>CM048748.1:442500-605000 GCA_026315105.1 Locusta migratoria | reverse complement strand
GAAGGACGGATCTCATTTCGGGGCAGGATTAAAGGAAGTCGTATCCTTGCTGGAGAGCCACATTTAGAGTCCGCTCCAGTCCCGGAAAGTATCCGGTGACAAGAGGGGCACTTCTGGGATTCTTCAGTTGAAGGTTCTGAATTTGGGGGGATGAGGTAGCAGCTCTGGCAATTTGTTTCTCTACCAGATTAGGAGGATAGCCGCGGGATGTGAAAGCTGTTAATAGGTTGTTGGAGTACTGGTTCAGAGCTTCAGGACTGGAGCAGACTCGTTTGCCACGAAGACCCAAGCTGTAAGGAAGGGAACGTTTGATATGGAATGGATGACAGCTGTCATAATGCAGGTTCTGTTGTTTATTGGTAGGTTTGATGTGGACGGATGTGTGGAGTTGGCCGTTGGACAGATGGAGGTCGACATCGAGGAATGTGGCATGGGATTTGGAATAGGACCAGGTGAATTTGATGGGACCAAAGGAGTTGAGGTTGAAGAGGAAATTCTGGAGTTGTTCTTCACTGTGTGTCCAGATCATGAAGATATCATCAATGAATCTCTACCACACTTTGGGTTGACAGGCTTGGGTATCCAGGAAGGCTTCCTCTAAGCGTCCCATGAATAAGTTTGCGTACGAGGGGGCCATCCTGGTTCCCATGGCTGTTCCCTTTAGTTGTTGGTATGTCTGACCCTCAAAAGTGAAGAAGTTGTGGGTTAGGATGAAGCTGGCTAGGGTATTAAGGAAAGAGGTTTTAGGTAGGGAAGTGGGTGGTCAGCGTGAAAGGAAATACTCCATCGCAGCAAGGCCCTGGGTATGTGGGATATTTCTGTATAGGGAAGTGGCATCAATGGTTACAAGGATGGTTTCTGGAGGTAACAGGCTGGGTAAGGATTTCAGGCGATCGATGAAGTGGTTGGTGTCTTTGATGAAGGATGGGAGACTGCACATGATGGGTTGAAGGTGTTGGTCTATGTAGGCAGAGATTCGTTCTGTAGGGGCTTGGTAACCGGCCACAATGGGGCGGCCGGGATGATTGGGTTTGTGAATCTTGGGAAGTAGGTAGAAGGTGGGAGTGCAGGGTGTCGGCGGGGTCATGAGGTTAATGGAGTTAGGTGAAAGGTTTTGTAGGGGGCCTAAGGTTTTGAGGATTCCTTGAAGCTCTGCCTGGACATCGGGGATGGGATTGCCATGAAAGACTTTATATGTGGTACTGTCTGAGAGCTGACGCAGTCCCTCAGCTACATACTCCCGCCGGTCAAGTACCACGGTCGTGGATCCCTTGTCGGCTGGGAGAATGATGATGGAATGGTCAGCCTTCAGATCACTGATAGCTCGGGAATCAGCTGCGGTAATGTTGGGAGTAGGATTAAGGTTTCTCAGGAACGACTGGGAGGCAAGGTGGGAAGTAAGGAATTCCTGGAAGGTTTGAAGAGGGTGGTTTTGAGGAAGAGCAGGTGGGTCTCGCTGTGATGGAGGACGGAACTGTTCTAGGCAGGGTTCAATTGGAATGATGTCTTGGGGAGCTGGGTCATAGGGAGTAGGATTATTCTTCCTCGTGGCAAAGTGGTATCTCCAGCAAAGACTACGAGTATAGGAAAGTAGATCTTTGACGAGAGCTGTGTGGTTGAATTTGGGAGTAGGACTAAAGGTGAGGCCTTTGGATAGGACAGAGGTTTCAGATTGGGAGAGAGGTTTGGAGGAGAGATTGATTACTGAATTAGGATGTTGTGGTTCCGGATTGTGTAGCTTGGAGTTTTGAGGTTTAGGGGGGAGAGGAGTTGGGAGTGGGAGATTGAGTAGATGGGAAAGACTGGGTTTGTGTGCAATAAGGGGAGGTTGAGGTTTATTGGAGAGGTTGTTGAGGGAGAGAGTATTGCCTTTCCGGAGGTGGGTGACCAGGAGATTGGATAGTTTTTTGAGGTGGTGGGTGGCATATTGTTCTAATTTGCAGTTGGCCTGAAGGAGGATGTTCTGAACAGTAGGTGTGGATGTGGGAGAGGAAAGGTTGAGGATTTTGATTAGCGAGAGGAGTTGACAGGTGTGTTCATTAGCGGAGTTGATGTGTAGGTTAAGGATTAGTCGGGTGAAGGCTATTGATTGTTCAGTTTGGAATTGGTATAGGGCGGGATGAAAGGATGGGTTACAGCCAGAGATGGGAACTTTTAGTGTGAGGCCCTTGGGAGTGATTCCAAATGTCAGACAAGCCTGCATAAAAAGAATGTGGGAGCGTAATTTGGCTAGGGAGAAAGCATGTTTTCGGAGGGAATGTACATAAAAATGGATGGGGTTGTTATAGGGATGTTGTGAGGGAGGCATAGTATATGGATAAAGGAAGAGTGGGAAATATGGGCTATGTAATAGGCTGCAATGAACAAATAAAAAATAAAAATAAAAAGTAAAAATAAGTGTAAAAATATATTTACATGTCAGGAGGGAGATGAAAGTGGGCAGAAATTCAGGTATGAGAAAAGAAAGGAAATAGGAAAAGTTTTTAAAAATTTGTTGTTGATACTGTGGTCAACTTTAGTTATCAACAACGTAGTATAAAAGGGTTGGGTAGTGGTATGGCATGAAAAAAGGGTTTAAGGAAGGTGAAAATCGGAAAAAGAACGAGAAAACTGCGTGAAAATGCAAGGAAAACGTCTAAACAGGATTGGTTATATGGTAGCAGATTACGATTTTGAGGCTGAAATAGTCTGACGAAGGAAAAGTGGAATCAAAACCAACGGAAAGTTGCTGAAATTGATCGGAAAAGTATTAAACATGAACAGAAATGTGGAAAAACGGGAATGGAAGCAATCGTAAGGTAACTAAGAAATGACGAAAATGGTTATAAACAATAGAGAAACTATTGTTAGGAAAGAGTGTTAACGATTTTAAACGAGAAAATTGAATGAGCGGCGTGTTACAGACAGAAGCAGGAGCAATGAAAGTGGTAAATATCAAAATAAACGTACTAATAGGAAAAGGTTTGGAAGAAAACGTATTGTTGTAAGAATTAGCGAACTATGAACAGTAAACAAAGGAGTGAATGTAGAAAGGAACTGATATGTAAAATGTAAAAAAATGAATAAATAACAAATGAATAATAAAAATAAAAAACCAAAGGGAAAGTAAGATAACAGAAAAGATTTCGAAAAGTAACAGAGCAAGGACGGAAGTAATTGTTGAATTCAAATATATGATACGAATATTAAGACGAAACATTCCTAGCAGGAAAAATAAAATATAAAAAATAGACGAAGATTACTCACCAGGCGAAGGAGCACAGGTGTGACAGCATCACAAATAAATAAATGAATACACACACACACAATCGCAAGCTTTCGCAACCCAGTTGCGTCTTCAGGCAGTAGGGAAGGAGAGGGAAAAGGAAATGATGAGGGTTTTAACGAAGGGGGTAAGGAGCCTTTCCAATCCCGGGAGAGGAAAGACTTACCTTGGGGGAAAATGGAGGGTAAACAAATGCACACATGCCCACACATTCACACAGACACAAGTACACCTAGGCAGACATACTGTAGAAAGCAAAGAAGTTAAGTTATTGAAGTTAAGAAGTTAGACAGAGATACCACTTGAGGCAGAGGCTCTGTCCAGGGAACCGATGCAAAGATGTTAAGAAGGTCGGTGGGAATTCAAATTTAGCGGAGATTGAGACCAGGTGGGCAACGGGAAGAGAGAATATGCTGAAGGGCTAGTTCCCATCTCCGGAGTTCTGAAGGATTGGTGTCAGTGGGAAGTATCCAGATAACCCGGACGGTGTAGCACTGTGCCAAGATGTGCTGGCCGTGCATCAAAGCGTGTTTAGCCACAGGGTGATCCTCATTACCAACAAACACTGTCTGCCTGTGTCCATTCATGCGAATGGACAGTTTGTTGCTGGTCATTCCCACATAGAACGCTTCACAGTGCAGGCATGTCAGTTGGTAGATCACGTGGGTACTATCGCAAGTGGCTCTGCCTTTGATCGTGTACACCTTCCGGGTTATGGGACTGGAGTAAGTGGTGGTGGAAGAGTGCATTGGGAAGGTTTTAGCGGAGATTGAGACCAGGTGGGCAACGGGAAGAGAGAATATGCTGAAGGGCTACAACGGGGGCAGTTACAAGGGTAGGAGCCAGAAGGTAGGGAAGGTGGTTTGGGGATTTCATAGGGGTGGACTAGGAGGTTACGGAGGTTAGGTGGGCGGCAGAAAGACACTCTCGGTGGAGTAGGAAGGATGTCATGAAGGACGGATAGTTCCCATCTCCGGAGTTCTGAAGGATTGGTGTCAGTGGGAAGTATCCAGATAACCCGGACGGTGTAGCACTGTGCCAAGATGTGCTGGCCATGCATCAAAGCGTGTCGCAAGTGGCTCTGCCTTTGATCGTGTACACCTTCCGGGTTACGGGACTGGAGTAAGTGGTGGTGGAAGGGTGCATAGGGCAGGGTTTAGCGGAGATTGAGACCAGGTGGGCAACGGGAAGACAGAATATGCTGAAGGGCTACAACGGGGGTGGTTACAAGGGTAGGAGCCAGAAGGTAGGGAAGGTGGTTTGGGGATTTCATAGGGGTGGACTAGGAGGTTACGGAGGTTAGGTGGGCGGCGGAAAGACACTCTCGGTGGAGTGGGAAGGATGTAATGAAGGATGGATCTCATTTCGGGGCAGACGTTTGATGTGGAATGGATGGCAGCTGTCATAGTGTAGGTACTGTTGTTTGTTGGTTGGTTTGATGTGGACGGATGTGTGAAGTTGGCCGTTGGACAGATGGAGGCAAACGTTCCCTTCCCTACAGCTTAGGTCTTCGTGGCAAACGAGTCTGCTCCAGTCCCGAATCCCTGAACCAGTACACCAATAACCTAATATCAGCCTTCACATCCCGCGGATATCCTCCTGATCTGGTACAGAAACAAATTTCCAGAGCCACTTCCTCATCCCCCCAAATTCAGAACCTTCCACAGAAGAACCCCAGAAGTGCCCCTCTTGTCACCGGATACTTTCCGGGACTGGAGCGGACTCTGAATGTGGCTCTCCAGCAAGGATACAACTTCCTTAAATCCTGCCCCGAAATGTGATCCATCCTTCATGACATCCTTCCCACTCCACCGAGAGTGTCTTTCCGCCACCCACCTAACCTACGTAACCACCTAGTCCATCCATATGAAATCCCCAAACCACCTTCCCTACCCTCTGGCTCCTACCCTTGTAACCGCCCCCGTTGTAAAACCTGCCCTATGCACCCTTCCACCACCACTTACTCCAGTCCCGTAACACGGAAGGTGTACACGATCAAGGGCAGAGCCACTTGCGATAGCACCCACGTGATTTACCAACTGACATGCCTGCACTGTGAAGCGTTCTATGTGGGAATGACCAGCAACAAACTGTCCATTCGCATGAACGGTCACAGGCAGACAGTGTTTGTTGGTAATGAGGATCACCCTGTGGCTAAACATGCCTTGGTGCACGGCCAGCACATCTTGGCACAGTGTTACACCGTCCGGGTTATCTGGATACTTCCCACCAACACCAATCTTTCAGAACTCCGGAAATGGGAACTTGCCCTTCAACACATTCTCTCTTCCCGTTGCCCACCTGGTCTCAACCTCCGCTAAATTCTAATTCCCGCCCGCCATCTTTAACATCTTTGCCTCGGTTCTGTGGACAGAGCCTCTGCCTGAAGTGGCATCTCTGTCCAACTTCCAGGCAATCCCATTCCTGATGTCCAGGCAGAGCTCCAAGGAATCCTCAAAACCTTAGGCCCCCTACAAAACCTTTCATCTGACTCCATTAACCTCATGACTCCACCGACACCCCGCACCCCCACCTTCTACCTACTTCCGAATATTCACAAACCCAATCATCCCGGCCGCCCCATTGTGGCCGGTTACCAAGCCCCAACAGAATGAATCTCTGCCTACATAGACCAACACCTTCAACCCTTCATGTGCAGTCTCCCATCCTTCATCAAAGACACCAACCACTTCCTCGATCGCCTGAAATCCTTACCCAGCCTGTTACCTCCTGAAACCATCCTTGTAACCATCGATGCCACTTCCTTATACACTAATATCCCACATGCCCAGGGCCTTGCTGCGATGGAATATTTCCTTTCACGCCGACCACCCACTTCCTTACCTAAAACCTCTTACCTTAATACCCTAGCCAGCTTCATCCTAACCCACAACTTCTTCACTTTTGAGGGCCGGACATACCAACAACTAAAGGGAACAGCCATGGGGACCAGGATGGCCCCCTCGTACGCGAACTTATTTATGGGACGGTTAGAGGAAGCCTTCCTGGACACCCAGGCCTGTCAACCCAAAGTTTGGTATAGATTCATTGACGAGATCTTCATGATCTGGACTCACAGTGAAGAAGAACTCCAGAATTTCCTCTCCAACCTCAACTCCTTTGGTCCCATCAAATTCACCTGGTCCTATTCCAAATCCCATGCCACTTTCCTCGATGTCGACCTCCATCTATCCAACGGCCAACTACACACATCCGTCCACATCAAACCTACCAATAAACAACAGTACCTGCATTATGACAGCTGCCATCCTTTCCACATCAAACGTTCCCTTCCCTACAGCTTAGGTCTTCGTGGCAAACGAGTTTGCTCCAGTCCTGAATCCCTGAACCAATACACCAACAACCTGATAACAGCCTTCACATCCCGCAGCTATCCTCCTGATCTGGTACAGAAGCAAATTGCCAGAGCTACTTCCTCATCCCCCCAATTTAAGAACCTTCAACAGAACCCCAGAAGTGCCCCTCTTGTCACCGGATACTTTCCGGGACTGGAGCGGACTCTGAATGTGGTTCTCCAGCAAGGATACGACTTCCTAAAATCCTGCCCCAAAATGAGATCCATCCTTCATGACATCCTTCCTACTCCACCGAGAGTGTCTTTCCGCCGCCCACCTAACCTCCGTAACCTCCTAGTCCACCCCTATGAAATCCCCAAACCACCTTCCCTACCTTCTGTCTCCTACCCTTGTAACCGCCCCCGTCGTAAAACCTGCCCTATGCACCTTCCACCATCACTTACTCCAGTCCCGTAACCCGGAAGGTGTACACGATCAAAGGCAGAGCCACTTGCGATAGACCCACGTGATCTACCAACTGACATGCCTGCACTGTGAAGCGTTCTATGTGGGAATGACCAGCAACAAACTGTCAATTCGCATGAATGGACACAGGCAGACAGTGTTTGTTGGTAACGAGGATCACCCTGTGGCTAAACATGCCTTGGTGCAGTGCTACACCATCCGGGTTATCTGGATACTTCCCACTGACACCAATCCTTCAGAACTCCGGAGATGGGAACTAGCCCTTCAGCATATTCTCTCTTCCCGTTGCCCACCTGGTCTCAACCTCCGCTAAATTCGAATTCCCACCCACCATCTTAACATCTTTGCCTTGGTTCTCTGGACAGAGCCTCTGCCTCAAGTGGCATCTCTGTCTAACTTCTAACTTCTTTGCTTTCTACAGTTCTAAAGTATGTCTGCCTAAATGTACTTGTGTCTGTGTAAATGTGTGGGTGTGTGTGCATTTGTTTACCCTCCATTTTTTCCCCCAAGGTAAGTCTTTCCTGTCCCGGGATTGGAATGGCTCCTTACCCCCTTCCTTAAAACCCTCATCATTTCCTTTTCCCTCTCCTTCCCTTCTGCCTGATGAAGCAGCTAGGCTGTGAAAGCTAGCGTTTGTGTGTGTGTGTGTGTGTGTGTGTGTGTGTGTGTGTGTGTGTGTGTTTATTTGTTGCTATCACTGCCTGTGCCCCTTTGCCTGGTAAGTGTACTTCATATATAGTTATCGTAGGTTGAGACCGGTATGCTTTTTCAAATTTCAATTAATGATGGAAATTCTCCTCAAAGACGACAAACCCAAATCACAACCACCAGCCAACAGAGCCGCTGTTGAACCCTGTCTTTAACAATTCCGACCTCCCTCCCAATGAGATTCTTCTGCTCTTCCCCAAAACCATCCCTTGCAGGCATTCCAGGAATTCCCCACATCCAGCATTGCTTCCCAATCCTTCCTGAACAGCATACCAATCACTCCTAACATCAGCCCAGCTGAATCCAATGCCATCCGAGAGCTGAAAGCAGACCGCTCCATTGTAATTTTCCCAGCGGACAAGGTTTCCACAACTGTGGTACTTGATCGAGGGGAGTATGTGGCATAAGGGCTGCGTCATCTCTCAGACACCTCTATCTACAAATCTGTTCCTCATAACCCCATTCCTTCAATCCAGGCTGAACTGCAGAAAATCCTTAAAATCGTAGGTCCATCACAAGGTCTCACCTCTGCCTCCATAGAACTTCCTCTCTCCACCTGAACCTCGCACCCTGATATTCCACCTACTCCCTAAAATCCATAAAGAGAATCATCCTGGCCGCCCCACCATAGCAGGCTTCGAAGCTCCAACTGAACGTGTCTCAGCTCTGGTAGACCAACACGTCCAACCTATAACCTGCAGGCTCCTATCCTACATCAAATACATGAACACCTCAAATCCAACCCTATGCCCCTCCCACCTGAAAGCTTCCTTATCACTATAGATATCTCTCTACACCAACATCCCCCACATCCATGGTCTATCAGCCCTAGAACACTATATTTCCCAACACCCACATGTAAGCCTCCCAAAAACCTCATTCCTTGTCACACTTGCTAATTACATCCTCACCTACAAACAAATCAGGGGGCAGCTATGGGTACCAGGATGACCTCCTCCTATGCCACATGGAAGAGGCATTCCTTAAGACACAGGAGTTGCACCCTGGGGTTTGGTATAGATTCATAGATGATATCTCGTGGTCTGGACTCATGGTGAAGAACCTTAACTCCTTCTCCAACCTAAAATTCACCTGGTCCTTCTCTAAAACTCACGTCACTTTCCTTGAAGTTGACCTAAACCTTGCTGAGTCCGACATCCACACCTCAGTCCAGATTAAACCCAAAAACAAGCAACAGTACCTCCATGTTGACAGCTGCCATCCCTTCCATATTAAACGATACCTCCTCTAAGCCTCCATAGGATACGTATCTGCTCCAGTAACGAATCCCTCACCACCTACAACAATCCATCCAATACTTTCCTCTCCCGCAACTATCCTACAGACCTCGTCCATAAGCAGATCTCCCGAGCTGACCATTCTTCCCCTTCCAGCAACAATGTTCCTAACCCCAGACCACCCAGAAGCATCCCCTTAGTCACCCAGTACCATCCTGGCCTGCAATGCCTCAACAGATTGCTCCGTCAGGGCTATGACTTTCTCAAGTCATGCCCCGAGATGAGATCATCACTCCAAACTGTTCTTCCCACACCTCCCACAGTAGACTTCCGCCATCCTCCCAACCTCCGCAACGTTCTCATCTAACCTTACAACATTCCAAAACCATCCTCCCTACCTAATGGCTCCTACCCCTGTAACTGATCCCGCTGCAAAACCTGTCCAATGCATCCTCTTACCACCACATACTCCAGCCCCACCACAGAAAAAAACCTACCCTATTCAAGGCAGGGCCACAAGCGAGACAACACATGCCATATATCAACTGACCTGTGTCCATTGTGCACCCTTTTATGTTGGTATGAACTACCAAAAAATTGGCTGAGCGGATGAATGGTCACAGACGGACTGTTCACCTGGGGGACACCCAATATCCTGTGGCAGAGCATGCCCTCCAGCATGATTCCAGGGACCTTGGCACCTGTGCCATTTGGATACTACCAACTAATACCAATCCCTCAGAGCTACAGAGATGGGAGCTTGCTCTCCAACATATCCTCTCCTCCCGCAACCCTCCTGGCCTGGAGTGGAAGGACTTACCTTAGTGGAAATAAAGGAAGGTAAACAAATGCACACACACACACACACATATCCAAACGCAAACACACCTAGACAGACATTTGTAAAAAGCCTGTTTAGGTGTGTTTGTGTTTGGATATGTGTGATTGTGTGTGTGTATTTGTTTACCTTCCTTTTTTTCCCTTAAGGTAAGTCCTTCCACTCCTGGGATTGGAATGACTCCTTTTCCACTTCCTTAAAACCCATATCCTTCCCTTTCTCCTTTCCTTTCTTCCACTTTTCCTGGAGAAGCGACCAACGGTCGCGAAAGCTTGAATGTGTGTTTCTGTGTGATTTTATTTGTGTCTGTCGATGAGCCTGTCCTTTGGGTAAGTCATCCGTTTTCTATTTGTTTATCCCACCAGGAAAGTTTCGTGTGTGTGTGTGTGTGTGTGTGTGTGTGTGTGTGTGTGTGTTCCCATCTTTCCCTGTTTATTAAAAACGTTTTAGACAACCCCCTCTCCTCCACCCCTCAGCATCATTCGGTTCACTCATATTTTCTTCTCTTTACTGTTTGATATTTCCTCTCTGTTTACTGGCTCATACTGATATACACTATCTCTGACTTCCACAATTCTCAAACACAATCTCCATGGCCTAGGTCATGAATTACCTTCCCCTTCTGTTACAGTAATATGATAATTTCTTCATAGTACCTCAATAATTTTATTTTCAGGATAAATTTGCAAAATTAATTTTGTTTGTTTTTAGAAAGTTGATAATTTCATTGTAAACAAATCAAAATTAAGGGTGATTGTTTTTAGTACGTCAATGATTTGATTGTTGAGAAAAGGAATGGACTTTGTTTTTAGTTACATCAAGTGTACAAAATTGTGGATAACAACTACACGGTAATTAAATTAAGCAGAAATATCACTGGGGTTGGACAAAAGAAAACTATGACACAATATTAACAACAAAAATCTTAATTTCATCAAAGTTAAATTATGAAGGCAAGGAGTAAATACTACAGACTTTCCTAAATTCCTAGAAGTTACTATTAATAAAAACTTGTCATGGTCTGATCACAATTTATTACTGGTAAGATATGACAGTTTTGTGGTGCTGAAAAAGCAAACCCCCTCTGAGTGTTTATATACAGGAAAAAAAAAAATCATCAGACATGACAGGAATAGACAACAGGCAATGATGTTCAAAATGTTCAAATGTTTGTTTCGCTTAAAGGACATAACTGTGGAGTAATCAGTCCCTAAACTTACAGACTACTTATGAGCTACCTTATACTAAAAACGACACAAACATTCCTGCCCGAGGAGGGATTCGAATCCCCGGCCGTAGCGGCCGTGCCGGCTGTGACTGACACGTCGCAGACCGCTTGGCCACTGTGGCCGGCAGGCAAACATGCCAACCTATACTTATAAGTGTACACAACCTATACACTTACTGATAATACTTCTATGTTTATTTGTGAAATACTTCTCTTTGAGGTAATGAAATTCTTTTGCACATACTTTTTCAATAAGACAAAAGTTGAACAACATATTTATTACCTTACCACAGACTCAGATTGTCTGAAAATACTCTTTATTACAAGGCATTCAAGATTAGGAATAAAATATGGATACAGTTCGACAGACTGCAAGAAAGACATCACCAAAGCAAACACTGAACAATATTTAAAAAACAAATCATATCATCATCTTACATTCTGGATGATTTTATAAATAAAAATTGAGCTAATATTAAATTTGTATACAGTTATTAAACTTATTTTGTTGATAATTATGATTTATTAAGCCTTTTGTTCTTTATCAAACTGTAGAAATGAAACAAGAAAAATACTTAAAAAGAAAACATAAATCAGTAAAGACAAGGTGACTTTTCCAATTGTGCAGGTAACATACATTTGCTTATCAGTGTTTTTTCCCCCCCAGTTTCAAGTGTATAGCATGTTCTTGCTTGTTTTTGACAGATAGGAAGGCTAGACTTGTTTTAGTGTGCTCAGCTATTTTCTATTACTGCATCAAATTTTGTGCGAAAAATGGAATCAAGTGCTCTAAAACATATAAATATTGACAGAGGCATACAGTGAGTCTGCTCTAAATAAAATAAATGTTTAAAAGAGGTAGAAACTATTAACAGATGATAATATCGAAGTTGTGAAGAAAATTGTTTTGGAAGATTGTTGATTTGCCACACGAGAAGTTGCCCGGGATCTGTAGGCCATTTGGTTGGCTCGTGTAATGAAATATTTTCGGATGTTTTGGCTACGAGATGTGTGTCAGCCAAGTTTGTTCCAAAATGTCTCAATTTTGATCTGAAGTACCGTTGCATGAGCATCAGTCAAGGGCTCTTCAATATTATCAGTGATGATCCTAATTTCCTCAAAATGGTCATAACCATTGATGAAACACTGGTTTATGCTTAAGACGTCAAAACCGAAGTCCAAGAAGTCCAATCATCTGAATGGAAGCATCCCAAAGAGCCAAGACCGGAAAAAGCACACCATATTCAATCAAAATGTCAAGGTTTTAATAACTTTTTTTCCCAATTACTGTGGCATAATGTTACATGAATGTTTGCCTCAATGTTGTACCATCAATAAGAAGTATTACCTTGACATTGTGCATCATTTACAAGAAGCAATACGCAAAAAACTTTCAGAATTGTGGAAAAACAATTCATGGCTTTTACATCACAACAATGAACCTGCTCATTCATAGAAGAATTTTTTTGGCCAAAAACAATATTAAAATCATGTCTCATCCACCATATTCACAGGATGTGGCCCACAGCTGCCTGCTCTCGAAACTGAAGATGCCTATGAAAGGACAAAAGATTTGGTATGATAGAGAAAATAAAAACTGCATTACTCTAAGTTCTCGAGGTTGTACTAAAAAGTGCTTAAGAGAAGTGCTTTGAGGATTGGAAGAAGCATTGGCACAAGTGTACTGTATCGGAAGAGGAGTATTTTTAAGGGGATGAACATGAATGTTAGCCATCTTACTTTTTGAACACAGTACATATGTAGCTAGTTGTATTTCGTGTACTTAGGCCTATGTGTGTAAGCATATCCTTCCGAATGTAGCTTTATTGCATGCTCAAGTAGGCATACAACTACACAGACAAGTGATCTATGTTTCAATCACATGACTGTAGATAACATTCTATTCAATCCTATTCTATTCTATTTTATTCTCTTGAATCGTGTGTCAGATTTTACATCTACATACTACACTTAGAATACTTACAGGATCGTTTTCCGCAGTACGAAAAACTTGTGTGGTATCACTCTTGTTAATATGTGGTACAGGCTCAGCAGCAGCAGTTGACATAAACCGAGAAGTACTTCTCAAAGCATTGCGCATAGTTTCACAGACTACTGAAAATTAAAATTATTCAAAATGAAAACCAAGGGAGTACAGAGCTCTGCACGCTATCTTTAATTGTAACAACAACAGTCTACATGTCTTTTGTTTTGAAACATAACTTCACAGTACTTTTTATAACATTACATGATATTGACATACTACAGCCACTATTACTGGTTTTGTTCCTTCCACTAACAGACATAAGAAGAAGAAATATCAAACAACGTATCAAAATCTAGTAGTAACAAACAGTGACAGAATGAGGGAATAACTGCATCACAACTGGTCCAATTTTTCAAAAAGATGCATTGCTCCTCTTGCAATACTCTGCTTCAAGGCAATAAGATTCCCTGCAGATGCCAAGAAAGTAAATAGTACATAAAGATGAGAAGGGATCCTATAAGGTCCATATCTTGGGTTCTATTGATGAAGGAGATAAAGGGTTACATGTTTTGGGTAGCCCTTGGCTTAGTGATCATTTGTATATACCTATCAAATGAATTGGCATACTGTAGCTATACTACAGTACATGGTCAAAATTTAACCAATACAACTTCCTGCAGCACAGCCATACTGAGCCAATGATTAGTTTCTGTACATTACATATTGTCCAATCTTATCCACTTATAAACGCAAAATTTGTTCCTGCATTATTCCTGAGAAATGAGGAATACATTTAAGAATAAAAATGGGAAGCATTTTGAAAGCCAGAAGTAGCCACAATTTTAGGCAAGACCATGCACAGAAATTATTGCTCAAAAAA
Source organism: Locusta migratoria (assembly GCA_026315105.1). NCBI lineage: Eukaryota > Metazoa > Arthropoda > Insecta > Orthoptera > Acrididae > Locusta > Locusta migratoria. Next base: position 591,074 of record CM048748.1, on the reverse strand, counting down.
GCTTCTATATTTGGCTTCTAATATAAGGAGCCCAGAGCACAAGTGATATAAGTCCAGAGAAATTGGTTCTGAGATAGGGGACTACAAAAATTAATTAAACTTCAGAAACATAAATGTACATTATTTTGAAACAGAACATTGCACCTCTTGTTTTCCATGCAAACTGGAGTAGATAGAATAAATATTTGAGACTTAAAGGTATGACAAACCTAACACATAAAATACAAAGGTTCATTTACACACCACTTTTCAATACAGAATACATTAAGTGCAAATGTGAAGATTTTGTAAGATGGTCGAGAATGCAGCATTACCTCCTATGTTGTTGTGGTCTTCAGTCCGCAGACTGGTTTGATGCAACTCTCCACACTAACCTGTCATGTGCAAGTCTCTTCATCTGAGAATACTTTCGGCAACCTACATCCCTTTGAATCTGCTTACTGTATTCATCCCTTGGTCTCCCTCTACGATTTTTACCCCTCACACTTCCTTTTAATGCTAAGTTGACGATTCCTTGATCGCTCAGGAAGTGTCCCACCAACTTATCCCTTCTCTTAGTCAGAATACGCCAGAAATTCCTTTTCTCCCCAATTCTGTTGAGCAACTCATTAGTTATGTGATCTACCCATAGAATTTTCATCATTTGTCTGTAGCACCACATTTCAAAAGCTTCTATCATCTTTTTGTCTGAACTCATTGTCTACGCTTCACTGCCATGCAATGCTACATTCCAGACAAATGCCTTCAGAAATGACTTCCTAACATTTAAACTAATATTGGATATCAACAAGTTTCACTTCTTCAGAAACGCTTTTCTTCCCATAACCATTCTGCATTTTATATCTTCTTTACTTTGGCCATCAGAAGTTATCTTGCTACCCAAGTAACAAAACTCATTTACTACTTTTATTATCTCATAACCTAATTTAATTCCTTCAGCATTGCCTAATTTTCTGACACTACATTCCATTATCCTTGTTTTACTCTTGTTGATGTTCATCTTATAACCTCTTTTCAAGGTATTGTTCATTCCATTCAATTGCTCTTCCAGATCCTTTGTGGTCTCTGACTGGATTACTATGTCATCGGCAAACTGCAAAGTTTTTATTTCTTCTCTCTGAACTATAATTCCCTCTCCAAATTTCTCCTTCCATTCCTTCACTGCTTGCTCAATGTACAGATTGAGCAACAATGGCGAAAAGGTACAACCGTGTCTTACTCCCTTCCCAACCTCTGCGTCCCTTTCATGTCCTTCGACTCTAATAACCTCTGTTTGATTTTTGTATAGGTTGAATATAACTCTTCGCTTGCTATATTTTACTCCTGCTACCTTCAGAATTTGAAACAGTGTATTCCAGTCGACATTGTCAAAAGCTTTCTCCAAATCGACACACGCTAAAAACGTAGGTTTCTCTTTCCTTAGCCTATCTTCCAAGATAAGTCGTAATGTGAGTATTGCCTCCCGTGTTCCTACATTTCTCCTAAATCCAAACTGATCTTCCCCAAGGTCGGATTCCAGCAGTTTTTCCATTTGTCTGTAAATTATTCGTGTCAATATTTTGCAACCATGACTTATTAAACTGATAGTTCTATAATTTTCACATTTTTCTGCACTTGCTTTCTTTGGAACTGGAATTACTATATTCTTCTTGAAGTCTGAGGGTATTTCCCGTCTCATATATCTTGCGTACTTGGTGGAACAATTTCTTCATGACTGGCTCTCCTAACGATATCAGCAGTTCAGATGGGATGTCATCTATTCCAGGGGCCTTGTTTCTACTCAAATCTTTTAGTGCTCTGAGAAATTCTTCTCGCAGTACAGTATCTCCTCTCTCATCCTCCTCTACATCATCTTCCATTTCTAGAATACTGCTTTCAAGTTTTTTTCTTCCTTTGTACAGATCTTGTATATATTCCGTCAACCTTTTAGCTTTTCCATCTTTGCTTAGTACTGGTTTTCAATCTGAGTTCTTGATATTCATACCGCTACCTTTCTTATCTCCAAATGTGTCTTTTATTTTCCTGTAGGCGGTATCTATCTTTCCCCTATTTATACATTCTTCTACGGTCATGCATTTGTCCTCAAGCCACTCCTCCTCAGCCAGTCAGCACTTCCTGTCAACCTCAATTTTTCAGACGCCTGTACTCCCTTTTGCCTTCTTCATTTGCTGAATTTTTATATTTTCTCCTCTCATCAATTAAGTTCAGTATACCCTGTGTTATCCAGGAATTTCTATTAGGCCTTGTCCTACTGCCTATATGATCCTCAGCAGCCTTCACTACCCTATCTCTCAGAGCTACCCATTCTTCTTCTACTGTATTACTTTCCCCCATTTCAGCCAATCCTTGCCTAATGCTCCCTCTGAAACCTTCCACCACCTCTCATTCCTTCAATTTGTCCAGGTTCCATCTCCTAACTTTTCTACCTTTCTGCAGTCTCTTGAGTTTTAATCTGCAGTTCATAACCAAGAAGTTATGGTCAGAGTGTATATCTGCCCCTGGATATGCCTTACAATTTAAAACCTGGTTCCTAAATATATTCCTTACCGTTATAAAGTCAATCTGGTAACGTCCAGTGTCTTATGCCTTCATGCTGAAATGCCTGGAGAGATATGAATTAAATTTGGAACAGAGGTAGCTTATACCCTGATTAATATGTGGGCTGCCTTTCGTAAGCCACTGTATGGTGCATGTCGGAGGGTACCTTACAGTGGGTTAATACATTGCTGGACGGATTTGAATGAAATTTGGAATGCAGGTAGTTCAAACCCTAAATTAATGCACGAACTACCTTTAGAATTCCACAGTACGGTGCATGGCGGAAGGTATGTTACATTGGGTTAACACGTTAGTTACTTCTCACACTGAAACAGATGGACAGAATTGAATGAAATGTGGAATGTAGATAGCTATATTACAAATTATTACATGCGATACCTTTTGTAAGCCAACGTAGGTTCATGATGGAGGGTAAATTACAACAAACATCCAAATTGTCTGACTGGTCATGAAAGTCAGCACATAAATCTATGTTTTCATGAAAGTGATTTTTTTATAATTTGCAACACAGTGAATTTAGCATGGCGGAGGGTACCTTGCAACTTTGACACCAATTGACCTATCACCATGAAACTTGGCACATATGTATATTTCCATATATAGGAGGGAGAGGAGTAGGTGGAGGAGGAGGCAGACAGAAAGGGGAGGGAGGAGATGGAGAGGAGAGAGGAGGAGAATGACAGAGGGGAGATGGCAGACAAGTGAAAGGAGATGAACAGAGGGAGGGGCTGAGGAAGTGGACAGAGAAAGGGACTGGAGGAGAAGGGGGCAGTATATATATATATATATGAGATGACTTACCAAAAGGACCGGCCTATCGATAGAAACAAATAAAATCACACACATACAAGCTTTCGCCACCACTGGCAGCTTCTTCAGGAAAAAGAGGAAAAAAGGGGAGGAAAAAGGAAAGCATATATCCTTGAACTTCTTTGGTTTCTATAGTATGTCTGCCTAGGCGTGTTTGCGTCTGTGTATTTGTTTACCTTCCTTTTCTTCCCCAGGGTAAGTCTTTCCTCTCCCGGGATTGGAATAGCTCCTTACCCCCTTCCTTAGAACCCTCATCATTTTCTTTTCCCTCTCCTTCCCTTCTGCCTGAAGAAGCAACTGGGTTGCTAAAGCTTGTGTGTGTGTGTGTGTGTGTGTGTGTGTGTGTGTGTGTGTGTTCTATTTATTTGTGCTACTATCACACCTGTGCTCCTTTGCCTGGTGAGTAATCTTCATCTATTTTTATATATAATTTTTCCTGCTAGGAATTTTTCATCTATAATATTTGTATACATAATATATAAAAAAATAGAAAACAGATGACTTACCCAAAGGACAGGCTCGTCGACAGACACAAATAACGTTACTTACAAACACACATAAAAGCTTTCGTAACCGTTGGTCGCTTCTTCAGGAAAAGAAGAAGAAAGGAGAGGAGAAAGGGAAGGATACGGGTTTTAAGGAAATGGAAAAGGCGCCATTCCAATCCCAGGAGTGAAAGGACTTGCCTTAGGGGAAAAAAAGGAAGGTAAACAAATACACACACACACATATCCGAACGCAAACACACCTAGACTGACATTTGTAAAAAGCAAAGAAGTTGGACAGAGATACCACTTGAGGCAGAGGCTGTGTCCACAGAACCGTGGCAAAGATGCTAAAGATGGTGGGCAGGAATTAGAATTTAGCGGAGGTTGAGACCAGGTGGGCAACGGGAGGAGAGAATTAGCTGAAGGGCAAATTCCCATCTCAGGAGTTCTGAAAGGTTGGTGTCAGTGGGAAGTATCCAGATAACTCGGACGGTGTAACACTGCGCCAACACGTGTTGGCAGTGCACCAAGGCATGTTTAGCCACAGTGTGATCCTCATTACCAACAAACACTGTCTGCCTGTGACCATTCATGCGAATGGACAGTTTGTTGCTGGTCATTCCCACATAGAACGCTTCACAGCGCAGGCATGTTAGTTGGTAAATCACGTGGGTGCTATCGCAAGTGGCTCTGCCCTTGATCGTGTACACCTTCCGGGTTACTGGACTGGAGTAAGTGGTGGTGGAAGGGTGCATAGGGCAGGTTTTACAACGGGTGCGGTTGCCTGAGTAGGAGCCAGAGGGTAGGGAAGGTGGTTTGGGGATTTCATGCGGATGGACTAGGAGGTTACGAAGTTTAGGTGGGCGGTGGAAAGACACTCTTGGTGGAGTGAGAAGGATATCATTAAGCATGGATCTCATTTCAGGGCAGTATTTAAGGAAGTCGTATCCCTGCCGGAGAGCCGCATTCAGAGTCCACTCCAGTCCCGGAAAGTATCCGGTGACAAAAGGGGCACTTCTGGGGTTCTTCGGTGGAAGGTTCTGGATTTGGGGGGATGAGGAGGTGGCACTGGTAATTTGCTTCTGAACCAGATCAGGATGATAGCTGTGGGATGTGAAAGCTGTTATTAGGTTATTGGTGTACTGGTTCAGGGATTCAGAACTGGAACAGACTCTTTTGCCACGAAGACCTAAGCTCTAAGGAAGGGAACGTTTGATGTGGAATGGATGGCACCTGTCATAATGGAGGTACTGTTGTTTGTTGGTTGGTTTGATGTGGATGGATGTGTGAAGTTGGCCGTTGGACAGATGGAGGTCAACATCGAGGAACGTGGCATGGGATTTGGAATAGAACCAGGTGAATTTGATAGGACCGAAGAAGTTGAGGTTGGAGAGGAAATTCTAGAGTTCTTCTTCACTGTATGTCATCAATGAATCTGTACCAAACTTTGGGTTGACAGGCTTCGTTGTGAAGGGACTTGGTAACCGGCCAGAATGGTACGACCGGGATGATTGAGTTTGTTGATCTTGGGAAGTAGGTAGAAGGTGGGCGTTCGGGGTGTCGGTGCGGTCATGAGGTTAATGGAGTCAGGTGAAAGGTTTTGGAGGGGGCCTAAGTTTTTGAGAATTCCTTGAAGCTTTGCCTGGACATCACGGATGGGATTGTCTTGACAAACTTTGTTGGTAGTGTTGTCTGAAAGCTGACACAGTCCCTCAGCCACATACTCCCGCTGATCAAGTACCATGGTTGTGGCTCCCTTGTCAGCTGGGAGAATGACAATGGAATGGAATGGTCAGCCTTCAGATCATGGATTCAGTTGCGGTAATGTTGGGAGTAGGATTAAGGTTTCTCAGGAAAGACTGAGAGGCAAGGTTGGAAGTAAGGAATTCCTGGAAGATTTGAAGAGGGTGATTTGGACGAAGAGCAGGTGGGTCTCCCTGTGATGGAGGACGGAACTGTTCCAGGCAAGGTACAATTTGAGTGATATTTTGGGGAGCTGGATCATTAATAGTAGGATTATTTTTCTTCATGGCAAAGTGGTATCTCTAGCAAAGACTACAAGTATAGGATAGTAAATCTTTGACAAGGGCTGTTTGGTTGAATTTGGAAGTAGGGCTAAAGGTGAGGCCTTAAGATAGCACAGAGGTTTAAGATTGGGAGAGAGGTTTAGAACAGAGGTTTACTACTGAATTGGGATGTTGTGGTTCCGGATTGTGTGGAGTAGGATTTAAAGGTTTGGGCGGGGTGGGGGGTGGGGGGTGGGAGTGGAGCTGGAAGTTTATACATACATAGAGGACCGGCTCGTCGATAGGCACAAATAATCACACACAAACACACATACAAGCTTTTGCCACTACAGGCAGCTTCCTCAGGAAAAAGAGGAAAAAGGGGAGGAGAAAGGGAAGGATGTGGGTTTTAAGGAAGTGGAAAAGGAGTTATTCCAATCCCAGGAGTGGAAGGACTTACCTTAGGGGAAAAAAAGGAAGGTAAACAAATACACACACACTCACACATATCGAAACACAACTAGACAGACATGTCTGTCTAGGTGTGTTTGCATTTCGATATGTGTGAATGTGTCCACCAGGGGACCGGGACGCGACGTGGAGAAGATGATGTACGAGGTATGGAATGTTCAGCAGCTGTGAGAATAACCTCTGTGAGGTATTCGACCTGACTGTCACAGCTGGAAAGGTCCTGATTGTGAAAAACTGCCATGGAAGAATAAAGCCCCCAGTCGGCTTTAGAAATGTTCCAACTGGTGGGACGAGGAGATGGGGAATGATGCAGGAAGTGGATGACACAAGGAAAATGGTCACTCGAGTACGTGTCAGAAAGTGCATACCACTCAAACCGACCAGCAAGCTAAGGAGTGCATATCGCGAGGTCTATATGGGAATAAGTATGTGTTGTGTCTGAAAGGAAGGTCGGTGCACCGGTGTTGAGGCAGACAAGATTGAGGTGTTGGAGAAGGTCCACCAAAAGGGAGCCTCTCGGACAAGGTGCCGGAGAGCCCCATAGGGGGTGGTGGGCATTGAAGTCGCCTACCAACACGAAAGGTGAAGGGAACTGGTCAACGAGGTGTAGCACATCTGCCCTAGTAAGGGCGGATGACGATGGCCAATAGATATTACAGAGGGAAAAGGAAATGGTGGATAGAGTGATGCGGACAGCAACTGCCTGTAGGTGAGTATGCAATGAAATGGGATGGTGATAGACGTCGTGCTGAATGAGCATCAGAACCCCTCCATGGGCTGGGGTACCTTCCACAGGTGGCAGGTCGAAACGCACAGGTGTAGTGGGGGACGTCTGCACGATCACTTAGACGTAACTTAGTTTCTTGGAGTCAGACTACAAGCGGGCAGTGCAATCGAAGGAGTAGTTTTAATTCCTCCCGATTGGAACGAAAGCCGTGAATATTCCATTGAAGGAGCACCATGATAAAAAATAAGATAAGAAAGGAAGATAAAAAGGAACAAACAGGTGGGGTCACCTCGATGGCCGCTAAGGACCGGACTTCGAGGGAGCACTACTGTCGCCATCTAGAGGCAGAGAGTCATGTTCCATAGGTTCAACTGATACATCTGCCACCTTCCCGAGTTTATCAGGAGAAGCAGCTTCCGCCGCTGGTAAAATGCCGGTTGCCCGGCTAACAGTAGTGCGTCCCAGCGAGACAGAAGATGATCGGGGCCAACTACTGTTGGGTGGCGTGATGGATGGGTCACGCCTCGGTGGGGAAGGATAGGAGCTCTTTTTTTTTTTTTTTTTTTTTTTTTTTTTTTTTTTTTTTTTTTTGGCTCTTCTGGAAGAGTGACGGTGATAAGAGGCAGTTGACGGTTGGGAAGCCTGAGTTCGCAGAAAATCTTCACAGGCGGGTTCCTCTTTCAAAGTCCAGACATCTTGTTTAAGTGCCCGCGGTTTATTAGAGGTTGACGAAGACTGAACTTTAGAAGCAGCAGGAGGAAGCGGGGACGTGGAACGGGCAATCTTCGGGCTGGCGGATCACACAACTGTGTCAGCGAAAGTGAAGTCACAGGTCTGGGTACCTGAATCCTTAGTAGGTCAAGTGGATGTGAGGACCTTACTGTATGTGCCCACTGGGAGGACAGTGGGCTTTCGACATGCCAACAACTTTCGAGCGGCAAATGTTGATACCTTTTCCGTAACCCGAATTTGCTGAATGACCTTTTCATCCTTATATACGGGGCAGTCCCGAGAGGAAGCCACATGGTAACCATTACAATTAAGGCAGTGAGGGGACAGAGGTGGGCAATCCCCCTCATGGGTGTCCCTACCACAAGTGACACTTTTGCTGCATTAGGGCAAGATTGACGGGTATGGTTGTATCTGTGGCATTGGAAACAGTGCGTTGGGTTTGGTATATAAGGGCGGACGGAGATAACTTCATACCCTGCTTTGACCTTGGACGGGAGTTCAACTCTGTCGAACGTCAAAAACACAGTATGAGTTGGTGTCAGCTGGTTATCTACCTTTTTCAACACCCTATGCACCGCTATTACACCCTGATCGGACATATAGGTTTGTATGTCTTCGTCAGACAACCCATCAAGGGATCTTGTGAAAACTACCCCCTGTGACAAGTTGAGTGTGCGATGCACTTCTACCTTGACAGGAAACATGTGTAACAATGTAGTCCGTATTAGTTTTTGGGCCTGGAATGCACTGTCCACTTCCAGCAACAATGTTCCATTGCGCTGACGCGAACAGGTCTTAACAGGGGCAGCAATTGCATCAACACTTTTCTGAATGACGAAAGGATTTACAGAAGTGAAATCTTTACCGTCGGTTTGAGAGAGAACAAGGAATTTCGTAAGATTAGGCAAAGTTTTCTTATGCTGAGGTGAATCTATCTTTCTTTTTTGGATCAAAGTCACAGAAGAAGAGAAGGAAGTCATTGCAGAAGTGTCCCCCGTGATTACCGGCGTCTCCGATGGCACGCTCCTTCCTAGAGGGGGCCCTCTCTGAGGGCTTACCCGCCTTAGGTGATTGTTCACACCTCAGGTCACTCCTCCCGAGAACTGATGGAGGGACCAATCAGCATGTTCGGAAGGTACCAGCTCGGGTAATCACCCCTCCCTGGGCCTGGCCTTTACCAGGGGATACGTAGTACGTGCCCTACTTGTCTACCCGGGGTGGGGAATTACGCATTACCCCGTCACCTGCTACGCATGATCATGTGTGGGTCGGCCTTCAGACACATACAGGGAGGAAAGAAGAAGAATAGAGGAAGTGAAGAGAAAGAAGTGTCTCAAACGGCGAAGCAGGCACTAATGAGGATGAGAGGAAGGCTAGGAGAGTACAGCAAGGAGAGAAAGACAGAAGCAAAGGTTAGGAAAGGAAGGAACCAAGAAATAAGAGAAACGACAACAAGAAACCACCTTAACTCGCAAAGGACGCCCGTCTCCGGGCGAAGGCATAAACCGGGAGGGAAAGTGAAGTAGCCTGGGGCAGAAGAAAGGCTGCATCGGCTCGGGGCCCTGTGCGCACCACACACGTACCCACAAAAGAGCTGTGGGCCCCCTGGGGGGGGGGGGAGATCACCCTGTGACTAAACATGCCTTGGTGCACGGCCAGCACATCTTGGCACAGTGTTACATCATCCGGGTTATCTGGATACTTCCCACCAACACCAATCTTTCAGAACTTCGGAGATGGGAACTTGTCCTTCAGCATATTCTCTTTTCTCGTTGCCCACCAAGTCTCAACCTCCGCTAAATTCAAATTCCCGCCCACCATCTTAACATCTTTGCCTCAGTTCTCTAGACAGAGCATCTGTCTCAACTGTTATCCCTGTCCAACTTCTTTGCTTTCTACAAATGTGTACCTTGGTGTGTTTGCATGTGTATGTGTGTGCGCTTGTTTACCTTTCCGTTTTTTCCCCCAAAGGTAAGTCCTTCCACTCCCAGGATTGGAATGACTCCTCTTCCACTCCCTTCAATCCCACATCCTTCCCTTTTTCCCCTCCTTCCTTCCTTCCTCTTTTCCTGAAGAAGCGGCCAACAGTTGCAAAAGCTTGTGTTTATGTGTGTTTTTAATTGTGTTTCTGTGCTTATCTATGAGCCTGTGCTTTGGGTAAGTTATTTGATTTCTATTTTTATACATGTCGAGGCAGAGCTTCAAGGAATCCTCAGAAACTTAGGCCACCTACAAAACCTTTCACTGGGTCCATCAACATCATTACCCCACTGACACCACATACCCCTACCTTCTACCTACTTCCTAAGATTCACAAACCTAATCATCAAGGCCGGCCTATTGTGGCTGGATACCAAGCTCCTACAGAACGAAGCTCTGCCTACATCGACCAACACCTTCAACCCATTATGTGCAGTCTCCCATCCTTCATCAAAGGCACCAACCATTTTCTCGACCGTCTGAAATCCTTACCCAACCTGTTACCTCCAGAAACCATCCTTGTCACCATTGATGCTACTTCCTTATACACAAACATTCCACGTGCCCAGGGCCTCGCTAAGATGGAGTATTTCCTTTCATGCCAACCACCTGCAACCCTACCTAAAACCTCTTTCCTTATTACCCACAACTTCTTCACCTTTGAGGGCCAGACATACTAACAACTAAAGGGAACAGCCATGGGAACCAGGATGACCCCCCCCCTTACGCAAACTTATTTATGGGACGCTTAGAGGAGCCTTCTTGGATACCCAAGCCCGTCAACCCAAAGTTTGGTACATATTCATTGATGACATCTCCACGATCTGGACTCACAGTGAAGAACAACTCCAGAATTTCCTCTCCAACCTCAACTGCTTTGGTCCCATAAAATTCACCTGGTACTATTCCAGATCCCATGCCACTTTCCTCGATGTCGACCTTCATCTGTCCTACGGCCACATCAAACGTTCCCTTCCCTACAGCTTAGGTTTTCGTGGCAAACGAGTCTGCTCCAGTCCTGAATCTCTGAACCAGTACACCAATAACCCAATAACAGCTTTCACATCCCGCAGCTATCCTACTGATCTGGTACAGAAGCAAATTGCCAGAGCCACTTCCACATCCCCCCAAATTCAGAACCTTCCACAGAACAACACCAGAAGTGCCCATCTTGTCACCGGATACTTTCCGGGACTGGAGTGGACTCTGAATGTGGCTCTCCAGCAACTATACGACTTCCTTAAATCCTGCTTTGAAATGAGATCCATCCTTCATGACATCCTTCCCAATCCACTGAGAGTGTCAATCTGCCACCCACCTAACCTCCGTACACCTCCTAGTCCGTTCCTATGAAATCCCCAAACCACCTTCCCTACCTTCTGACTCCTACGCTTGTAATCGCCCGTTGTAAAACCTGCCCTATGCACCCTTCCACTACCACATACTCCAGTCCTGTAACCCGGAAGGTGTACACGATCAAGGGTAGAGCCACTTGCGATAGCACCCACATGATTTACCAACTAACATGCCTGCACTGTGAAGTGTTCTATGTGGGAATGACCAGCAACAAACTGTCCATTTGCATGAACGGTCACAGGCAGACAGTGTTTGTTGGTAATGAGGATCACCCTGTGGCTAAACATACCTTGGTGCATGGCCAGCACATTTTGGCACAGTGTTACACCGTCCGGGTTATCTGGATACTTTCCACCGACTCCAATCTTTCAGAACTCCTGAGATGGGAATTTGCCCTTCAGCAATTTCTCTCTTGCCCTTGCCCACCTGGCCTCAACCTCCACCAAATTCAAATTCCCTCCCACTATTCTTTAACATCTTTGCCTCGTTTCTCTGGACAGAGTCTCTGCCTCAATTGTTATCTCTGTTCAACTTCTATGCTTTCCACTAATGTCTACCTTGGTGTGTTTGTGTGTGTATAAGTGTGGGTGGGTGGGTGCACGCGCGTGCATGTGTGCTCATTGTTTACCTTTCCTTTTTCTTCTAAGGTAAGTCCTTCCACTCTAGGGATTAGAATGACTCCTCATCCACTCCCTTAAAACCTGCATCCTTCCCTTTCTCCCCCTTTTTGTTCCTTTTTTCCTGATGAAGCGGCCAACGGTTGCGAAAACTTGATTGTTTGTTTGTGTGTGTTTCTTATTTGTGTTTTTATGTCTATCATCGAGCCTGTGCTTTGGGTAAGTTACTCAATCTCTAATTTTCATACATATTTATCCCACCAAGAAAGTATCATTCTATATATCTTGTATATAAAAATGAATTTCTGTTCGTTAGTCTCGCTAAAGCTCGAGAACAGCTGAATCGATTTGGCTAATTTTAGTCTTGAAATATTCGTTTTGTTTTTGTTTTATATGGTTACAGGGGGCAAGCGTCACAGAAATGTTTCACAATTTGAGGTGGAAATCATTAAAAGAACAACGTTATTCGCTGCGGCAAGATCTATTTGGGAAATTTCAATAACGACTTTTACTTCTGAAGGTGAAAATATTTTGCTAACACCCACCTACATCGGGAGACATGACCATCCCAATAAAATAAGAGAAATCAGATTGAAAACTGAATGATTTAGGTATTCTTTCTTCCTGCGCTATCAGAGAATGGAACATAGAGAAAGGTTATGAAAGTGGTTAATGAACCCTCTGCCAGGTACTTAAATGTTATTTGCGGAGTATGTATGTAGATGTACCAACCTAATCTTCAGCATTCTTCTGTAGCACCACATTTCACATGCTTCTACCCTCTTGCTGTGTGAACTATTTCTTGTCCATATTGCACTCCCATGCAATGCTACACTCCAAACAAATGCCTTCAGAAAAGACTACCTTAGACTAAAATTAATGTTTGATGTTAAAGTTCTCTTTCTCCACTATGCTCTTCTTCATATACCATTCTGCATGTTATATCCTCTTTATTGTGACCACCATAGGTGCGTACAGTTGACATATCTTCAGCTGGCGAATATGGGGCAGCCGAGACTGCTTTTTATCAAAAAGGAGTCCCAAGGAACAGAGCTTTGCCAAAACTACCAGGTGCTGAGTGCCCAATGAGAGTTGTAGATCAGGGTGGACTGTTGTACAACAGAACATTTTAGAAGGGGAGACCTTAAAACCACGGGAGAGGGCCCACGTGAAAGCCTGCCGAATGGCACCTTGGAGCTAGCATTCTGCTGAGACTACCAAGTAGGAGCTGTACCATATGCAAAAGTTGTCAATGTACAGCGCAGAAGTGACCAACTAGCCCATCAGAGCTCAGTAGCCCATTGATGGCAATTAGCACAGCCCACACTCACGACAAGGGTACAGAAGAGCCCAAGAAAGAGACAAAACACCCCCAGCACACCCACTAGCTGTTTGATTACATAACAAGCTTTAGCACAAAGGTGTTTAAAGTCGATACGTCCATCACAGGATGGGTGGTATTTAAGATGTCGCGAGGTTCGGCACGCTCACAGATCGCTGTGGCAATAGTTGCGTACCACCGTGGCACTGGACGGTGGCTAGAAGGGTCCATCAACTGGGTGATAGCAATGCTAGTGGCTTAAGAAATTGCATCAGGTATATCATATCATCAGTACAGCCAGATGTGGAGGGTGTGAAAACAACACGGGATGTAGGGACGTATACTGAGATCAATTAGCACAAAAGAAAACTATCCCAAGGGGTCACCGTGCACTGGCAGTGAAATGAAGAGACCGTCATTGGGAAGAGACAGGTCTTGATCTGCAAGGAACGTTTGTGTGAGGCGGTCCCAGCTAGATGTATGAGCACCGCCCCACAAGGGATGATGGGCAGTGAAGTCCCCAAGGAGGAGGAAGGGAGAGGGAGTTGCAGAAAGGGGCAGTTAAGGCAGCAGACGAAGGTGGCCTATCAGAGAGAAGGTGGTTATCGTTGTTGTGGTCTTCAGTCTACATGCAATTCTCCATGCTACCCTGCCTTGTGCAAGCCTATTCATCTGAGAGTGAGAATGGCAATCTACATCCTTTTGAATCTACTTACTGTATTCATCCCTCAGTCTCCCTCTACAATTTTTACCCCACACACTTCCTTCTAATGCTAAGATGACAATTCCTTCATGTCTCAGAATGTGTCCCACCAACCTATCCCTTTTCTTAGCCAGGATATGCCAGAAACTCCTTTTCTCTCCAATTCTATTGAGCACCTCCTCATTAGTTACGTGACCCACCCACCTAATCTTCATTAATCATCTGTAGCAACACATTTCAGAACTTCTATCATCTTTTTGTCTGCACTCCTTATTGTCCACATTTCACTTCCATACAATGCTACACTCCACACAAATGCTTTCATAAAGAACTTCCTAACATTTAAACTAATATTGGAGCTCAACATATTTCACTTCTTAAGAAACACTCCCATAGCTATTCTGCATATTATATCTTCTTTACTTCAGCCATCAGAAGTTATTTTGCTACCCAAATAACAAAACTCACCTACTACTTTTATTCTCTCATTACCTAATACAATTCCATCAGCATCACCTGATTTTCTGACAATCCATTACTCTTGTTTTACTCTTGTTAATGTTCAACTGATGACTTCCTGTTTAATTGCTCTTCCAGGTACTTTGCTGTCTCTTAAGAGAATTACTAAGTCAGCAAACCACAAAGTTTTTTTTTTCCTTCTCAAAATGTTCATATGTTTGTAAATCTGAGGGATGTGACCAGGTTGGTCATTAGTCCCTAGGCTTACAAACTAATTAACAAACTTAGGCTAAGGACAAAACCCAATTCCCTCTCCAAATTTCTACTTAAATTCCTTCACAGCGTTCTCAATGTACAGATTGAACAACATTGGGGAAAGGCTACAACCGTGTCTTACTCCCTTCCAGGTACGGATTTAAGGAAGGGGAAGGGGGGAGGGTCATGGGGCCTGCCACCCCCCTCCCTTGACGCTTTACATGTCGAACATATGCAAATAAGCAAAACACCTGTATGTTCATATAATATGCCTAGGGGATTTTTAATTAGTGCTAACTTGCATCACTTCGCATACAAAATCGCTACTACAGGGAGGTGGACAGTGGTCTGTGCAAGGTTAATTCTCACAGGAGACGGAGCCGCCAGTTGTCTGCAGCAAGCAGGTAGCTTTACACACAGTGGGCAGACTGTGGCAGCCGTGCCCACAGCCGTGGATGGCGACACACAACAGGTACAGCCAGTTTCTGGAATCGCCACGCGGAAGTCCCGCTGACCGACTCGTTACGGTGCGAACCGACGGGCACTGCGGAGGCTCACAGAGACTGGGGAAGTGCTCGCCCGCCACCGGAAGCGTTCAGACGTGTCTGCGTCAGTCGGGTCTTCAACCGCGGAGCACGTGGTGCGAGCACAACGCGCGCAAATCACATGCTTGTTGCTGCCACTCCAATCTCACTCGCCACGCGAATTTACTTCAACTGCCTCCGCACAGTCTCGGGCATGAACATTTTGTGTAAACTACGTAATGTAACTCTGTCTGTGCGTCACCAGTGTGCTGGCCTGAACAGTAAGGTTTAGTTGGTGTGGTTCTTTTTTTATTAACAGGTGTGTTCAAGTGTGTGTGTGTGTTCGGGTGAGTTCAAGTGTGTGCCTCAAAATGAACTGTAAAAAGAGAAAGACAGAAAAGCAGACAAATATTTCTTCGTTTTTTAACCCTACAAATGAAATAAGAGAAGCTTTCCAAGATGATAGTTCAAATTTTTTAAGTAGCACATCCACACCATATCAGAGTTTAAATAGATATAATATCAATGAGGTGAAAGTAGATGCAGAGGAACACCTTAAAAACGTACCTAAAAATGCCACTTTTGTTAGCAAGACAACACAAAATACTGTGATTGAATGCTGTGGGTCCATAATTACAGATAAAATTGTTGCAAAAGTAAAACAGGGCTGTTATTTTAGTATATTGGTTGATGAGACAACAGATGTCAGTGCACAGGAACAGCTAACTTTTTGTGTTCGCTATTTAGACATGGAGACTGTAACACTGCGGGAGGACTTTCTTGGCTTCCAAACAGTTAATGATTTGACTGGTAAAGGACTTACAGTCAATATTGAACACATTGAATGAGTTTGGGCTTAGTATAAAAGATGTACAAGGGCAAGGTTATGATGGAGGAGCTAACAAGGCAGGGAAACTTCGTGGCGTGCAGTCACATATTCTCAAAGAACAGCCATTAGCATTATATACCTACTGATCAAGTCACTGCTTAAATTTAGCACTTTCAAAATCATGTAATATGCAAGCTGTTCGAAATGTTTTAGGCACAATTGGTGAAATTTGTAATTTTGTTCATGATTTTCCAAGACAAACAAAAGATAGAAGCAAAATTTCCTGAAGCGAAGGTTAAAAGGTTGAAGGCCCTTTGCGAGACACGAATAGAAAAACATGATAGTGTTTTGTTGTTTCGTGAAATGCTCCCGGCCATAGTAGAATTTCTTGATGATGTCATTTCTAACACAGAAGGAAAGGTGTTAACTTTCACAAATGGCATGTTGTTTGCAATCACTCAATTTCAGTTTCTTGTGACTTTGGAAGTAGTTGTAGAACTGATGTCCGTTACGTTACCACTTTCACGCCAACTTCAAGAACAGCATTGACTTGTCTCAGGCATACAGGATTGCAGGTAATACAGTGAATTTATTTCACAGTCAAAGGAAAGCATCTGATGAGTCTTATGAACATTTTCAAGTGTGCAGCGTCATTGGCTACAGATCTAAATGTCGATGTTTCCATTCCACGAATAAATAATCATCAAACACGGAGAGCTAACATTCCAACTGCAGATCCTTGCATGTATTATCGCACAACAGTGTACATACCATTGTTAGATTTCCTCATGTCTGAGCTTAGTGAACGTTTCGGCAAGGAAAAACGTGAGACTGTGGTGAACTTGCAAGGACTTCTACCAACATTTCTCTTTAGACCGGATACCATTACAGAGCGCATTCATTTTTTCTTTAGACTGGATACCAATATAGAGCGTTTTCTAGAAGCTGCAAATACATATAAAAGTGATTTGCCAGATTCTATCCTTGAACTTAAATGAGAACTATTATTTTGGCATTCAGATTGGAAAGAAATACCAAAAAAGGACAGACCAACAACATCTGTAGAAAGCATTGCAGCTGCTAGGAGCAGCTACTGCAAATTTCCGAACATCCAGTGCTTGCTTCATCATCTTGCTGTGCTACAAGTAACAACATGGTCAGCAAAAAGATCATTTTCTAGCTTGAGAAGAGTGAAGACTTATCTGCGATCAACTGTGGGTGAAGAGTGGCTCAATGGATTGGTGTTACTCCACATCCATCATAACATCAACGTGGAAGCACAAGAAGTCATCGAGAGGTTTGCTCGCAAACATCAACAATGCTTGCAGTTGACGTACATCTAACGGAAGTTTTGTAATGTCTCACTCTTTAAATTTCACACACCAACATTTATGATCATGATGATAGTATTATTAACCCTCGCACCTTACACTTTCGTCCTAGATACACCAGTGAATTTTTAATTCAGCATTACGAAGAGTAGGTTGTCTATAATTGAGGCGCTCAGGCATAAAATATGGTAACTGACATTCTAGTGGTACGCCATTTCCTCACATATATCATTTATGTATGCAGATGTGCCTAATTACCAGGAAAAAACAAGCTGTATTCTGTGAAGATCTTTGAAACTAACTCATGTATTTATCTCTGCATGCAAGATACTACAAGTGTATGTGCCATTCAGTAATTTTTTGGCCAAAATGACTGTTACCCCGTTTTACTCCAGGGGCCTTGATTCTACTCAAATATTTTAGTGCTCTTTCAAATTCTTCTCTCAGTATCGTAACACCTCTCTCATCTTTCTCTACTTCATCTTCCATTTCTAGAATACTGCCTTCAAGTTTATTTCCTTTGTATAGGCCCTCTATATATTCCTTCTACCTTTCGGCTTTTCCTTTTTTGCTTAGTACTGGTTTTCCATCTGAGCTCTTGATATTCATACCAATGCTTTTGTTGTCTCCAAATGTCTTATTTTCCGGTAGACAGTATCTATCTTTCCCCTAGTAATACATTCTTCTACGTTCTTGCATTTCTCCTCTAGCCACGCCTGCTTAGCCAGTCTGCACTTTCTGTCAACCTCATTTTGCAGCTGTTTGTGCTCCCTTTTCCCTACTTCACTTTCTACATTTTTATATTTTCTCATCTCATCAGTTAAGTTCAGTGTACCTCCTGCATTATTCAAGGTGTTCTATTAGGCCATGTCGTCCTGCCTATATGATACTCTGCGGCCTTCACTACTCTTATCTCTCTCAGCTATCCTTTCTCCTTCTACTGTATTACTTTCCCATTTCAGACAATACTTGCCTAATGCTTCCTCTGAAACTCTCAAACACCTCTGATTCCTTCAATTTGTCCATCTCCTCAATTTTCTACCTTTTTGCAGTCTCATAAGTTTTAATCTACAGTTAATAATCAATAAGATATGGTCAGGGCCTATACCTGCCCCTGGATATGTCTTACAGTTTAAAGTCTGGTTTCTAAAACTTTGCCTTACCATTATAACGTCAATCTTATACCTCGCAGAGTCTCCAAGTCTCTTCCAGGTACCTAATCTTCTTTCATGATGATTAAACCAACTGTGTGTGATGATTAAATTGTGCTCTGCATAAAATTCTAGCAGACATTCTCTTCTTTCATTCCTTTTCCCCAGTCCATATTCACCTACTGCATTTCGTTCTCTTACCTTTCCTACTATACTGAGTTCCAGTCCCCCATCACAATCTAGTTTTCCTCTCTCATAACTGTTTGAGTAATTTCTTTTAGCTCCTCATCATCGGCAGAGCTAGCTGGCATATAAACTTGTACTACTGTGGTCGGTGTTGGCTTTGTGTCTATCTTTGTTACGATAATGTGTTCACTATGCTGTTCACTATTCTCTTATTATCAGACCTACTCCTGCATTACCACGAACTGATTTTGTATTTATAACCCTGTACTCATTTGACCAAAAATCCTGTTCATCCTGCCACCGAACTTCACTAATCCCCACCATATCCAACTTCAACCTATATCGCTCTTTTTAAATTTTCTAACTTACCTACCACATTAAGGGACAGAACATTCCACACTCCGATCCATAGAATGCTCGTTTTGTTTTTCTCGATGACAACATTCTCTCGAGTAGACCCCACCCAGAGATCTGAATGGAGGCTATTTTACCTCTCTGGAATATTTTACCCAAGAAGACGCCACCATCGTATATTTGTACAGTAGAGCTGCCTGTCCTCGAGGAAAATTAACGACTGTAGGTTGTAGTGGTACAGAAATTTTTTGGAGTGCGTCACGACTTCTGGACGATAGGAAAACGAGAGTATATCGCATACAACTTAGATTGACGAAATTGTTTTGTTTATGTGAATGGTATATTTATACCTAGTGATTTTTTATTGTTGCATGTTTTCACGTGAATGCACTGGAGCAGCGTGACAACCACAGTAAGATGGCATACGCTTCCCTGGACATACTAACAGCGCGGAAGCAGAGAATAAACGGGTCTCCCGCAGTGCATAGAAGCGTGTTACTAAACAGAAACTCTATGTCAAGGAAAAAGAAAATGAATGTGTCCGTAGGTCAAGGTTTGCTACCAAAGTAATGTCGATTATTATAAAGAAAAGTAAATCAGCCATCTAATATGATTTACATAATGAACGGATGTATTCTGGAGAGCAGAACGGCGAATTAACGGAAAAGGCAGCCAACTTAAGATGATGTATCAAGGGTAAAGTGCCGTAATTTAATGTTTATGGAATTCTTGTTGCATACTGAAATATGCCCGTTAGTAGTTTATGCAGTACCTTATGTGGTTTTATTTCACGAGTAATTTATTAATCAGTAATAGACCATAATCCTTCATCTTATTTTACGAGAATTTACTCGTAAATCAAGGAAGTATCAGGTCATGAAAGTTATATTTCATGCATATGGTTGAATTTCTTTTGTTATCTGTTTGATGGTCCACAAGAGTAACTTCTCTTAGCCAGGCGTATAATTACGATATATTCGTAATGGAATTTAAGAGTTACCCTGCGTAATACAGTGGTAAGTTGATTTTTATTAAAATGTTTGGACATAGCAGATACTCTGATTTTTTTGAAGTTGGAAGTCAGTGTTGATGGTAGATACTGTCAGAGGCTGTGTGTTGTCCGAAGTATCGTGAGTGTGACGAGTTCCACTCTCATTTATTATTGAGAAGTTAGATCTATACTGCTTATGTTCCATATTTGAAAAGAAGGCGTGGAAATAGTATGATTCACCAGCTAAGAGCAGGAAGAGTAATTAAATATAAAGTTATGATACGAATATTATAGAGGAAAAATTCCTAAAAGGAAAAATATACGTAAAAAATAGATGAAGTACACTTACCAGGCGAAAGGGCACAGGCAGTAATAGCAACAAATAAACACACAGACACACACACACACACACACAAAAATGCTAGCTTTCGCAGCCTAGCTGCTTCATCAGGCAGAAGGGAAGGAGAGGGAAAAGGAAATGATGAGGGTTTTAAGGAAGGGGGTAAGGAGCCATTCCAATCCCGGGACAGGAAAGACTTACCTTGGGGGAAAAAATGGAAGGTAAATAAACGCACATACACCCACACACTTACACAGACACAAGTACACTTAGCACACTTGTGTCTGTGTAAGTGTGTGGGTGTATGTGCGTTTATTTACCTTCCATTTTTCCCCCAAGGTAAGTCTTTCCTGTCCCGGGATTGGAATGGCTCCTTACCCCCTTCCTTAAAACCCTCATCATTTCCTTTTCCCTCTCCTTCCCTTCTGCCTGATGAAGCAGCTAGGCTGCGAAAGCTAGCATTTTTGTGTGTGTGTGTGTGTGTGTGTGTGTCTGTGTGTTTATTTGTTGCTATTACTGCCTGTGCCCTTTCGCCTGGTAAGTGTACTTCATCTATTTTTTACGTATAAATATAAAGTTACTTTCATGACAGATACAAAGATTTTCTTTTTCAAGTGAAAAGTTGTTTTTGTTTATTAGATGCCGCATAAAGTCTACTGAATAAAATAACAATTTGATAATTATTTTATTTGAAGTGATTATGGTACTCCATTTGGGTAGCGGCTAAAGTAAAACCTTACCTATTGACGACTACATTCATTTTCTTTCCTAGGCTATTGTTAAAGATCAACAGGCAGACTCTTATGGGTTGTGGCAAACCAGACCTTTTGAAATATTAATTTCGCCCACACCTGAAAAACGGCCCTCGCCTTTATTTTGTAATTTTAATCATGAGAGGTGTCCGGAAAGTGGTGGTGGCACTGTAGGTTATTTTCTGTTTTTGTTGTAAAAAGATAGCATAACCAGTGAGGATAGGTATTTGCAAAATTAGAGTCTGGCCAGGATTTGTATTGAAAAATATAAGACATTTCTTTTCAATAAATCGATCCCTGTGGTCGAATTTAAAGTAAACTTGCGGTGTAACTTCTCGTAGTAGTTGCAAATAGTTGACATACGATCGCTAATGTTACGTGGAAGTATCATTAGCGAGGGTAATTTGTAAAAGGAATATTTCTTGTCTATATTAAAAATTTATTATTTGTTACTGCGACCGAGCAGTATTACTGATCAACCACAGCAACAATAAAGTGCGTCGAATTGCAGAATTTTTCTACTTAATTAGTATAAATTACTCTTTGAAGATAACGACTAAATCAACTATGTTCGAGTGATTAGTCACGATTTTTTCTTGGACACACATTACGACTGAAATCCTTCGAACTGAGTTCTTCTGAACCATTGATTTTCTTTAATGTCAGATGCGTTGTTCTTTTTTTATTTGGGGTGTCGTAGTAATTTATATCTCTGTGATCACTGACAATATACAATATCGGGAGTGGTGACACAGGGCTGACAACTTCTTCAATTAGACCGGGTGATAACTTAAGTAAAATTCTAACAAGGGGTATGGATAGTGTGTTCATCCGGCATTTGTGAGTAGTAACATTTTCTCTTGATTGTTTCAGTGGAACAGAGATATTTGTAGTAGTTCAGAGATTAGTACCACAGAGGGCAACTGATATAAACTTAATCACCTGATAATCAGTATTAGTCTCCGATCAGGGCTGCTACAAGGTTCACCTTGCTTTCAGCCACTAACAATAACTCCGTGACAATGCAATGTTAGCTGATCTTACAAGGCAGCTCAGTCAATCATCCATACTGTTGCCCCTGTAATTACTGAAAAGGTTGCTGCCTCTCTTCAGGAACCACCCTTTAGCGTGGCCTCTCCACTGACACCTCTCTGCTGCGATTGCACTTAAGGTACGGCTATCTGTATCGTTAAGGGACGTAAGCCGTCCCACTGCGGAAATGTCTGTGGTTCACGAGGCTGCAGATATACATTACAAATTGTTAACGGGTTGACCGAGTGAACCAGAACAGCAACTATTTCTAGGGTAATATGGAGAGGGATCCATATACTATCAATATCCATATGGAGTAATGTGCAAACTACACTCGATGCCTGCAGGAGTCAACCCTGTCCCGACAGGAAGTGCAGCACCCACAGGGATACAGTGAATGTGCATCAATAAATGTGATTCCTACAGAACAATACAAGCTGCGGAGTAGAAGGAAATAAATTGTATTAACTCAAGGAGGTGACTGTAATAGCCGTTACAATTCCATTGGACGAGTAACGCACAAGGAGGCGGACAGACCATCACGCAGCAGGGTCAGCATCTTTCACTGATAAGGAAGGGATGACATCCATAAACAGTGGATCAGGCACAAGTTCAAAATGTTGAGCTGATTGTGAGGACAAGGTTGGCACCTCAGGTGGCACCAAAAGGGCCTTGCCCTGTGACTGTTGTTTGTTCCCCCCCCCCTCCACCTCCCCCTCTCTTCCCCCCTCTGGAACCTATCCTCCCCATTTTGTGTGTGTGTGTGTGTGTGTGTGTGTGTGTGTGTGTGTGTGTGTCACGTGTGTGTGTCTGGCTGGGAAGGAGGAGCAGGGGGGAGGGCACACAGGGAGGGGCAAGGGTGCTGCAGGAGACAGTGGGAGTGGGATGAGTAGGAAGGCCAAATTGATACAATAGCAACCAGATTTACCCGTTCAAATTTTCAACGGGCCTCGTGATAAATTAGATAATATAACAACTTGTATTCCTGTATTTTCCTGTCTCTCTTGTACACTGGACATCTGGTGAGTGTGAAAAATGATGTAGCTGGCAACTGACTCACAGGAGCTCCCCTCACGGAGTGGTCATCTGCATTCACCACATAGAAGAACTGCTGTACAGCGGGAAGACATTTGGCCAAACCGCATACACTGGGTACGTTTCGTAGGAGATGGGGTGTATGGTTTCACGTCGCATCTATAAATAATGTCTGGGAGAGTATCCACCTCAAAGGCCAAGATAAAGGCACTGGTATCAACACAATTGTCCTTAGGGCCTCTCTGCACAAGATGAACAAAATGGACACCTCGCTGTTTCAGATTGTCCTGGAGTTGCTCATCAGTTTGGAGGAGGAAGTCACGACTGAAAATAACTCCCTGAACCACGTTTACTGACTGGTAAGGGTTACGGACACTGTAACATCACCAAGATAGTTGCAGACAGAAAAAGATGCAGATTGGGCAGCAGAGACCATTTTAATGAGCCGGGAACCAGAACACATTTCTCATCGATTTGACTTTCCCAAAATTATCTTTGATGTTTCCAATGAAGAACAACAGCTCGGTGGCCGTGAATGTCACTCTGTCTGTCCCGGTACAGACCGAGTAGCGTAGAAAGAGTTTCACCCCGAGCCAGCGAGCCTGACCTTTGTCCTGGGGGAGGGGGGAGACAGGAAGGGGAAGGTCCTCGCCATAGGTAGCAGCTTTTAAAGTAGCATTCCTCCCTTCATAGATGGCCTTCATGGGACTATTTCATAGTGTCACGGTGCAGAACATCTGCCCACATACCATCCACTCCGTACAGGTGCTCTCCCTATGGGGGCCACTCAGCCACAGCAAAGGCTGCCTAGCACAATGGCCATTGCTAGGAGCCCTGATACCCCAGGAGGACTGGCCTCGACTCCTTGGCCTGCATGGAGAGGTTATAGCTCTGGTACCAATATTCCCGTGTATCAGGGGGCTCAGTCAGAAGGGTAAATAGCAGTCTCCCCCGCCCCTCCATGAACTGGCTATGAGCTGGGAACCAAATGGGGATAGGGGACGTCAAGGAAGGGGGGGAAGGAAGGGATGGGGATCCTCGACATAGGAGCTGGGTAGGGAGTTCATCCCCATCTGGCTCACACTAACTGGAATTTAGTGATGAAGGTCAGAACCCGAGGGGGACTGAACTGGGCTGAAAATAGGGGAACAGCAAAGCAAAATCATGAAGAGCATAACCACAGCTATAGGAAGAGCCAGGCTGTCTTCAAGGAAAACACCTATAGAGGGGAATGAGCGGGTAGCAGGAAGGGATTAGGACGGCAAGGAGGGGAACCAGAAAAGGTAATGCAGCCTGGGAAAATACAAAGAAAGGCTGCTATGGTTCTGGGACAGTGAGTGCCACACACATACCCACAAAAGAGCTGTGGGCCCTCTGGAGGGAAAATTTCTATGGATGCAACATCACAATAGTGCCACATGAATTTTCTTAACACAAACAAATTATTGAAAACTTGACCCTTTCATTCCAACATTATGAATTTCTCTTTAGAAAAATTAAAATTTAGTGTATTAATACAGTGCACTAAACATCAAAATGTGTGTTTTAAAATTTTTGATCAAACTATTTTTTATGTCATATATTTCATGCGTAACACCGATGTTTGTGTCGAGGTATTTTATTGCTTGGGACGTTATTTTGTTGATAGATAAGACTGCCAGATCAATAATGCTAGCATAATCTTTGCCGTAGCACCAAAGACAAGACAATTCACTGCTGAAATAAAATAAAATGAACCACACTCATTCTCACGCTCACAACCACATACAGACGGATAAAGTAATGCCTCAGAAATGGCTACACACCATACCAAGCAGCAAAGTATCCTATTAGAAGTATGTTGTTCATCAACAACCATGTAACTTTAATGTCTGATACACAAAATATGGTGTAAATCAGCTTTTAATGCAGTGTTGTCCAGGAACAACAATGGGAATGAAAAGGTTAAAAACAGAGGCTGGAGCAGCTAGAAAGGGTGGTCATGTTTGCGAAAGTTGTGTCTGAGTGATTGTGTGTATATCTTTCTGATGAAATCTGTGGTTGATAATTTAATTTGATTGACTGTCATTGTCTATTCTACATGCTTGTCTGCAGCTCAGTGATCATCCTTATGGTGAGTTGCTACCTATCCACTGTAACAATCCAACCTGGACTTTCCATAGTTAAGTAAAAATGTGAAACAATATGGGACAATGACAAAAAAAAAAAAAAAAAAAAAAAATCATACAGGTGTAATATTTTTTTCATTTTCTAATCACTTTGCATTACATAAGATGCTTAATAGCATACACATTCGTCTTCCTATTTCATATTGGGATGGTTGGAAACACACTATAGTGTACTTTCATAACACTAATGTCTAATTTTATTACTAAAAGTGAGAACTTACTAAATAAATGCAACCAAATTTTGTATACTAAAGTATAATAGGGACTAGATCCACTTCATATAGCAAATACATTCAAAGTACAGTATATTAAAGGTTATCATATCATGAGCATTTTTATCAGGCTTGATTCCATGTTGGAATTGATGCTCAATTTTCCAGAAGTGATATAAAGATTGTTACCAATGTCCCCTAAAATTGGGTGACTTCGAACATTTTAAATTTATTTTTGTACATTAAACCAAAACATCTCTAGCTATTGACAAGAAAGTTTTGGGAAAGTTGCAAGATTTCCTACTGAATATAACAAATATATATTTTTTTATCAGTTACTCAATACACTTTAAAGAATATTTCACTGTTCAATCTCACCCCATGGTTTGGTGTTACTTTGAACAATGAAACATTTTCTTATTCTTTAGGATACCACTTTCTGTTCAATGGTATCCCTATAGTGGACGTCGTGAAAATACGGCCTCAAGGTCATCTCATTGTCTTTCAACATTGCCAGTTAGCGATATTTTCAAATGTTCGTAAAAATTCCAAATAAAATATTACATACATCTATTTTTAGTCTAGAACATAAAAGGAGTACTTCTCAAAAGAAAAATCTCACTACCTGCTACGGAGGAAAAAAAAACTAATGTTACAAGAAAATACAGAAAGAAATTCTTTTTTACTTCATCCTGTGATAGAAAGACAACCACTGATATATTTGAATCGAAAAAATATATGAATATCATCAAAGTTCCCTGATTAATATTTTTATTTATTTATTTTTTATTTATTCATGTCAAAAGTGATGCATACAAAGGTCAAAGACAAGAGTAGAACTATGATACAAAACAAAAGAGATTATATATAAACAAATTACAAAACCACTAAATATAATCAGACCAAAAATTTGCAAGCTCGACGGCATTCTCCTTGGCCTCCAATAGATCCTTCAGCGTGCAGGATACTGGGCACTGAGGACAGCTGTCAGGTGCTTGGTGGTTTGTTTACATCCACATTCACAGAGAGTTGATTCATCCCTGAGGTTGTTCCATCTGGCCATGTTGTCCTTTGTTTTACCCACCCCACTTCTCAAACTGTTGACTGACTTCCATGTTTTCCACGGCAGATTTTCGCCTGGGGGGAGAGCCTCCAAAGGTGGAATGAATACTGTTAAGTGTTTTGCTACAGGAACATGAAAGTATTCTCACGTAAAAAAGAAAGTACCATAAGACGTTTGAAACTATGCTGACTGTGTAGCGAAAAATGTAGTCGTTGATGAATTCGGGTTCTGTAGGACATCAAAAAAATTCCAGCAATAAAGTTGTTCAGAAAACTATAAAATTAATTTTGGTAATCTCTTGGGCATTATTTCATTGTGTGTCTTGTGGCCGCAGTTTATTTCCAAGACACTCTGTGCACTGCCAGCAAACGTTTTGGCCCGACGGCTCGCGCGACTGCAACTTAAAATGTTCCCTGCTTCCTGAAAGTATTTTATGTGCCACTTTTAGACATCCTTTGTCACTGCACCCATCCCCCAAATCGCTGATGTGCACTACACAAAAGTAACTGTAGGTACTTTTTCCAAAACGCAAATTTACTGCAATCGTATTGTTCTCAGCAAGCAATACATATGTAGTACACAAAAACGTTGACCTTACTACTGCATTGTCTAAGAATTCAATTACACTACCTGAATTAGTAACTGAGTGAGTGGAGAAGACATAATGGAGGTCTCTGAGCCAGAATAATTAATTTCCTCACTGAGATCACCAAGCACTTTCTTAGCCATTGGATACTCTCCTCTGTCATAATAACCTCGGACAGTTCTGCATACAAACTCTGTGTTGAAATTGTCAAATTCTATACATTTCTGTTCTCTTTTTGTATTCCTTTCTTGGCGAATCAAAACATGTCAATGTTACTGACTTGCTAATGTAGCCTACAGTTGTCTCGGAAATAACATATGCTTTTGCTGTCAGTTTATGAATGTACACAAAGTTTTTATTATTCATAGCTTTTTCACTGTTGGCCAGATCAGTAAAAAACTCTAGTACATTCGATACGATAATTTTTGATTGTTTACGAATGTCTTTCCCACTCTTTACTTACACAAATGGGAGGAGTACTACACAAAGGCCTTTGCTCCTGCATTTTTTAACTGCCAAACACATGTCAGAGAACCTGTCTATGAAACACTCAATACAATGAAATCAAACAAACACACAAAGTCGCACAGACACCCTGAACATTCAACTGGTCCTGACCAACCGCACAGCTAACGGCACCCATACGGCAACAAAGCTGTGAGGCAGGTGAACAGCAGCCCTCAGCTCCTGCTGGTGGCAGGCAGCAGCCATGACCTCGAGACCCTATTTTCATGCTGGCCACTCAAGTTGTTGTTCCTTACATAATGAACAGGTGAAGGAGCCAGAAGGTGTTTGGCCAGGGGTTATGTGCCCAGTAAACAGGTAGATGAAGTGCTGGGAGGAGTAACATCCAGTGTATTATCAAAAGAAAGTCTGTATCGTTGCAAGTTAATATGGTCTTCTGAAAAACATTTAGTCAACTGGAAAAATTCCAGTGGGAAGGAATCCCTGTTCAATGTTTTCAGATGTTAGTGCAGTTGACCAAAGCTGACCCAGAAGCTCAGCAAATTGGTGTTTTTGCAAGCACACTGTTTTACCCATTTGTTCTTTGCCAAATTCCACAAGCTTTCTCTCTCACTTGGTTCTAACAGGGCCAAATACACATTTGTCTAAAGGTTGTAGTCTGTCAAATGACTTTACAAGTGTATTAAATGTATGTTATTCTTGACAGCCATTTCCACTAATTGTAGACTGACATCACTAGTGTGCCCATCAAACATCAAAACTGCAGTTTGCTTAGCCACAACCACGTCTCCACCATATCCTTTCTTCCAGGAGTGTTAGTCTTGCATGGTTCGCAGGAGAGTTTCTGTGAAGTTTGGAAACTAGGAGGCGAGGTACTGGCGGAAGTAGAGTTGTGAGGCAGCATCGTGAGTCGTGTCGGATAGCACAGTCGGTAGTGCGCTTGCCCGCGAAAGGCAAAGGTCCCAGGTTCGAGTCCTGGTTCCGGCACACAATTTTAATCTACCAGGAAGTTTCATGTTTGTATGTGAGGGATAAAAGCCATAGTGAATCACTGTCAAAACTGTGGCTCCTCCATCCACCTGTTTGCTGAAGCAGCGTAAAGTGTCCCTGGGTTGGCATTACTGGAAGTCCAACAACTCTGAACTGCACCACCCTTATACAAGATCAATGGTGGGAGATAAGTACCATATGCAGCAATGCAGGCTAAAACAGATGATGATTCCCTACCTGACCCAGCAGACACCATAGTGGCTTTCTCTTTTCCCTAGTTGCATCACTGCCAATCACAGACTCATCACAGTTGTAGATCAAGCATGATTTTCCATTGTCTTTCAACCCACACACCTCATACGAATTATCCAGTTGATTATAAAAGTTATAAATTACAAATGGATCTCTAGCATTCTTTCTGGACTCTTTAAGATGATCAAGTTTCTTCAAAGAAATACAGTTGTTACATTTCATAAAGGCCTGATTCCAATCTTCGCCATGAAGACCATCTTTAAATGTTATTTTCAGTGAATTCTGTTTAACATATTGCTGTACTAACAACTTAAGTTCATCCTTGTCACATGGATAGCCCATTTGTGCATAAGCAATTAAACAGTCGGCAAATGTAACTTCAATATGTTGAGGACACCCAGGATCTAATTTATCCAGTGATACTTTCTGACCTAAAGAAAAATCATGCAAGTCCTGTTCAAAAGGCCAGATTTAATTTCTTCTTTTTAGTCTGGACTTTCACATAAAAAAATGCTTCTTACCTTTAATTTGGTGGTTCGTGACTGATTTTGGGACACCATACGCTGATTCTGCTTCCCTAAATATCTTAAGTGTATTTACATCATCATGGACAGCCCCTGACATTTACACTGTAACTGCAGCTTGGACAGTTTTTAATGTAAGTCCTTGGCATTTTCCTAAGCCTGACAGAACAGCAACATCATATTGCTTTACAGTCTCCACTAGGTACCTCTACCCAACTACCCCACTGTGTAATTTTTTGAGAGGAAATTGTTAACAGGCAATGTTTCTTATTTGGTTTGGGATTAAGTAATTTCAGTTTTGTAATCTCATTTGGGAATACTGAAATAATGAACCGCCACCCCCACGAATCACAGCGGAGGGGTATTTGTGGAGAGGCCAGACAAATGTGTGGTACCTGAAGAGGGGCAGCAGCCTTTTCAGTAGTTACAGGGGCACCAGTCTGGATGATTGACTGAGCTGGCCTTGTAAGATCAGCTAATGTGGCTTTGCCACCCAGCTACTGCGAATGGCTGAAAGCAAGGGGAAACTACAGCCGTTACTTTTCCCGAGGACATGCAGCTCTACTGTATGAAAATATGATGATGGCATCCTCCCGGGTAAAATATTCCAGAGGTAAAATAGTCCCCCATTCGGATCTCCGGGCGGGGACTTCTCAGGAGGATGTTGTCATCAGGAAAGACAATACTGGCATTCTACGGATCGGAGCGTGGAATGTTAGATCCCTTAATCGAGTAGGGAAATTAGAAAATTTAAAAAGGGAAATGGATAGGTTGAAGTTAGATATAGTGGGGATTCGTGAAGTTCGGTGGCAGGATGAACAGGATTTCTGGTCAGGTGAGTACAGGATTATAAATACAAAATCAGTTGGGGGTATCACAGGAGTAGGACTGATAATGAATAAGAAAATAGAAATGCGGGTAAACTACTATGAGCAGCACAGTGATCGCATTATCATTGTCAAGATAGATACGAAGCCAACACCGACAACAGTAGTACAGGTTTATATGCCAACTAGCTCTGCCGATGATGAGGAAATCGAAGAAATATATGAGAAGCTAAAGGAAATTATTCAGACAGTTAAGGGAGAGGAAAACTTAATTGTGATGGGAGACTGGAATTCGGTAGTAGGAAGAGAAGGAAAAATAGTAGGTGAATATGCACTGGGCAGGAGGCATGAAAGAGGAAGTTGCATGGTAGAATTTTGCACAGAACATGATTTAAACGTAACAAACACGTAGCTTAAGAATCACAAAAGAAGGTTGTATACATGGAAGAGACCAGGAGACACCGGAAGGTATTAGATAGATTTTATAATGGTAAAACATAGATTCCAGAACCAGGTGATAAACTGTAAGACATACCCAGGGGCAGATATAGACTGACCATAACTTGTTAGTCATGAAGTGTAGGCTGAAACTGAAAAAACTGCAGAAAGGTAGGAAAATAAGGAGATGGGACTTACATAAATTGAAGGAAAGTGAAGTTCTGGAGAATTTCAGAGGGAGATTTAGGCAACAATTGACAGAAACATGGGGAAATAAAACAGTAGCTAAGACGAATGGGTAGCATTGAGAGATGAAATAGTGAAGGCAGCAGAGGACAAAATAGGTAGAAAGGCAAGACCTACAAAAAATCCTTGTATATCACAGGAAATACTAAATTTAATAATGGAAAGTCCAGGTTGGAATAAATAATATAGTGAGGACAGTTACAACTCACCGCAAAGACGTGGCGACGAGATGCGACAGGCACATACAAAAGACGAATGTGTTGTATGTGTGTGTCTTTTGTATGTGCCTGTCGCATCTCGTCGCCACGTCTTTGCGGTGAGTTGTAACTGTCCTCACTATATTAAATACTAAATTTCATTGATGAAAGGAGAAAATATAAAAATGCAGTAAATGAAACAGGCAAAATGGAGTACAGATGACTAAAAAATGAGATTGACAGGAAGTGCAAAATGGCTAAGCAGGAGTGGCTAGAAGCCAAATACAAATCTGTAGAAGAATGTATAAGAAGGGGAAAAGTAGATACCACCTACAGAAAATAAAAAGAGACATTTGGGGACAAGAAAAGCAACTCTACAAATATCAAGAACTCAGATGGGAAACCAGCTCTCAGCAAAGAAGGGAAAGCTGAAAGGTGGAAAGAATATGTAGAGGGGCTCTAGAAAGGAAATGAACTTAGAGACGATGTTGTAGGAAGGGAAGAGGAAGTAGATCAAGATGAAATAGGAGATACTATACTAAGAGATGAATTTGACAGAGCCTTGAAAGACCTAGGTCGGAACAAGGCCACAGGAGTAGATGACATACCCTCAGAGCTACTAAAGTCTCTGGGAGAGCCAGCCATGGCAAGACTATTTGAACTGGTGTGTAGGATGTATGAGACAGGCGAAATACCCTCAGACTTTAAGAAAAATGTAATAATCCCCATTCCAAAGAAATCAGGTGCAGACAGGTGTGAAAATTACAGAACCATCAGTTTGATAAGTCATGGTTACAAAATTTTAACACGAAATATCTACAGGAGAATGGAAAAGCTGGTAGAAGCTGATCTCGGGGAAGATCAGTTTGGATTCAGGAGGAACATAGGAACCCGGGAGGCAATACTCACTTTACGTCTTATCTTAGAAGATAGATTAGGGAAAGGCAAACCTACATTTTTAGCTTTTGTAGATTTCGAGAAAGCATTTGACAACGTTGACTGGAATACACACTTTCAAATTCTGAAGTCAGCAGGGAAAAAATATAGGGAAAAGAGACTTATTTACAACTTGTACAAAAGCCAGACTGCAGTTATTAGACTCGAAGGGCATGAAAGAAAAGCATCAGTTGGGAAGGGAGTAAGACAGGGTTGTAGCCTTTCTCCCATGTTATTCAATTTGTACATTGAGCAGGCGGTGAAGGAAAGCAAGGAAAAATTTGGAATAGGGATTAAAGTTCAGGGGGAAGAAATAAAAACATTGAGTTTTTCTGATGACATTGTAATTCTGTCAGAGACAGCAAAGGACCTGGAAGAGCAGTTGAATGGAATGGACAGTGTGTTGAAGAGAGTGTATAAAATGAGCATTAACAAGAGCAAAACAAAAATAATGGAATGCAGTCTTAGAAAATCAGGCAATGCTGAAGGAATTAGATTAGGTAATGAAACAATGAAGGTGGTAGATGAGTTTTCTTACTTGGGTAGTAAAATAACATGCACTGGTCGCAGTACAGAGGATATAAAATGCAGAATGGCAATGGGAAGAAAAGCATTTTTGAAAAAGAGAAATTTGCTAACATCGAATATTATTTAAGTGTAAGGAAGTCTTTTCTGAAGGCATTTGTGTGGAGTGTTGCCTTGTATGGGAGTCAAACATGGACGATAAGCAGTGCGGACAGGAAGAGGATAGAGGCTTTTGAAATGTGATGCTACAGAAGAATGCTGAAGATTAGGTGGGTAGATTGCATAACTAATGAAGAGGTACTGAACAGAATTGGTGAGAAAAGGAATTTTTGGCATACCCTGACTAAAAGAAGGGATCGCTTGGTAGGACACATTCTTAGACATTGAGGAATCGTAAATTTAGCATTGGAGGGAAGTGTGTGGGGTAAAAGTCGCAGAGGGAGACCAAGAGATGCGTATAGTAAGCAGATTCAAATGGATGTGGGTTGCCGTTCTTATGAGGAGATGAAAAGGCTTGCTCAGGATAGAGTAGGGTGGAGAGCTGCATCAAACCAGTCTCCGGACTGAAGACCATAACAACACAAATGTGATTAACTTACCAATAAATCAATGATAAATATGCAATTCCCTTCCTCCCAAATTTTGAGGTAACCAACTTTTCTACAAATAGCATAAGAAGCTCAACAGTGAATACAATTCAACAATGGAAAACGGATGGAAGTGAATTAAAAAAAAAAGGATGGCTGAAAACAGTGCTGCCAATAATCACACTAAATGTACCTCCAACAAAATGTTATACCTTCCGTTTCCAATTACACTTAGTTTACAAATATCCCAACTGACCCTTGGTGTTCTGGACTGGGGAAATGGAGTGAAAGAGTAAGTTGTCTGGTAGACTTTTGTGCCAGCACAATTTTATCACCTCCAACAGTTTGTTCAAACTTCAAGAGAGGATGTTGTATACATTGAACATGGTACAAGATTGTTTTCATAATGGTATGACAGGTTTAGAAACCAGGTTTTAAATGTTAAGACCTGGCCATTACTTATAGGGTAGGTTATGAACTGTAGGCTAAAGCTGAAGAAACTGCAAAAACGTAGGAAAGTTAGGAGATGGAACTTTGATAAATAGAAGCAACCAGCAATTGTCAATATTTTCAGAGAGAAAATTAGACAAGGATTGACCGACTTAGGGGAAAGTAATAAGTAGAAGAATGATTAGCTTTGAGAGATAGCTACAGTAGTGCAGTAATGCCGCTGAGGATCATATAGGAAGACGGACAAGGCCTAATATAAAATCCTTGGATAACACAGGAGATACTGAATTTAATTGACTGTATGAGCAAATACAAAGACGCAGCAAGTGAAGCAGGCAGCAGACAGCTAAAAATAAGGTTACAGGAAGTGAAGAGCGGCTAGAGGGCAAATTCAAGAGTGTAGAAGAATGTAGGCTATAACTAGGGGAAAGACAGGAACTGCCTACAATAACGAGAGAGACAATAAGGAAATCAGAGGCTGCTGAAGTAATTAGATTACCTAATCAGACAATAATAATAGTAGATACGTTGTTATTCAGGTAGCAAAATAACCTCTGATAACCGAAATAAAGAAGATATGAACTGATGAACTGTTATGGAAAAAAAAAAAGTATTTCGAAAGAACCGAAATTTGTTGACATCCAATATTAATTTAACTGTTAGGATGTTCTGAAGGCATTTGTTTGGAGTGTATAATGGTACGGGTTTGAAACATGCCAGACGTATGTTGAAGATTAGATGGATAGATCGTACAACGTGGATGTACTGAACAGAATTGTGGAAAAAATAAATTTCTGGTAGGCCTATACCGTGCCTAAGAGAAGGGATAGATTGGTGTGATACATTCGAAGACATCTATGATTCGTAAGTTTAGCATTAGAGTGAAGTGTGTGGGTTAAAAATCGTAGAGGGAAGCCGAGAGACGAATACAGTAAACAGGTTCAAAGAGTTGTGGGTTGCCGTTATTACGAGGAGATTAAGAGGCTTGCGCTTGGACGTGATAGCATGGAGAGCTGTATCAAACCAACCTGCGGATTGAAGACAACAACAAAATGTTCCGTGAGTGGCAAGTTACGCTGTAACTGAAACAAAACAAAAAAAAAAATTCATCTGAAGATGGGCAACTGATCCGAAACCGGTTCTAAAAAATAGAAGCGACTGAGATCGACCAATTTCTTCAGTAAAATGTTTAACTGTTCAGCACAGCGAAAAATGGATTTCATGAGCATATTTTAATAAGAATGTTTTCGTTCGAAATGTATGAATCAGATATATAAAACATATTCAGATTTCAAAAAAACTTACACGTTTTCAAAACCATTTTCTTTCACATCCACATAAATCAGAAGCAAGACAATGTCCAATCGACGAAAAAGTACACCACCCCAATTCCCTTATGAATCAAACAACCCTCGTTGTTTACTGTAAGAAACCAAACATGTTCACTCTGAAATATACACCTCACATGGCTGCTGCTACAAGTCAATGAAGTTCATCCGAGTTGATTCATCCTTGATGCGTGCACACAGCAAGTACACAAGCGAACATGCGTCTAGCCCCCAGATTATACCGCCGGAAACGTCCAGAGATAAAAATAAGAATTTCCTGGCGATGCCGATAGATGTCACTCCGGATCTGTCACGTGATCTGCAGCTGACAGCTGTTAAAGTGTTAAAAGTTAAATGAAAACAAACGGAGGATCGGCGAAATTGCATAGCTCGCCTGTAAAATAATCTCATTTTCTTCAGTGTCACAATAGTTGTTATCCTGCTTACAACAATGTAATCGCAGGTTGAGTACGCATTAGGCGAACGTGGAATAAACAAGTTTTACAATGTATTTTACGCATTTGTCTCAATTCGAACACATTTTTGTGTTTCCCCCATCTGATTTGCTATAAAGAAATTGTTTCTTTTTAGCCCAAGGAAGAATTTAGAGGAATGCTGGTAAACTCTAAGACATATATTACGGCAAATTGAAAGACGTGGAAATTGAATTTCTAAAAATCAAACCATCGTCAAGTCACGTGAAATTAGTACACTTACACTTTCTACCTTATTACTGCAAACGTATGCTCGAAATGAGTTTGCTTGTATGGTATTAGTAGGTGTGGTACTGGTACTTATGATTTGATAGTACTTTTCATATACCATTTCAGTGTAAGAATTCTTCAACCATTTCCTAACTCAACAAAAGCATCCTCTTTTTTTTCTTTTAAATGTTGTGTGTGTGCCATTTCCTAAACGTGAATACGTTGAGTATTTTACTATAATTCTCGATTTTTCATTTGTGTGTATGGCAACATTTGAGATGTGTCTGAAAATCTCCAGTTTACCAGTGTTTTCAGAAACGATAAGAGAAAATTTAACTTTCAAGTTGTAACATAGCAGTATCTAGGAGCCACATTTGTAATAGTGTTATGTCACACTGTTCTCACATTGTGGAATACAACACCAAATGTCAACCTCACACTGAAGTGGTACAGAACCGTTAAGACTGGGGATCCAACACTGCGTGTTGTTAATAGATATCATCAGTCAATAATCTTTGTAGCAATAGGAGCAGAAAGATGTGAAAATGAGTACGCAAGATAAGTTGGCAAAGTGCAATGGTATGGTTATTCATGAGGTAACAGAAAGCACTATATTAAAACCTTCATGGTGTTTATAACACACGTAATTATTCCATTTCACTTTTTATTACCAAATCTACCTTTGCAAAAAGACTTGGGACGTAAAGAAGGCCTCCATCCAAATTTCCAGACAATATCATAAGGCAGATAAAAGATAAAGCTAACAGTCTAAAGATCAGAATGTTGTGAGTTTGAATGTAACAGTCAAACTAGAAAATCTTAAAAGGAAATGGTCAGATTGAAGTTGGATACTACAGGGCTGAGTGAAGTAAAATGGTGAGATAAGGCAGATTTTTGAGAGGAGAGTAATTTTGTAGGTGTGGGCAAACAGGAAAATTGGGTTTATGGTAAATGAATGAAAGAAGACAGTCACTTTTTATTCTCCGCATTAAGTTTCAGCAAGCACTGTTTTGTGAACGAAATGAAAAACATTTATTATTGGTAAAGATAAGGAAACACTTGTAGATACCAGATGGACCACATGTTCATAAGTCCTAGATATAAAAAGTTTTTAAGGGTCTGATATTAATTTAAGAATAAAGGGAGACCAGATTATGAGGATGTACCTCTCTTGAGTTAGCAGCCAGATAACTTTGTCCAATGGGCACAATGTTTCAGCAATTGAACCTGTTGCTATCATCACCATCTCCTGTTGACAGTGCTGGCTTTTTGTCTGCATTACTCCCCAACTGGCTTCCAGCACTTGAAGTGGGAAGTATGCTCATGATCCATCCTGGGTTCAATGCTGGGGATATGTCCAAGCCATGGCTCATCCATTGGTGCTCCACCTGCCTCACTGGGTAGTTTGTTGTGTTTGCATTGTTATCCTCTGTGTTTCCTGATTTTAGAAGTAGCAGGCTCCTATGCCTTGCTAAGACTGGAACCAAGATGTTGTTCACACTTATCTCAATAGATTCATTAATGACATACTGGTAATCCCATTAATTTGGTGTTTGTGCCAAGCTCTTGATATGGTTATTCCTCATGTTTCTCTTTTAAAGAAGAATCTTTATTCACTGTAAACCATTTTACAATTATATTGGCTTCATCATTTTTACAATAGATATACACTGTATAAGGCACAATGAATAGTATTGAACATAAGATTAATAGGGTTTACGCAGTATACAATAATAGACTCACCTGTAGACAGGGATACCACCCGTCAGCTTTGACCCATGACGTCATCGCTGCGCAATAGTTTTGAGGTGTGTGCATGTTTGTAAAAGGCATCAGTGATTATGTGGTGGTTGAGTTAAAGACGATTGTGTGTTTACAAAGAAAACATTAATATTTTGTGTTTAAAAAGTAGCTTCTCTTTGATGATTAGGTGTAGGTTAACCGAGAGATTTTTCTTCATATATGAGTGCCGAAGGCCAGAATTTTTGGGCCAAGACCTGTGATCGATG
This sequence comes from Locusta migratoria, assembly GCA_026315105.1. Taxonomy (NCBI): domain Eukaryota; kingdom Metazoa; phylum Arthropoda; class Insecta; order Orthoptera; family Acrididae; genus Locusta; species Locusta migratoria. The sequence goes on along the minus strand of CM048748.1, from coordinate 553,558 downwards.
GCACATTCTGTTATCTATAATAACTACAGATTATTTGTATCTAAAATACAGTAGCATTAAGATATCCCATATACTGGTTTTCTGACATCTTGATGGTGTCATGAGTCAAGGCAGACGGGTGGTATCCCAGTCTACAATTATGCCATTGTTCTTATGACTTAAAGAAGGGGGGTGCAGTTGCATCGTAAAATGAATTTTTATCTGTTGTTTTGGGTGAGGTGGGTGTTTGGTATCCTGAATTTTGAGGTTCGATACCAGTTATGTGTTATTTTGAGGCTGTGGTGATCGTTTCATATTCCAAATTTGATTTGAGGTGTGATATAGGATGTGTCCGATATCAGTTCCTTGGTTTTTAGTTTTGGGGTAATTTGGTATCCCGAACTGTATTTAAGGTGTAATAAAGGTCCATTGAAGTGTCCGAAACCACTTTTTCTATATATTTTGTTGCTGTTGTGATCGTTTAGTATCCTGATTTTAATTTGAGGTGTGATATAGGTTAATTGATGTGTGTGATACCAGTGTCCTCAGGATTTTTCTTCCCCCCCCCCCCCCCCATTTTGATGGTCGTTTGGTGGTGTAATAAAGATCTACTGAAGTGTTCGTTACCACTTTTCTATATTTTGTTGCTGTGATGATCGTTTGGTGTCCTGAGTTTGATATGGTCAATTGATGTGTTCTATACCAGTTTTCTCGGTTTTGGATTTTGGGCTTCGGTTGGTACCCCTAGTTTCATTTGAGGTGTAATAGAGGTCAATTGAGGTTTCCGATACCTTTTTCATTTTATCGGTGTTTTTGTTATGGGTTCTTTTATGGAACGCTTTGTTTTGTCTGGTATGTTGTCATTTTTCCGCTTAGAATGTCTCCACCCAAAACCCCCACATTACCGCATTTATCCCGTTAGGATCATTTTATTGATTTTTAGGTAATTTTCGCATGTTTATATGGGCATTTTTTTCGGTCCTTGCAAGATTGTTTTGGTCACAATATTGGATACGAGTATATATGTCATTGCCGCCACGTTGTTGATGTCATTGGTCAACGCTGATGGGTGGTATCCCAGTCTTCAGTTATGCCCAATAATACAATTGAAAGAAACATTTTTCTACAAACTAATATAACCATCTGGTAAACTGAAGTATTCTTTAATATTATAAAAAGGATTATTCATTAGCCAGTTATAGACAGTGATTTCAAAAGTATTTATATCCATGGTCCAAGCAGAGGTTCTGTAACTTATTAAAGATTCTGATAGCATGATAAAAATAACAGTCCAGTTCGCAAATTATTTTTGCAATTTATTAATACAGGTGACCGGTTTCAATCTAAGTTCTAGATGATCTTCAGACCTCACTACAGATGTTCAGGCGGTGAGCGTGCGGCGACTGCTGATATTCTGATAGCATTCACTTAGTGAGAGCTCTGCCATTGTTAATCTATGCCTAGGTATATCTAACTTAGACTTAACCCTGGTTTTGTGGTAATGGACCCCCTTGTAACAAGTTCTGACATTGTTTTTAATATAGAGTCCTGCAACATAGATATATAAATTCAAAATAGTGAGTGTTTTGAGGCTGGTGAAGAGTGGGCGACAGTGGTCCAAACAATCTTTCTTACACATTAAACGCAGAACTTTCTTTTGTATTTTTTATATTTCAACTGTTGCTGATTTGTGGGATTGTAGTAGCTTTCTGTGGCATTGGTGTTCATACAAGCCTGTTTGTTGTTGTGGTCTTCAGTCCATGAACTGCTTTGATGCAGCTCTCCACACTACCCTGCCCTGTGCAAGTGTCTTCATCTGAGAATAAGTTCATCAACCTACATCCTTTTGAAACTGCTTACTGTATTCGTCCCTTGGTCTTAGTCTATGATTTCTACCTCAGACACTTCCTCTAAAGCTAAGTTGTCGTGTCCAACCAATCTATCCTTCTCTTAGTCAGGGTATGGCAGAAACTCCGTTTATCCCCAGTTCTGTTAAGCACCTCATTAGTTAAGTGATCTACCCATCTAATTTTCATCATTTGTCTGTAGCACCACATTTCAAAAGATTCTATCATTATTGTCCATGTTTCATTCCCAGACAAATGCTTTCAGAAAGGGCTTCCTAACATTTAAACTAATATTGGATGACAAATTTCACTTCTTCAGAAATGCTTCCCATAGCCATTCCGCATTTTATATCTTCTTTACTTCGGCCATCCGAAGTTATCTTGCTACCCAAATAACAAAATTCATCTAATATTTTTATTGTCTCATTACCTAATCTAATTCCTTCAGCATTGCCTGATTTTCTGACATTACATCCCATTACCTTCGTTTTACTCTTGTTAACGTTCATCTTATATCTTCCTTTCAAGACACTGTCCATCCCATTCAATTGCTCTTCCAGATATTTTGCGGTCTCTCACAGAATTACTATGTCATCGGCAAACCGCAATGTTTTTATTTCTCCTCCCTGCACTTAAATTCCCTCTCCAAATTTCTCCTTAGATTCCTTCATTGCCAGCTCAATATACAGATTGAACAACATTGGGGAAAGGCTACAACTCTGCTTATTCCCTTCCCAACCTCTGCTTTCCTTTCTTGCCCTTCGACTCTAATAACCGCTATCTGGTTTTTGGATAGGTTGAATATAACTCTTCGCTCCCTATATTTTTTACCCCTGCTAGCTTCAGAATTTGGAAGAGTGTATTCCAGTCAACATTGTCAAAAGCTTTCTCCAAATTTACAAACGCTAAAAACATAGGTTTCCCTTTCCTTAGCCTACCTTCTAAGATAAGTCGTAATGTATTGCCTCCCATGTTCCTATATTTCACCTAAATCCAAACTGATCTTCCCCAAGGTCGGATTCCACCAGTTTTTCCATTCGTCTGTAAAAAATTCGTGCTAGTGTTTTGCAACCATGACAATTAAGTCCAGTATATCCTGTTATCCAGGGATTTCTAGTAGGCCTTGTCCTACCTATATGATCCTCTGCTGCTTTCAGTACTCTATCCCCCAGAGCTACCCATTCTTCTACTGTATTACTTACCCCAATTTCAGCCAAACCTTGCCTAATGCTCCATCTGAAACTCTCGACAACCTCTTGTTCCTTCAATTTGTGCAGGTTCCATCTCCTAACTTTTCTACCTTTCTGCAGTTCATAACCAATAAGTTATGGTCAGAGTCTATATCTGCCCCTGGTTGTGCCTTACAGTTTAAAACCGGGTTCCTAAATCTATTTCTTACCATTATATTGTATACCTGGCTTCATCCAGTGTCTCCTGGTCTCTTCCACTTCTTTCATGATATTTAAACCATGTGCTGGTGATCATTAAATTGTGCTCTGGAGGAAATTCTACCAAGCAATCTCCTCTTCCATTCTTTTCCCCAGTCCATATCCACCTACATTTCCTTCTCTTCCTTTTCCTACTGCCTAGTTCCAGTCCCCCACCACAATCAAGACTTCATCTCCCTTAATTTTCTGAATATTTCTTTTATCTCCTCATACATTTCTTCGATGTCCTCGTCATTGGTAGAGCTAGTTGACATATAAACTTTTACTACTGTGGTTGGTGATGGTTTTGTGTCTGTCTTTCCTATAATACTCTCACTATGCTGTTCATAGTAACTTACCCGCATTCCTATGTTATTTATCATCAGACCTACTCCTGTGTTACCACCAACTGATTTCGTGCAAGCTCACACCAACAAATCTTTGTGTGTGTTAGTGTAACTATCTAACCAGTACTTGTCAGAGTATATCGTAAATAATATTTATTTTGTCACTGGCTTTGTGTGGCAAGGATGACACTTTTTCATATATTTTGAATTGACCCCGTTCTTGAGGCTCATTTATGCACTTGTCTATTTACTTAGACAATATGTAGTGGCCGAGTTAATGTTGCATACTTTGTCCTTGTTGGCTGGTGGGGATTAACATAAGAGACAATGCATGCAGAGCAAGTAAATATCATTGCACAAAGGTAATTGATCACACCAACATGGTGTCCTATACCTCACTATGTAAACCATCTTTCACTGAAAGAACCCTGCCAAGTCAAGGGAGGTCATTCACTTCTTCACTTGCAATAATTACCTGTTGCCTAATATATTTGTTTCTTTATCAAATAAATTTGTGGAAAAATCTAACAAGAGATACATGAATATTGTATATTTAATAACAGATCGTGTCCAACACTTACCTCAGCTCAGTATTGCCAACGGTGATAAAAAAAGGGGGGGGGGAGCACACAATTTGTCACACATTTCATGCTCTTCCTTCACACCACCCATCTTACTTCAACCGATTTCTCTTTTGTGGTGGCTACACTATTATTACACCTATGTTTTTATATTTCTTGCTACAGAGACAATACTCAAAATAATTTTGCATGTTAATAGGAGGTTGTAGTGGCTTATTAGGCATAACAAAATTATGTGACTTGCTCAATTAGGTGTGTACATTTACTGTATATATTACCAAATTTTGTTGAGTCTTCTGCAAAGGGCTTGGAATTTATAATTCACTGATTAATACATTTAATCAAATATTTGTGAAATGTAACCACAAGTACCAATTTCATCAATGAAAGCTGTAAAGGAGGCAAATACATTTAATTGTGACATTAAAATTTGTGTCAGACTGGGACTCAAACCCAGACTTACTACTTATCTCAAGTGGTACCAGCTACCAGAGAACACTTCCCAGATCAACCCAAGCTTCCACAGGCCACACAATGTCTAATGATCTCTTTCTTGCTTGTACACAACTTTGGTGTGATTCCTACATAGGGGAGAAAAGTTATTTTAACCAATCTAGGTGTGAAACACTAATTTGTTTGTCTGAAGAAAGTATATCATTGGTGACAAGAAATATTTGTGGCCTAGAATGTACATCCATCACAGTTACACGGCAACTTTCACAGCCACAAACAACACTTGTACACATTATCTTTTTTTATGGTGTAGAGAGTAGTGTAAGGTCTCTACCAACCAGCAGCCAAGCAATGAATGTTCAACATAGGAAATTTTAGTTTTCCCACCAAGAAGTGATATGTAAAACGAATAGTTTGTTTTCGTAGATCTTCTGACTATGCTCTCTAGCCAATCAATAGGGAATGTTTAGAATCATGGACTTTGTTAAGCCATATAAGGACAATATTTTAGTGGTTGTTGGGGTAAGCAATATCTCTGAAATAGTTGCTCATTTTTACTTCACAATGTTTGTAACAGTAACAGACATTTAAAGTGCAACTTACTGGTCACAGTATGTAAGACATTCCATAGTGCCACATCTGAAGTACAGCTTGCAGCCAGTCATACCCACATTAACTATATAGACAGGTGTACAGTTATATTCCTATTTTCTGTAAAAATGCAGTTATTGAGAATTAAACCTCAAAGGCATATACAGACATTACACGGAGAATCAACTAATGATGCCCAAGCAGAGAACCTTAACTGAATTCTTCATAAGCTAATTGAAGCCTTTGAATAAGCATAATAAGCTAACTTATTGACAAAATTACATCTATTAGTCTAAGAGACCATTTGAATATTGTCCTTTCAGAAATAGTGGTACATTGAAATGTTTATTTTTGTGCATATAAATTCTTCCACATGTTTTTAACTACACACAAATCATCCATAGCCTTGATTCTTAGAATGCACAACACCTACTTGCTTTTAAGGGTTGTTGACACACACACACACACACACACACACACACACACACACACACACACACAAATGTATAAAAAAGCGTCCAAAGGCGAAAGTCTCGATCAGCGGCATGGGTAGCATCGCGGTGTGGCCGTAGCAGTGTTAGGTTGGCAACATAGTACATTTCGAGTAGCCTATGGCGTGTATGATAATTCAATTACTGACTGAACAAGGGTACATCAATGAATATTATTTTTACAAATATGTCATGACTTTAAGGATTGTGGTTAGGCAGGAACTAAAGAGTAGAGATTAAATTGTTGCAAGCGTTTTACCAAATATGAACATTGAAAAAATTATTGTCCTTATCATTTGAGATAGAAACATACATATTTCTATTTACATAACAATAAAGTGTTACATCTGAACAGAAAGACAGTGCACGTGGAGAAATGTAGTTTTGTAGGGTGTGATCTACATTTGAAGGCTGTGATTCATTTCAAAAATAAAATCATTCAAGTGTGATGTTAACACAGTCATTTTCACACCTTGTAAACATTGTATGCCACCATTCGTCCCAGCATCCACAGCAAGTGTTGCCAACACTCCCGCTCCATGTCACAAATACATTAGGCCATGCTGCTAATCGAGACTTGCCGTGTCCAAAACAGGTTGGTGGTTATGTAAGCGTCCAAATAATGAATACAAAAGATTTTTTCATTCCTTTATTTATGGTTGGTGAAAAAGCCTCCTAAGGATGTCCACTTTCAACATCTAGGAGGGCACTACTTTTTTTTCTGGGGGAAGAGGCTCCCACAGGCTTAGACCACATAGACCTGTGGTACAGAGAAACCCCCAACATTTATTTCATTTGCCTAAGGCATTAAACATCAGTTAACAAGGCATAAGCTGCAACTTTATACACTGACTTATCCTACAACCTTTTGCTTTCTGCTTCAAGGGAAGGCATTTTGGAGCTGTCAACACTGTAGCAAACTGGACCTGTAATAATATAAAAGTTGTTATGATAAAAACTTCTGAAACTCAAACAGAAGCAGCTCTAGAACGAGATACTTCGCTGAATTGACGGTAAAATTTTACGATGCTTCTTGCTGGGCTCCAATGCTTATGTTGGCAACAGATGAACAATGGATTGTAGAACTGGGTTAATATTTTTCTCGAGGTACTGAGTAAATGTTATTGCTACTCGTTTCATTCACAGCAAAATTAAAACTGTGGGCCTACCTGTTCTATTGTTGACAGGTTCTTGTATGTTGTCACAAAAAAAAACAAAAAAACAAACAAACATTTATTGGTGATCTGAGCTGTCGTCATTACCATTGGTGCCAACATAACCACTGCAGCCCGGTGAGAAGCATCCTACAATTTAACCGAATTGAAAAACCTTGTGCTTCTGCTTCAAAGGAGATCTAGCTCCTCGTGGTATATAACCACTTCCTCCAACAGGGGACACAAGTGACAGCTAAACTGCAAAGTCTGTTGCCCAAGCTCTGCAAACGTTGGCAACACCACAGCAGTCTACCATAGAGCAGGTATAAGTTTTATTTATTTTTTATCTGTACTAATTGGTGATCATTTTAAGTGAAAGTTAGATTAGGTACAGATTAAACAAGATGATGATTTTTTTTTTTTTTTTTTTTTTCAGTATGCGAGGGTGCGTAGTGCCCGAATCTCCAGCCCAGAAACAATCTATTTACAGTTGCCAACATACGTACCATACTAAAAACACGGTCAACAGACTCTGCAGTTTTACCCAGGTGACACTATAAAGAAGTAATACAGTCATGAGACAAACTGACACCTCTTTGTTAAAAAGAGGCAAAAATTGTTTTACACTGTTTTAACAAACCTTTTGTATTGCAGTTTTCCTTCAAAACAGATGTTAACTCTTGATGTGAAATAATCACTTCCACCAGCAATAGGACAGACAACTGGTACTATAAAAAAAAGAAATACAGTTATGAGAGAAACTGACATATGCAGACACTGTTCAACAATGGTTACTGTCCTAGAATGAGGCATCAATTCTACCATACTGTTTTTACAAAAAAATTACTTCGTTGTTCCGTTTCAAAAAAGTTTGACCTCTTATTTGAATTATACCACTATCCCCATCAACTGTGCACACAGTAGACCCTACAACCAAAACAGTAAAGACTGAGTTACTATGATGAACCTTTACACATAGATACATCCATAATGTATTAATAATACACAATATCTTCCCAGACAGAATTAAAACAATAATAGAATCCTTTACAGCATTGATACAGGTCACACAAGATAATCCAACAAGGAGTCTATAACAATATAGGTCATCCTACCTTTATGAAATTCATATCTAATTGGCCATAAGTTATATGAAGACAAAATGGATGTTTCATGTTTGCGTGTTCCTTTTTCTTTGTTAGTGAGAAATCTTCAAATGGAAATTTTGCTCCGTAAAAAGACAAGTTTCTACTTGACAAAAAGACAGCTTTTATGAGTTACTTAAATGAGTGCTATAATAACCAACATGGCACCAACAATAAAGCAATTTAACGGCGACTGGTAGAAGTTTTATTTATTCTTTTGCCAATAGTCATTTCCTTGAACAATCCCAAAAGATTGCAGTGATCTGTAAATACTGTGATAGTTTGAAAACATTTTACCTGAAGAAGCAACATAGCTGTGATCTCCCTCAGCAACACTTGAACCTGCAAATAAAATTTCCTTTGGTTTTATACCAGTATATTGATACATATTATGCTACATTTACACAACTTGCAGTCCATGTAACGAAAAGAAAAAAGAGGTAATTTGGTACAATCCGTGTACATCGAAGGAAACGGCATTGCCATCGATATATATCGAATGTTCGATATAGTGTTTCTGAACCGGAGATTCGGGCGCTAGGCGCCCCTACGCACGAAAAAAAAACTTCTTGTTTTACCTATACCTAACCTAACTTTGACTTCCAAGACGTGATCTGTATGTAGCGTAGCCTTAAGAAGGTTAGGTATATGTCAAAGAAGTTGTTTTTGTTTTAGTACCTGAGGGCGCGTAGCGCTCGAATCTAGGTTCCGAAACACTATATCGAACATTCGATATATATCGATGGCAATGCCGTTTCCTTCTATGTACACGCATTCTACCAAATTACCAAAAAAGAATTTGTTAATACTAATACGAGAAGAATTCTTTTACACGCCTTTTGCTACATTTATTGACATTCTTAATGCCATATCTTCTGCCACAGACACAGCTTCTTCACTTGTTTTATCAGATTCAGATTTAGACTGCACAATAACTTTTTTCGTTATTGAGAAAAATCTTCTCTGAGGGACGCTTCTTCGCATAGCACACACTTCAGTTTTGCTCCCAATAAAACATGATAAACATTTCGCCGCCGATATAGAGCAGACGAACTAGAAAAATTATCGTCGCAAACGAAGCCCTGAAAACATTTCGAATTACTCATTTCTTGAAGAAAAGCGAAACGCTAAAATATACGATACACGGGAAAACAAAAACAACGCCCTTATTCGCAGTACTGCACCAAAACAATATTCTGCTCCAAAGCATTAAGCTGCAGAGACTTTTCTGGTTTCGGTACCGGCCAAAAAGGTTAGAACCTCTTTGCTTCCGGCGGTATAATCTGGGGGCTAGCGTCAATATACACAAGACCACATACACACACACGCACGGAAAAAGAGCGCTCACACACACACACACACACACACACACACACACAAGCGCGCGCGCGATGGAGAAAACAAAAAAATCATTTCATACTAGATTTCATAGGATGATCATAAACGGATGAAGCTCGTTGCGAATATAGAGAGCTTCGGTATGTGGAACCCAGGATGCCCTTTTATCGCAAATTTTCCTGTAGTCTATCAATAAACAGCAACAGATTCCAAATTGATGACGCAAGCCCCCAGAATATACCGCCGCAGCCAAGGTCGCAGGAATATCGGATTGATCAGGGTACAAATGTATCGCGTGACACATCGAAACCGGAAGTTAACTGCATATCGTTGAATGGAAGCGTCGGCGTTCATACGAAGGAGAGTACAATAAAGCGAGACAACCTGCACACGAAAAAGTGAAGCCAGCACTTCGTCCAAATACAGTTGTATATGTTCAGCTAATTTCCGCGAATTAGATATTGATAGGCCATCGTTGTCCTGTGTTTGATAATGAGAGTGTAGTGCCTTGTATTTTCCCTTCATTTTCGGCTTACATGCACTCTTACTTGGTGCGATTTAATTCCCTGTTTGAGTAAATTGGAAAATTGATTGCCATTTTGTAGGGAAATCTGTTTGCTAACTACTGAGCGGCCAAGGGTATATACAAAAACCTGTCAACCCTTGAGCAGTAATAGCACCAATTATTTACTTCATGTTCAGCACCTAAAAGTCTATAGGATTCAGCTAATATTATTTGAAAACCGTATCTTATAGAAACATGTGAATTTTTGTGCTGACCATGAAGTAAATAATTAATACTGTTCCTGCTCTATGGTTGACAGGTTCTTGTGTGTAACCTTGTTTGACAAGCAAACATAACTGGAAGGAGTAATCACTTAGTTTTCCGCACAAGTCCCTCGCGCTGTTCCTCACCACAGGCTATGAAATTTGTCACTTCGTCCTTAGAAAGCGGCCAGAAATATGAAGTGTCCATAGGCCAGGAATATCACAATACTAAATTTCCCAACGCAACAAACAGGGAATTAATTCGCACTAAGTAACATTTCCCATTAGTACGCTAAACGAAACAGTATACAGCCTCCATACGGTCCAATACTTATGGAACGCTAAACATCTAAAAATCCTTTTGGTTTCTGATGCACATTGAACTTGGAAAATTTGTTAATCTTACGTGTTTTCAGAATTCGTTTAAGTTTTCCAATGTTTTCTCTGAATCCATTCTTCACTTTTTTTGGTTTATTTATTTAATTTAAGGAACAAGATCGCGCTAAAAGAACTGAGCTCAATGGTAAATAAAACCTTCTTCGATAGGTAACTTCCGGTTGTGGTGAGTCACATGATACATTACAGTATACGTTAGCGGCGGAAATATACCACTTCCGTTTTGGACCAGAGACTACCAGTGATCTCTATAAAAACTGGATGTATAACTCTAGTGTCTGAGTATAGAACTGCAGCTTGCCTGCACATTCCTATGTTTTGCACACGATTTCGCATCGTCCGCCATGTTTAAATTTGGCAAACGAATTTCTTTCAGTTATTACATGACAAAAATTGCTTGCTTACCTCTTTATTTGCAATTTAATTCAATATTCGATGTAGTAGGCTTATATGGGATTGGAATCGAAACATATTTTCTTCTCTTTTTCTCGTAATGCTTCATAGCAGCCATGTTTGAATTTGGCAAGAAACTAAATATAAATATCTATGGCTGGCATGCTAAGACAGCTGAAGTTCAACATCCAGATAGTATAGAGATCAATTGAGACTACACAGCACCATGGAGGTAAATGCAACTAGACCTTAGGGACCGACGAACACCGGAAGTGACGTAATTCACAGAGCATAGGATATTATTTTGACCACTATACTTTCTTTGGCACTGAAGATCTTTGGTGCCTTTGCGCATTAAACGCTTTGTTTATGTTTGTGTGTGTACTGTGTACTATATGGCGTGTGTAATGTTACGATTACAATTTGTGTATTTATTGTTCAGTTATGAGAAAGGGAGTGCCCAGAGAGTAAAGATAAACAAAATTTGGGATTCCAATTATTGTAAACAGGGTTTATGATTGTAAGTGTATAACTGGGGGAAGCATAAACTTGGGTCAATATTTATCCTCCGTGATAATTCCTAGTGCTGCTCTTTGTTGTAGTACATGTAGTTTCCTAATTAAAAGGCCGATTACTCACAAAAAAGGTGACAGAGCTTTCAAAGTCGTTTAGAAGATATTAAACAATCTGTGACAAGGTGGCTCCAAGTCGTGACAGAAGAGTGTATTTTGGATACATAATTGTGTACATAATTTATGTTAAATTAAATAATTTTTTATGTATAAACATATTGGTTTTCGATTATTTTTAATGCTGTTATGTTATTTTAAACATTAATAACAACACAGGATTTATTTACTTATTTTATGGGGTGCACACTTTCCACATATATCACTATGGCAAACTGTGTATCATAGTTTACATTTTCCCCAACTGAACCAAGTGTAGGAAGGAGAGAAGTACCCTTGTTTGATGTTTTGTTTTCGAAGTCCAACATAAACTGAACTCACAACATATTGCACTCTACTCTGCTAAACATTTCATAAATTAGATTATCATTAATGTATTTGAATGATAAACATAGTCTGGGTAATTTGGTAGAATCCGTGTACATCGGAGGAAACGGCATTGCCATCGATATATATCGAATATTCGATATAGTGTTTCTGAACCGGAGATTCGGGCGCTACGCGCCCTCACGTACTAAAAAAAAAATTTCTTGTTTAACCTATACCTAACCTAACTTTGACTTTAAAAATTGATCTGTAGCGTAGCCTTAAGAAGGTTAGGTATAGGTTAAACAAGAAATTTTTTTTTTTAGTACGTGAGGGCGCGTAGCGCCCGAATCTCCGGTTCAGAAACACTATATCGAATATTCGATATATATCGATGGCTATGCCGTTTCCTTCGATGTACACGGATTCTACCAAATTACCATAGTCTGAAACAGAAAAACATTGTGCACTCTTGGTCCACATATATTCTTACACCACCAACTGTATAGTGATATTAGCCTGAATATACACAACCTATATGCGAAAATGATGGTGATCACATAGAAATTGAAATTATTATACCATTAATGAAGTTACATTGAAGTGTTTTGTTAAATAAATCCCATTTGTATCAAACAGTTTGATAAGGATAACACAGTTCTTTCTCTTTACATACTTTTGTGAAGTAGATGGAGGCTAATCAAACTCTGAGTGGCACTTACTCCACCCTATTATAGTATTAGCCAAGGTTTTGCTACATTCACATGACATGATAAATTTTACTTATTGTTGGTGACATGGTGTGCTAATGTTGGCAGCGAGCCTGTAAGAATATATTTAACTTACTGACTATACAAGGGCACATACAAGAACCTGTCAGCCATAGATCAGGAACAACATTAATTATTTATTTCATGGTCGACATGGATTATTTTCCTCACTCTGTGTGATTGCATTTTTGAAGATTGTGAAGTAAAATTTTAATATTTTGACAGACATGTTGCCTGATGATTCAAGTTTTGCTGTAAGGGATGACTCTGTACATCTTACTTCTCCCATGTAAAATAAAAGAATCTGTTAGGAGTAATATTGAATAGGAAAACATTCTTAAAGCCCAGAGTGGTTAAAATTTTGTTAGGTAAAATTTTACAATCCGTGTCAAGTGTTGATGTTGGCAACGGCTGTAGCTGTCCAGTAGTAGCACAGATAATAACAGACAATCACATTTTAAATGCAAAATCGTACTCTATATTCTGGTTGTACACAAAGTATTGACTTTTACCGTCGTTAACTCAAATACGAAATCATTGGTCAAATCCGACAAGTTGTACACCGGTCTTTAATTGAATCGTAATTTGACCTCATTTATTTGTAATAAATAATTACTTTTTTGTACTGACAATGAAGTAAATAATTAATGCTGTTCCTGCTCTATGGTTGACAGGTTCTCTATGTAACTTTGTCCACTCAGTAAATTGACTGTAATCGTCACTGGAACAATTAATAACAAAACTGTAGTGTTAGTGTGAAACATTCGAATACTGTGTGAATAAAAACGGTGAATTTCATTGCCTGCTGTGTACTACCACCTGAGTGGCTTGTCACATGCAGTGGCCGTAGCCAACATCTGAAAACTCTACGCTCTGCCATGACACGGATTGTAAAAATGCTGCTGTTTAAAGTGTTTACATATGACAAAAAGGAAACAATGCAATACAGATGCACCCTAATTTCATTTAATTAGATTACAAGAGTGAAACCAATATTTCAAGTCTCCTTGATTTACCATTGCCACTTTTGAGACAAACACAACTACATGTTTCCTTAGTTCTCTTTAGGACACTCCACAACTTGAGCAATTTTTTTTCTATTGTAATGAAGTAAATAAATGTTTAAAAAATATTAATGAAAATAGTGGTTTGTTTTGCAGTTATTGACTATGATTATATGGTAATTGATCAGTTATCTAATATTTGTTGGCTTCTCAGAAATGAGTCACTTATGCAAAATAAAATCCTAACAGCTAACTCAATCCATATTCAGCAACATATAAAAATGATTAGAAACACTAAATAGTTTGACATGAATTGATATCGCCTATTCTTTAGATTTCTTGCTCCAGGCCATCGGGTCTGCTTCCGGTATTAGCCATGTTCCATTGTTCTGCATTCTTATCTCATCAAGAAGAATTACATGCTTGGGTTGTGAAAATCCCGTAAAAAATCTTACTGTTGGCTCTCAATATAGGTTGATAAAAGCAAACATGATAGGAATGAATGCCATTTATATTCTCCATTGTAGCAGGTAATTAACATAGAGTATACTACAAGAACTCTGTACATTTAGGATGTAGTGAGAAACAACAGATGATTCTTCAGTTTTTCAATACTAAAAATTGTTTACAATCTTCTTCTAATGTATCAATATAGGAAACTTTCTTGTTTCAGAGATAGGAAAAATTTCATTGATCATTTTCTCAAAGAAAAGAAAGAAATTAATTGGGCAGTTGTTCTGTGACTGAATCTCCACAACCTGTGACTGCTCCACCATACCTCGTGCATTTGTAACGCCACAACAAAATAGTTAATAAGTTCCCTTCATTTATGATCTTGATGACTTTGATTGCATTTAGTTGTACATTGCAGAGTGAGAAGTTTATCTTCTAAACAGCGAAGTAATTTACCTTTAAAATTTAATGAATGTGTACCGGTAAGTGAAAGTTGTTTAGTACACTTATGAAACTTAATTCTTGAGAAACAATTTTTAGGTGCAGTGTGTAAATTATATTAAAAATAGCAGTTTTAAAACCTTGCCCCTCCGGATAAATTTCAATACGTGACCGTGCATATACTGTCCTTTCAGCATGGCAGGCAAGATCCTCAAATGTCGTTACATAGCTATGTGAGTAATATGCACCACATTTGGGATGGTTTGGACTGGTGCTCTAGCAGTAAATGTGATAGCAACACCTTGATCATACTGGTGCTACACTGTAATTTGTTTGCAAGATATTAGAGGAGGTGTGCAATATTTGCAAACATACAATTCCTTTATCTGTAAAGCTGGTTTTTTATGCTCTGACAACATTGTTTATGTCTAGCCAGTAACTGTTTGTCCTCTAGCTTAGTTTTGTTTAGAAATGTTGTTACCATTGCAGAGGTGCCCCTCCCCCTTGGTCATTGATCACCCCCCCCTCCCCTTTGGCTGATGGCCATCCCACCAAAGATATTAGCTCCTGGATTCAGAAGATAAATTCATTTTGTATATAAGCCTCTAAAGGCTGGACAAAAGTACTAATTTCTAACACACTCCAGAAATTTCAATGACGCAGTTTGTGTCAGGGATACAGCCCGTCAGCTTTGACTCGTGATGTCATCACATCACGACAGTTTTGAAGTGTTTGTAGAAGGTGTGAGTAATTAGGTAGTAGCTGAGTTAAAAACGATTTTTTACAAACATAACAGATTATAGATTAATATTTTGTATTTAAAAGTGATCTGTAACTTTTCTCTGATGATAAGGTATACGTTAGGAAAGAGGTTTTCTTTCGCATATGAGCGCCTAAGGTGCGAATTTTTGGGCTCAGACATGTGACCGATGGTACATTGTTGTCTGTAATTTACAAGGATAAATACAGATTATTTTTTACCTACAATACAGAACTATTAAGATATCCTTTATTGGGTTTTTTGACATGTTGTTGACGCCATGGGTCAAAGCTGACAGGCGGTATCCCAGTCTTCAGTTATGCCGAATACTGTCGTGTCAGTATTTCAAATCAATAGATAAAGAACTTGCAGAGATTTGCTATTAGAAACACACAAACCAAATATTTATATGTTACCAATAGCAAATCACCAAAAGCTTATGACTGATTTCTTTGAAATTTTGATACGTTGGATTCAAATACTATTCTGTTTAATATGTTATGATATTCCAACACGTACCAGATACCAAAATATTTTTCTTTCCATGGCATTCAAAACATGCCAGGTACAGCTAGTCTATATAAGCAAAAAAATTGCCAACCATAATGCAAGCAACATCTGAATGCCATATTTTTAAAAATGTTGAAAACAAAAATTTCAGATGTAGTCTCTACTCTTCCTCAGCTATCTCTGTACCAAATTTCATCAAAATCTGTTCGCCAGTAGTTTCGAGAAAACATAACAGAATTACTTACACATTTAATAGTGATAGTATGGATGAAACATGACACACTGAAAAGGGCATAGTCTTTGATTGTGTTGAATCATGTTACGCAGAACATGTTGACCAAAAAGTAAGAATTTTTACAAATATGATAAGGTTTAAAAGTCAGAAAGTAAACAGTTTTTCTTTTTTATAGAGAATTAATATCAGCCCATTATTTGCATGATGTTCCAATCAATAAATATTTTCATGTTGCTTTCCATTTTATTGAAAAGTATTGCACTCCACAGCTGTATTTGACTTCCAAACTCAGTGATTTTCAGCAATCAGTCGTCGTGTGTTTTTTAAATCTTTATTATGCAGATCACAACTCCATGCTAATGATTTTGTAAAAAAAAAAAAATGCGCCCTACAGCCTAAAGACAAATGAGGCAAACCGCACATCACAATCCAACACCAAAGGACTCTAGAGTACACACAGTTACATTATGGTATAACTTCGTTCGAGAAGTTGTTAGCGAAGCCCAACTTGGGCTGGCAGCTGGCTGGCTGTTTGGTTGGGCGAGGGAGGTGGGAAAATACAGCATTGAGTAATACTCCTGGGAATAATTTTGTACAGCATAAAGCATGGGTAAATGATGACTGCTGCATTGCATGAAGCCATACCTCCGCCCAAAATTAAATGTACTTTTTGTAGAGTTTCTAGGAAAAATACAATAAATCCCGGAGTTTTGCAGGAAGCTTGACACCCTGCCAAAGCATATTAATTTTGTCACAAAGAAAGCACTGATCCTTAACACATTGAATTCTGTGTGCCCCAGCAGCACCTGATGTCGCATGGCCAGTGGCAGCCAGAGCAGTGCCTCGCACCCAATACTGTGTGTCTGCTGGTGGCCACAAGTCCCATGTTGCTGTTGGCATCCCAGATTGTGCCCCTTTTCTCAATGATATACTGTCAAGGTCATCTATTCAGTACATACTGAGTGACATAACTATTTCTGATGCGATCTCCAAACTGTTTTGATGACGTGAACTGGATAGACAGGTTCTGCACTTGCCTCGCCATGGAGTTGCAACATCCACTGCTAAGCGTGCAGCAGCCAACTATGTTGGAACTAATGTAGTAATGGTTGTACAGTTTATAAGTGACTATACATGTATCATGACAAATGCAAGGCTTGGAAAAAGCATCATGGAAAGCAACAAATATAGCAAACGAGACCAGGTACTCCATTTGCTGTCTTGTAGTAAGGCCCCACTTTCAAACATGGTTGATTTTGTTCTCATTCAGTTATTAATTAATGTAAGAAAAATGTGGGATGCTAAGACAGTCTAAGACAGCAGTAATCAGCCTGCAGGCCACTTGCGGTCCGGCAAGCTAGCCATCTGGTATTCAAAATAATAAAAATCTCTGGCTCACCTGTAGACAGGGATACCGCGCGTCAGCTTTGACCCGTGATGTCATCACAGCGCAGAATTTTTGTAGAAGGCGTGAGTGATTATATGGCGGTTGAGTTAAAGACGTTAGTTTGTTTACAAACAAAACAGATTAATATTTTGTGTTTAAAAAGTGATCTGTAGCTTCTCTCTGATGGTTAGGTGTAGGTTAACCGAGAGATTTCCCCCCCCCCCCCCTATGTGAGCACCAAAGACGTGAATTTTTGAGCTAAGACCTATGATCGATGGTACATTCTGTTATCTATAATAACTACAGATTATTTGTATCTACAATATAGAAGTATTAAGATATCCCATATTCTGGTTTTCCGACATATTGATGTCATGGGTCAAAGCAGATGGGTGGTATCCCAGTCTACAGTTATGCTGAATCTCTAATGACTGGCTGATAAAAATGGGCGAGATATGAACAGCAAAATTGATGAAGGCAGTGCCCAGAATTTAAGCAGCACTTTCTCCACAGCACATGTTGTTTGTTGTGAAGCACTCTGAGTGTGCTGCTCCGGTGCTTTCTTCCTCTCTGTCCTCCCCGGGTGGCAGCTCGGATAGTGCTCACAATTGCCTCCTTTTTGGTGCACTGAAGTATCCGTTCTGAATTCTATCATGTGTGACACTGTTAATCTGTCTTGTGAGAGTTCAGCATGAACAAAAAAAGTTTAGGATATAAGTGTGCCATTTTTATGCTTACTGAGAAGATTGGTATTTGTTTGTAAAGTGTGCTGGGAAAGCACTGTGCTTAATATGCAACCGTAAATATCAAAGCACCGTCAGTTCACTGTCACTATGAAAATAAAAATTCCATATAACACGAGGGGCAAGGTGAGCTGCATGTACGATTGTCAGAAAGATAGGTAAACATTCTCCCTGTTCTCTGCACTCGTATATCAATTTATGTGCCATGTTGGTCACGAAATTCAACTGAATAGCAACACGTAATAGTTCAGATGCCATTGGATGACTAATATATCTATCCTACCTCTCGATCAGAATTTTTTCGTACAGCTAATTAAAGTGATCAGAGCCGTGGTGGATTGGCTGTGAGCACCGGGGTGCCATGTTGCGGTGGGCGCAGCTGTTTGCCATTGGGGGTTTGGGTCCCCCCTCGAGCATGGCTGTTTGTGTTGTCTGTAAGTTAGTTTACCTTAGTTTAAGTAGTTTGTAAGCTACAGACTAATAGACAAGCAGCTGAGTCCGATAGATTTACAAACATTTATAAAGTGATCAGACGTTCAGATTTCGTCGGGAGTTCCGGGATTTTGAGTACAGTCCTGTTGTCCCTACCAGGTTCTCCTGTGATACCTAAATGTTCCGGTTTTTTGACAAAAAAAACCCTGGATCATGTGACGTTACAAGACATAATTTGTTATATTTTTAGCAGTGTAAAAATGTCTTGCTTTATTTCATAACCCTAACATACTGTACTGAATTCAGAATGCATTTATACCACCTGTGTGATGATGCATGGATTTTCGAGATCTGCAGTCTGAAGTTGGTGTTGCTGAGCTGGATTTTCCTACTGCTAGCTCTGCTCTTTGTGATTGTTTCAACAGCGTGAGTATTGTAGCACACAAATTACGAACTCTTTAACTATGGTCCCTCTCTCAGAGAGCTATAATTCTTTCTTTTTCATTGATACATCACTGTAAACTGACATGGACTGTCCCTATTGGATGTGGTTCACAGATGCCAGAACTCTAGGACCGTTAACACACCACACACTGCTGTTTTTCTTATCCCCAGTGCAAACAGAGGGGTGTTGTAAGACAGTGGTATTGTAAATCCAATTTGAAAGCAGAGCTATTCTTCTTTAAACTACGTTCCATGAAAAGTCTGTTGAGCCATTTAAATTTCAGCAGCCAAGTTAAGTAAGAATATTTAACGCCAGCATTCTCTCTTGATATATGCAATTACATCAAGATAGGTAGTACCAGGCTGTAGAGTTCTAAATAAAAGCCAGCTGTCAACATCCATAGTAGATTTAAAAGTTAAAAAAAAAGTTTCAAACACTGACATTTACTTTTGAAACATGAGTAGGTGAGTGTCAAAAGTTGTATCAAGTTACCTAAGCAAGATTTTTACTAATTTTTAATACTTGGATGTATCTAATACAACTACGTGAATATGTGTTTTATTTTATATTTGCTATTTTATGATTTTGTGCCTGTTACTCATTTCATTGTAAACTTCAATACTGTATAACAATCAAAGGGCATTGTTGCATTCTGAGTAGTTATATTATGATCACCTTAACAGACAATTATTACAAGGAAAAAATAGTAAAGGCAGAGGAATACATATATACGGCCGTTTGCCTACTGAAATTACCATTTCTGCAAAACACTTTCACAGCTGCGGCTGAATAGCTGTGTGCACTGAGGCACCGTACTGCAGTGTGCACGGCCATTCGCCGTCGGAGGTTCGAGTCCTCTCTCGGACATGGGTGTATGTGTTGACATTAGGTTAGTTAAACTTGGTTCAAGTAGTTTGTATGCTAGGGACTAATAACCAAGCAGTTAGTCTCATAGTTTTACAAACATTTTGAATTTTTTCACACGCACAACATTAATTGCAAATACTTATTGGTGTGATGTCTTTTTAAAGAAGACATCACACCAATATATAAGTAGTATACACATGTGATGATGGCACTCTGGGTTCCAGTCTTCATTGCTAATCTGATAAAATCATTGGACCTTGTGTATGAATCCGTGATGGTGAACAATGAGGAATATGGTCGAGGGGCGCTACTTTAGTACCGTAGGACTAATGAGAATTGTGGGCGGATGGGAGATGCACTCTGGATAGACAAGAAGTTAATGTAACTGCTGGCCCAAAGTTTATAAACGATTAATACACATTAACGCAATATTTTATCTTTATCCTGAAGTCTTCAGTTCTTTCCAGCACTCATATCGCAGGGTGCAATAATAATAATAATAATAATAAAAATTAAGAAAAAAAATAATATGATGTAGGGTATTGTTTTACTTAATTTGCTCTATTTCAGTGGTACAACAACACATCCACACGAATATAAATTCAGAGACCGAAGGTGAGATTTCATGGCTGCACGATACAGTTCAGAGTTAATTTTTTAGTAATGGGTTAATGATGTTAATATTTTGGTTAACGCTGTCCAGCTCTGGCAAGTACCATAGTGGCAATTCACAGTAATCGTTCGCCCTATTCGCTAAATGTCATATTCCATTGATTAACATATGTTACGAACAAAAAGGTAACTGCTTGGAAATGGCTGCCAAAAGGTTCCAGCAGTTTCAGATAGCTGCTCAAACTTTTGAAGTTCTTAAATATCTTTCTTTGAAATTAATTATGATTTGGCTAAAGAACAAGTGCACAAATTCTAAAAAAATAAGAAAATCTTAACAATACATACAGCTATATTTCAAAAAGCAATGTACTCTTCTATTAACAATTATATATTAAAATAGATTTTGACGATAAAAGAAATGGGTGTAGTTATTTCGCAGTGTTATTTTATCCTGTGATAATGTTGTGGCCCATTTGAAATAAAACGTTAGTGATTTTGGCCGAGGAGGAAAAAAGTTGAGTATGTCTGGTCTAAGAGTACTTCATGTTTCACACCTATCATAGTGATTAATTTCTATTATCTCCATAATTAAAGCTATTTGTTCACAATTGCAATGGAATGAATTGACTCATTCCAATGACAGGCTTCATGTTTACAATCTCCTTGTAATTTCATAAGTTTCTCCACTGAATCTTCCTTTAACAGAATGATTGTTTTCAACTTTTAAAACTAGGTGACACTTACTTGCCGTGCCGGGAAAAAGTTTTCATCTGCAATTATATCCTCAATCTTGCCAACCCCCTCCCCACATCCATTACAGTTTAAGAATACATTTAGTGTATTAAATTAATATTACATTTCTTTTTAAAAAATATAATATGTTGTCAATGTCGAGGGCACAAACAATGTAGAATAAAAGAAAACCAGACGGAGCTGCTTAGTATTCACCACAGAAAACTAAATGCCCCCCCCCAACAAAAAAAAAAAAAAAAAAAAAAAAAAAAAAAAAAAAAAAAAAAAAAAAAAAAAAAAAAAAACCAAAGAAAAGGCAATAGCGTCATTCTTACCAAATTTTCTCAATTATCTCACTTTCATTTTTTAAAAAAGACAACAAGATTTATTTTTGAACACACAGGAAAGAAATTAACAAGTTTCTCAAGTTAAAATAAATTTTATTTACAGTTTAAAAGTTGCTACAAATTATCTGAAGTCAGCTTTTTTCCAAAGCCAGATAGAGGAAAGTGACTGCACATTAGCTTATTAAATGAAATTTTTAAGTACACTACATCAGTACAAATGTTGTTTGCAAACAAGTTATCATGGAAATTATCAACCCACAATACAGTTTACACACCCTGGTGACAATTGTTTCTGAACATGCTGAGAAGTTCATAAAATACATAAAAAAAATTACAATTTCTCTTGTGACCACATTCATTGCAACATGAGATGCAAGTATTACATGTACATAACAAGGTGAAATGTGTACACATCTTCATTTTTTAAATTGTATCTGATATTGATATTAACATTATTTGACATGGTACTCAATTTCCTGCAGAAAGCAAAATTAAAAGAATAATGTTTAGCATTGACCAGTCTATCCTCAGTAACAATTTCAGTACATATACAGTGGAAGCAGAGACTGGATGTGTATTCTTGCAGTATTGACATGGACCCAGGTATGCAATTTGTTTCTGAAAATAAATCAAAATTATACCAATTGAATTATTTAATCTTTTTAATCCAAACATAGCAGCAGTTAAATTTTACTTAAGGCAGCAGTGGTCTAATGAGTTAATGTTGGAACCAAAATGTTCACTTATGAGGGTAACTAATTTACTGACCAGACAATGATGCATGGAAGGACATATCAACCATAGAGCAGGATCAGCATTATTTAATTCAGGGCCAATGTGAAAGATTTCCCTACAATCTGTGAGATAAAGCTTTCAATTATTGTCGACATCAGCATTATAAGAACCCAGGGCATAAGTAAAATTGTACCCATGGGAATAATGGAAAATGCATAACATTCTGTACCTATAATACTAAACTTTGGCAATGAGTTGCAAATTAATAATAAATGGAGCACACTCACACATATACACACTAACTGCTAACAGTTACATTTTACTTGCTGTGTCAGCAGCATAGTGTGTATTTGTTGGCAAAGAAACATTCAATTTACAATATTTAATTCACTGACCGGTCAAGGGCACACACAAAGACCTGTCAGTCATAGTGCAGAAACAGCATTAATTATTTATTTCACAATCAACATAAATGATTATTTCTCTCATTATGTGACTGCATGTTCAAAGATCATCCAACAGTTGTTGCCAACATCACCACACTAGGCTGCCAACACAGTGAATATAATTTTACCTCTAATCACTGATGTATTTGGAATGATGTGTACAACCACCAACCTTTTCACCACAATTATTCAAGAGTATTTTTAATTGGAATTTGGAAGGAAACAGTTATTTATACCTAAGTCTGCAAATGGCTCAGAAACGCGTTCAGCAATAACCACTTTTTTGTTTTGTTTTGTCAACTACCAAAGTAGGTGACAAGTAACAGCACAAATTTTGAATGTTCACTGAAACTTTAAAAAGATATGTACTTAACTTTCAGCGTATCCAGCAAAGATGACACAAATAATTAATTTTGATACTGATATGCACATGACCCAATCAAGAATTGTACCAAATACAGTAACAGTACTAATTACAAAATAAAATGTTCATAATACTACTTTTGAGTCAGCAAGATAGTGAGTAATCTGCAATCTAAATAATTTTCATATGACTAGCCATGACCTCAAAATGAGTGGATCAAGCAGGTGGAGAAAGCTATTGGGAGAGGTTAAAATTTGCCAGAGTTTATTCCCAAGGACTGAGGACCAATGCATACTCCACAGTAATACTACATGCCGACAGACAATTGTATGAAGATCATATGAGGAAACAGAATATCTGGCAGGTCAAGGGAGGAGAGCAGCAGTGTCATTCCCTTGTATACTAGAGTAGCCGTGAACGCCACGTTGGCTCCCCTGACAATGAGAAAGTGAAGAGTCTTGGATCCATTCTACTAAGGGGTGGACGGAGTGCAAAAAACAAAAGCTCTGAAGAGAATTAAGAAAGTCTTAGCATACAACACTTTTTGTGAGTTTGTGTTGCCTAATGTTTTGGATGGACTGGTATAGAGCCTAGAGCTCAGCTGTGAAGATCGAACACAATTCAAGTAGCCAATTGTGGGAAGGCTCATCGTAAAGTACAAAGACACACCCAACACCTCAATGTTCTGAAACCATTGATATAGATAAAAATTTAATCCTCAAACAGCATATAAAGCAGGAGAAACTCCTCTATACAGCTGGTCATGGGTAGCGTACTTGGGAAACATATGAAGTTAAAAATAGACATGAGCCAGGGGGGTGAAGAATTCACACTCGCTGGCAATGTGGGTAGTAGTGTAAGGCAGAGCTGCTGGAGCAGCATTCAAAAGCAAACTCAATGAGGCAACAGATTCTTTACAGGGCCAGAACAGCCATATCCTGCGATGGTGGACAGTGTTAAGACAACATAAGATGGATGGTCAGGCAGATGAATAAATGATGCAACCATAATCCATTTTCCAACAGACTTAAGTCATCATTATAAATGGAGGAGGTGTGATACCTATTACATACCATTTAAGACACAAAAACCATTGGGATAGAATTTTGTCATTTCAACAAACAGGACAGCTGGGTCGAACTGTAAGGATGGAGGGAGTAACTCCTGACAGTGCCAAAAGTTTATATAGGCTGTCTTGTCAGCAGAAGCCATTGTTGATACTCAAGAAAAGCACCACTGAAGGTGCCTATCAAGTAGACCCATTCCACAATGAGCGACACAGTGCTGACGTTGGAAGCTACTGTTGATGTTAAATGCAATGGATGAGGGGAATAACCTTTTGTATCGAGTACATAATAAATAATTAATGCTGTTCTTCCTCTATGGTTGATAAGTTCTTCTGCATACCCTGGCCCACTTGGTAAACTTATCAATGCAAAGTAAACATTTTGTTGACAACATTTGCACATCAAGCTGCCATTGCCATATGTAAAAATTTATCAGAAAAGGGAAGACTTTTCACAATTGCATAACCAGTTTGTGTACACACACACACACACACACACACACACACACACACACACAAAATATTTGGTAGATAAAAAATACGTGTAGTGTTTCATAATTACGAAACCAACAATTTCAGCGAAACTTACAGAATTTATAGCTTAAGATAAGGTATGTACATGGTAAATTAAAAGATATATTTAGAAAATCACACATTCTCAATCACTTTGTCCGTTTTACTAATAAATCAGTATTTACTTCCATGCAAGTTGACAGTCTACAACAGTAATCAAAGAACTAGAGTAGAGTTAATTGTAATCATAATTCTTCCTTGCTGTATTGGTCCTCAGAATGTGTGTATCTACTCAGTATTCTACTGTATAAATTTTTAAAGCAAAGTATTTAAATTAATACACTCTTGTCCCAGTAAATTTACTCCTTACTAGCAGCTACGATTATTAACATATACTTGGTATACAAACTGTTAATATAAATTATAAATTCATACAAACCCTTATCTTTCAGCTTCTTATTTTCGTATTTCAAATTTACAGTAATAGCTTCAGTTCCATGGCATTTCTTAATTTGCATTTAGACACTTTATG
Source organism: Locusta migratoria (assembly GCA_026315105.1). Taxonomy (NCBI): domain Eukaryota; kingdom Metazoa; phylum Arthropoda; class Insecta; order Orthoptera; family Acrididae; genus Locusta; species Locusta migratoria. Next base: position 528,259 of record CM048748.1, on the reverse strand, counting down.
TGGCTGAAAGTAAAGTTGAATTCCATTACTTGGCAACTCAAAATGCGGAAATGTCATTAAATTTTTAAATAGCCTTTCAAAACACATTTCTTGGATTACTGGTATGTAGCCTAGACAACAACTAGTACCCATTCCACTTCTAATCCCCATAATTAAAGTGAAGATTAAACACAGATACAGGGTATGCATTTATATGTTAGAGAAAATACAATACTGTAGCAACAATTATTTTAACCAACCGTCTTACGTACCTTTACATAGCTTGAACAGCACGTTTCTATTTCGCAACAATATTTGCACTTTCGATTATCGTCAAGTATAGATTAAAATATCTGGACTCCTTGTGCCGGGTTAGGATTATAATTCGTTCACTTCCTGGCAGATGAAAATATGTTTTTATATTCAACAACAAAAACACAAAAGGGTACTGTACGTGCCAGAAAACTTATTATCAAAGATAACCGCTCACACGCTTACAATACTTTTGCTATATTCTCTGAACTTTCGACAGTACGTCACTTCCGGTGTTCGTCGGTCCCTAAGGCGGGTATTACACTGTAAAAGATCTTTGTCAAAGATCTTTTATCAAAGATCTTTGGTCAAATCTTTGACAGTGTAATGGGTCATCTTTTATAAAAGATTTCTTTTATAAAAGATATTTGATAAAAGTTAGCGAGAGAGCCTAGCTTTTATAAAAGTTCGCCATTATATACATGCGTCTTTCCTTGCTTTGACGCCTTTTAACCTACATATTAACGTAAACGTGTATTTGTTGTGTCGCTACTGCCACAGTGATCGTTTCAAAGTGAGAAGTGTACGGAATATTTACTAATACAAAACACATTTACTAAAATATAGGGTTAGAATCGTATAAAGAAAAAGCTACTGCTGTCAGTTGTATTCAAAGTGGCTCACTGTGGATAATGATAAGGAAGAAATTATATTTATCAAAGGATATATGGAGATGCATAAGTGAAATAAATGTTTTTATATGTACTGTAACCTAACCTCGTAAATCCTCCTAAAGTGATTTACATTTTGCTTCACTTGTGTCTGCAATAATACGTGAATCCTTAGGCCTACCCTGTACGATTAGTGTATTTTACTGCCTGTTGGAATAGATTTTGTATGTGGATATAAATGGGACGATCTTCGCGGAAAAGGCGTTAATAATTTGCGTAATGAGATACTGCACTAATTAGCTCCGTATTTTTTCTTGCTTAGCACGATGCTTTTCTTGATTTAACCACAAGTCCATGTATTTAGACGGATATTTTATGTTTCGGAAAATCAGGCAAAATAAATGTCACACTGCAGTAAACTATAAAAATGTCTTTCGCAGCACATAATCCAAAATGAAGCATAACATGAAAGAACTACGAAAATATTCTCTCTTCTCAATTATGATGAAGTGTCTAACAATGTTATGTTTAGCATGACATCTTCATGACACACGTTAACTTATTTACCCATTGACACAGCTTTAGGGTTTCGTGAAACGTCGATTATTTATAAATATGTGGGCGAATTAAAATGTTTGCTCACACGTTCTTAAACAATTTAGGTTATTCTGTTCTAGAAGTGTAGCTCATGAAGTACATTTGTGCGAGCACTTTTCGTATTTTCCTCTCGCTATTCACGGTTTTACGTAAAATTGTTTCCATTTTTCATTCTTTGCAGTGACTGCACTCCCGAGCAACATTATATTATGTTCTATAATACAGACGATTGACTATTTTGGAGTGTTTTCAGAGCAACTATGACAAAATATTTTACGATAGTGTAATGTGCTCCTGTGAAGTAGTTTCGTCAAAGATCTTGGATAAAATCTTTGACAAAAATCTTTGTCAAAGATCTTTTACAGTGTAATACCGGCCTAAGGTCTAGTGTAAATGCACAGCACGGATACAATCTTTGGCATGATGTGACAGGCGCCATTTTAAATTGAGCATATTCAGAAATAGTGAACTTCAAACATTAAGAATGCAATTGTGATACCTTTAAGAGTAATGACTAAAACACTTAACTTATAAATAAATAGTAATTTGTAGCGAATTAACAATGTAACTATTCAAGTGTAGCTATATGTAAACAGAAGCTTCTTTAAGCGTATGTCGTTGTAGCATAACGGATAGTGGCAGCTACGGTAGCGTCAGCAGAACCCTGAAACAGTGTTGTAAGCTACAATTAGGTGCACATCACTGCTTTGATGAATGCGTTCGATATAAGAATATTAATATGAGACAAAGAAAATAAGAATTAAGAAAGGTCAAGAGAAATTGAAATATGTGGAAATGTGTGAATAAAAATAAATAAATAAAAAGTGGTTAAGCCATTGCAATGATTTTCAAAGGTGCTTTGCAAGTGTGGGCTATGAAGAAAAACCAAATATGGACAATCTTTGCAACAAACTGAAGCGAAAGTAATCCTTGTTACCAAGAAGGAAACAAGTGAGGAAGAGTGCATGGTTCTTGTGTATCTGTTAACATAAAAGTTATGAAACCATTGTAATGATTAATGTAATTCAAATGTTTAATAAATGTATTAAAAAAAAGATAGTGTTGTGGATTAGTAATTTGTACTAAGTAAAGGTGTAGGTTCGGCTCATTGCCTATCCTAATATTTTTATTTTCGTCTTTACGTTTTTAAATGACTTCTTTGAATGTATTAAAATTTAGTTCTACGTTTCTGTCTTTTATTTACATTTACAACTGAATAGAAAACGAAGGACGAAACAGTTATTTGGATAGTAATTTCCGAATATGTGACGATTTCCGAGTGTGTGTTAAGGGGAAATACTGCCCTAATAACAAATCACTGTAAATGTAATAATATTTTCGGATGTGTAATATCACTTAACAAAGTACACTGAGAAGGATAAATATTTCTGTATTTGAGACTTGATGGTAGACATTATTCATTGGTGGTGTCATTAATAAAGAAAACGTTGATACCCTAACACAGGTTTGTCTGAGTAATGTGATAATACAAATATTTTAAAGCAGCTTCTTATTCATCTGCAGAACAGGGGCTAATGACACAGTGTGCATTAAAATGTTTTATTGTGGGTACAAGGTATGTTTTGTGTCCCAGCCTCATCGCCGCTTTTGTGTCTCGACATCACGTCACTATACGAAAGTCCACAAGAGCAAGTAAATTTACATTTGCGGGTTAAGCCCTTCAATTCCGTAATCCACTCTTGGTGTGACTGCTGCGGTAATTTTTTAAGTCTGAAAAATCGGTACCGTGCAGCGGCTACAAGAACTTTTCTCTCATAATGAGCATTTAGTGCCTCTACTATTTGTTCAAAGTCTACATCACGAGGAGATACGTCGGGGAAAAGTTTTTTCAGTAACACGAAGGTGTTGGTGCCCAACACAGATAATAGCAGATGCTTCACTTTCTGACCTGTAATTTGATGAGCCGCGACGAGTTCTTGAAACTGTGCGAAGTAGTCGCTCCATTCTTCCTCACGTTCGTTGTACTGGCGGAACGTCGGAAGCGGTGCGGCGGCAGGTGTGGGCTGCTGATGCGACGGCTGTTGTTGAGTTGTCGTCAACTGCGCCACCGCCTGGAGAAGTTGTGTTATTTGTGCCGTCTGTAACTGAATAATTTCCATTAAGTTTGGGTTCGGGGTAGTGGCCATGCTGACCGATTAGGCGCCGCGCATAAAAGTAAATTATAACAAAACACAAATGCAATATGAAAGAGGACGCTCTGCAACAAAAAAGTCCACAAACACGTAACTGAAAATGTTCCCCCAAAAATCTTATAATAAGGGTGGGTGGGTGGGAGCAATTTCTGCGTGCTCCGACTGCTGCTGTCTGGCTGCTGCAAGCGGGCTGGTTCTCGGTTCTATCACTCCTTGTCGCCACTTTTGTATCCCATCCTCGTCGCCACTTTTGTGTCACAGCCTCGTCGCCGCTTTTGTGTCTCGTTTCCGTCGTAGGTGTCGGTGGCCGAGTGGAATGACCGACACAGGAATCAAGATAGCACGCTGGTGCAGGTACGGAGGGGAGCAGCCAAAAACTAGAAACACTAGAGTAAATTAGAACGAGATATATATTGCACAGAATTGATACAATACTTAACTTTTACATAGCTGATACATAGTTGAGCTAGAGTCCTGCCTAGTGGCTAACTGATAGCAAAGTCTTCACTGGTGCCTATCGGATTCCGAAGTCTTTACTGGTTCCTAACTCAGTCCCAAGTGAACGATGTCTTTCCGTGGTGGCCACGAGCGGGGTTGCAGCAGAGGGCGCTCGTGGCTGTCGTCGTAAGAACGCCGGGCCGTGCGTGCATGGCAGCGCGCGGCGAAAGTAGGTGGCGCGCACTTTGTACTTGTGCGACACCACAATATGTACAATCCAAACAATCTATTGGTATCGGCAATTATAAGATAAATAACGGTCGCAGTAACTGGAGCTTCAAGATACTGAGAAAAACAGATGTTTAAAGATGTTTCCCAAGTTCTTATCTATTGTACATTTTAAGCTTTTATGGCCATTTGTTAACATGTAGTCCGTTGGCATCTGTCTCGAGATTTTCTGTCGAAGTTTGAGGTCAGTCAAACGTTTCGCCCCATTACGAGTTGTTGACATTGCCCAAGTTTCACCCTCCAAGAGAAATGAAGTATAAAATTTTAACAGTGCTAGCCAATCTGAATCTAAATTGGTGGTAGAGAAACGTAAGTTGTAAAATCAAACAAACGTTGGCTGAAAACTCCAAGAGAGAAGCCTATGTACAACATTGATTGTGGGTGGGTACACGATTTAAAGAATGTTATTATTCAATATTTATTTTTTTAAAATAATTAGTTGAATAGTCACTGAAATATACCTACTGTCTATGAAACTAATATTTTCCACTCGGACAGGAAAGAAAATTTCGTAATACCTAAAGAAATACCAAGCTATTTCGCGAGTAATGAACAGACTGAGGTCAACACTGCCCAAGTGTCAACACAAAATAGCATGATCGTCTGCTTGTTTTCATTCTGAGCTGTCACTTTTGCATTGCGTAGCCTACTCAAAGATCTTGAAGACACAGATACTATACTTCTGACTGCGAAATTACAGGCACTTCCGGTTGGTATTTTTCCGCCGCGAACGTCATGTATACATTACTACCCTGCTCAATCCGATATTTCTGCTACCCGCAGCCAAAGCCAGAGAAGTCTCTGCAGCTCAAGATCTTTGGAGCAGGACATTATTCATTTCCAAAGACCTATATTGTTTCTATACCTCTTTGTTCATTTCATTCTAGTGCTGGAAACGGAGCGGTTGTTCCGGAGGCGGAGATTTCGCGCCATTTCACTTGGAGCCTCCGGCTATCTCCGGTTGGACATGTCGAATAGAGAAGACGCCATTTTCGAGGTGAATCTTGCCGCATTTATTTGATTTGGCAGTGTATTTTGCATCAGTTCCATAAATATCAACCAAACCTGAAATTTTATAATACAAGTTTATTATAATAAAAGTTGTGTAAATGTACAATTATTTATAAAAGTTTCACGGTGGCCTTATAAGGCTCACAAAGAACATAAACTTAGAACACCTCTGTTTCAGTGCAGCATAGGTCTGGTAGTAGCGCATTAGTTTTTCAAGTAGAAGGTCCTGTGTTCGATTTCCAAAAGTGTGAACATTTTAATTCTCCGGAATTGTCCGAAATATCTTTTTCCTTGTACTACTACAAAAGCTTATTATTTTTTGAGATAATACATTTGTATATTCATATATTTAACAAGTGGTGTTTTTACAACTTTCTGTCAAAAACTCCCAAATATTTTAATTTCTACGCAGTCTCATTCCGTCTTCATATAAATTTGTCTGTTGCTTCATGATATCATTTTGAAGAGAGTGAACACAGTGTACTGTCATGACCGCGTAACTGTAGACAACGCCTACACATTATATATATATATATATATATATATATATATATCGCTTTGTGTGTGCTAGTTTTAACGTAAAACTTCGAAGAAATGCTTTGCAGGTACCTCAGCATGTCTTCCACAATTACGAATGGTTTCATTGTGGAAATAATGAAATGTGTCAAGGCTGAAGGTATGGTGTTTTTTTCTGTTTATTGACACTTTCTTTACCATTCTTAAACACATTCATATTATTTTGCTCTTGGTACTGTAGGAATCTTTATGAAATCTTTTTATACAGTCTTGAAGAGTAGATGTTCCCCTACCTGCAGCGTACAGTCATCCACACAACTTACATGTAGCCTTTTGGCATCGTCATCTGCGCTCTCACAGAACTACCATACATCTGACCTTCGTTTTAACATATCTAGAAACATTATTTTATGATTAAAAATTAAAATTTTACTCAGATAAAGACTTATTGCACAATAAAACTTTGCAAACATTATCTTCAAATACCTGCTTCTATGTGTAAAACAAAAATATGAAACGACACGTTCCCACAAGTTCAAAACAACCGCCTCATTTGTTTTGCCTACGCGTTAGTACCAGAAATGCCCATATGGAGCTCACTCGTCGGATGCACCTTCTGGGCAGCGATATTCCATCACGCCTCCATTTCCTCCGGCCAGCCTCCGATTAGTCTGGTGCCTCCTATGGTAATACCGGAGATCACTGGATATGGCACACTAGTCGCACCTTCGATTTACCCGTCAGTTAACCGCATCCACAGACCAGCATTATTTCAGTCTAGGTTGGTGCGTGGTTCAGTGAAGAAAGGGTCTGTTCTTGTTTTCAAGTGTATATATGTCGTTTCGTATTGTGATATTCCTGGCCTATGGACACTTCATATTTTTGGCCGCTGGCCGTGTCTTAAACGCAGAAGAAAGGCAGAAGTGCAGCATATGTTGAAATGTGGGGTGGGGAGCAGTAGCATATGGCACAGTATGTGCTGGTTCCCATGGGATAGCCCGCCTATGTTACTGGTACTCTCCTCGCATAGGCTGCTGCATTTGACGTCACGTGATTTCTTTTGAAATTAGTTTTGTTTATTATATACAAAATATTAATTATTCAGAGCTGAGAATTTGTAATAAATATCTCTCAAGGACAGGCTAGGTTTTGACAGTTTAAAAAGTTTAAGGTGCCTCCTCTTATTGTAACACGAGAAGAGCTTCCATCATATAGAACTTATTTTAGCCTCACTTGTATGCTGTAGAAGAACCAACGACCTGTGTGCTGTCTTCTGCGCTGGGGACACAACTATAGAAGACAACAGGTTAGTCAGAACTCTATGCTTTCCATAAAGACTTGGACAGCAACTACGGCACCTCGTGCGTACTGTAGGGCGGTACAAACGCACACTGCTACGCAACAGCATCCGCAAGGATGCGGAGGTTTTAGGGGACTTCTTGGAGGAAGCAGTACTAACTTCTCCGTCCACAAATAAAAAACCCTAGGAAGCTGGTAGTATTTCTTCAAGAATGAGTAATTCGACATGTTACAACTTCTGAAACCAGTAGAAAACTGAAGATTTTCAAACACATCTCAAATGTTGCAAACACACAAATGACAAACCAGGAATTATAGTAAAATACTCAACGTATTCACATTTAGGAAATGACACACAGAAAACAACATATCACTTTACTTTGAGAGTACATTATCATGTGTAAGAGACTAGTTAAAAACAGGGATACCTTTTCGAGTGGTACTTCGGCTCTTCAGCTCTCAAAAACGTTCTTTGGAGGCAATGATAAATATGTGTCTAGCAAAAATTTCTTTCCCTCCAATCAAAATCGCTGTTACATTAGCCAATGAACGACGACTTTGGAAAGTGACGTGAAAACGATATTCACTTGTTCTTCCATGTCACAGACGCCATCTTGATTTGCCGTATATCTTACAGTCTTATAACTTGCAGTAAACCATTTCATCGAATTAACGATGAATTACAAAATCATCTCTGGATGAATTTATTATAACTAAATGTAATCAAAATCATATTAACATTGAGAAACGAACTTTTGGGAACGAGTATATAAAATATGAAGATTCTAATAATGTCGAGTTGCTGTAGTGTAATGGGTAGAATGGTGGAATACCATGCAAGAGGTTCTGCGAATGAAACCTGTGCCACACAATTTTTTTATCTTAACGTTTGTAACACATTGTAGGAGTTATTTATCCACAACACTTTGTGCAATTTTCTTATTCACATAACAGTATTATGTTATCCAGTACTCTTATATGCTGTCTCGGTAGTGAATAACATTGAATTGGTGATTTTTATGTTTGTCTGAAGAACGGAGAATGAAATTGCTGCTGCAAGTGGTACGATCAGCAGTGACATTTATGTTCTTCCTTCTCAGAAATATTTGACTTTGATCCAACTATGTTGCGATTTTCGAGAATATGGTTGGAGACAAAACAAGGGAAATGTTAAAATTGCTGGCACAGTAAGTGAAATGAGTTTCAATGACATTTAGGCCTACACCATTCGCTTGTCAGAAAGATTTGGCTATTTATTTCCGAATATCTCCTGATTTCTGAGCGTATGGAAAGACTATTTCATGTTTATCCCCAATATTTTGCTGCTTAGTTTCGAATATATCACGATTTCCGAGAGAGTGCTTAGACCGATATTTCTGGTCACCAACATTTGGTGGTTTGTTTCTGAATATGTCACGATTATTGTACAGTGTGTGTGGTCAACTAAGATCCTAACAAAATAAATTTCATTTCTGTTGCAAGTGCATACAGAAAACTCAGAACAACATTGACTGATGGAATATCTACATGTGCCATTAATGGGCAGTCTTCGGGCCTATAGACATTGTGTTCGTTGTCGTCTTTAAAATCTTAAAACGTAAACAAAGGCATTTAACTGTAAAAAATAAAGTATGTGTCGTAATTATTTAATGCACGTTAGCTTTGAAATAGCATTGTTCAATTATACGTGAGCTAGCTGCCTTGGAATTCAAATGCAAAACTTCCACTTTTCCAAATATTCACGAGTCAAATGCAGCATTCTGGCAGTGGATTGTAGTTTCGGAATCGGAAAGTACAAACAACATTTTACTTTCACCTATGGCCGAGGGGATTGAGGCGCTCCCGTCATGGTCCGCACGGCCACTACGGTCGGGGGTTCGAATCCCCCCTCAGGCATGGATATTTGTGCCGTCCTTAGTTGTAAGTAGTTCATAAGTAGTTTTAAGTTTAGGGACTGATGACCCCGTAGTTAAGTCCCATAGAAAAAAAACTTTCACCTAGGAATATAAATACATAACAGGTACAGAAATGCAGGTAATACTTTCCAATTACACAACTAAACAAGTAATGAACAACTGGTTTAATTCGCCTGCTAGACTGGGCCGTATGAATAAAACGGAGTATCTACTTTATACTCTGAATTCCAGAGAAACTCAGGTTCACATGAATAAAGTGAGTCGGAGAATATACTTCAGCCGAGTATGTTCTCAGCGTGAGTAGCAGGGTTGGAGAAGTTGCTCACAGCAGAGAACATTGTCCAATTTCGTATGTATAAAACTAGAGAAGTTTCTCATGACCAGAGAACAGTCTCCGATTTCTGAAGTGAGCTCTCTAGCATACTTCGGGCTGTAACTTCTATTAAGTTACGTTTTACTGTGGTTTACAATGAAAATTACAACATTTGTTGAAGGCAAAAACAAGTTCCTTTATACATAGTCTTTAAGAAATACGGGGTGATTTAAAAAGTTCAGGCAAATAAAAATATTTTGTTGATGAGTAGCTTCCTTCAGAAAAATCGTGAGTGTGAGACTTCAAGCACTTTATATAGTGACGAGAGTGATGTACGAGGAATGTTTTCATTACTGAAATAGAATTGAAACACAAGTGGATTCAGCTGCGTGTTACACCCATTTGTTTGGAGTGTATATTTACAGTTGTAAACAGCTACATAGCAAAATAATATTGTTATAAAAATACAGTCTATTAGTAAGGCCTTATGATGTTAGTTCCAAATAAAGTGCATACAAAGACTTCACAGTTTCTATCATAAAATAAATATTGCTGCAATACCATGTAAGCCTACTGAAGTATTGTTTCCATCCAAACCAGTCGGGCTATTCAAGTTGCGTTTTCTGACTTCGTAATCGTAACTTTTGTTATGTTAGAAGTAAGTAGACACAACAGGAAAATTAATAACTGATTAATTACATACCTAGCAGCCGGTTTCTTGTAACAAAATCGCATGTCCTAACGCTTATGAGCAGACCATTAGGTGTCATATTTAACAACAAGTAGGCCTATCTCACGTTAAAAAACTCCGTCAGCATTCCACGTTGAAACAGATGAATATGTGATGCATTCTTAATATTTCGTTAGCAAATTCTGCTAACCAAACTTCAGTAACAAAAAAGGGACTTGCATGGCGAAAATGTTGTATCGTCAGAAGAATACATTTTCGTAAAAGTGCACATTTAGTCTTAATAATATGCTCCTTCACAACAAACTAATATCTAAACATAGTACAGTTCTTCCTGAACACGTAGATGCATACTCTATATTTGTACACTTAATAATTTGCCTTATTAAGCTAGTTGAAAGAAATACACCGATTGAACAGCCGTTCTATGCTGGACATGACACACAGAGAACTTACTGAAGAAGGAGGGGAGGTAGCGAGAATGAACTACCTGCTCAGAGCATATGCTTCGAAGTGCTGGACATGACACACAGAGAACTTACTCAAGAAGGAGGGGAGGTAGCGAGAATGAACTACCTGCTCAGAGCATATGCTTCGAAGTTTTTATTCATACAAAATTGAAAACTTACTCAGGGAAGTTTCTTTTGCTCTAAGAATCTTCTCTGGAGCATATGCTCTTTATTATTCATACAGCCCAATGGCTACTGCAGACTTGACAACCACAGACATATATTTGTAGAGGAATTCTTTATCTACACTTTTCTTTATTCAGAAACTCAAAACTTCCACTTAAATAAACAAGAAGAAAACTAGATTAAAGCAAGGAACAAATATAACTACTCGAATACTTTAACACTAAAGAGTATATTTAATCACAGCTGGGAATTAACTTATTCCCACACAGCCCCCCCTTTCAAAGTGCGGAGCACCTGGGATGTAGGGGCATTTAAACTTTATCACTCTTTCTGCCCTTGTACGAACAATTGGTGTTGATGTTGAGTCATGTCGAATGGTCACTTGCGAGTCCGGAGTAACTTCCTCTGGGCCAATTGTATCGTCGCATGATTGATAATTTATGGTTTCTTCAATTCCGTGTCCTTATGTGCTATTTGTCTGCTTATCTGACGTTGGTTCTGGCATCACCCAAGCTGGTTTCAGTGTTTCCACTGACACTTTACTGTTCTTCCCATTGTGAAGGATCTCAAATGTGTGTTGACCTCGTTGTAAAACGTGGTAGGGGCCTGTATATGGAGGTTGAAGAGATGTCCGTGCAGAAACAGTGTGCAGCATTACACGTGTGCAGTCTGCCAGTGCCTTGTGTACAAAAACAGGGTGTGAACTATGATGTATAGCTGGTGTTTGCCGAATCTTAGCCACCTGATCTCGAATCCTCTGTACCAATAATGGTAATTCTGTCTGGTCTGGAAGCGAGACAGCAGAAAGGAATTCAGATGGAATTCTTAAAGGTTCTCCCTACACCATCTCCGCTACTGATGCGCCAATATCAGCTTTGTATGTGGTCTGTAATCCCAAAAGTACCAGCGGAAGTGCTTCAGTCCAACTTTCTTGATGGCACATAAGTGAAGCCTTCAGAGTTCGATGCCATCTTTCCACCATTCCATGCAGGAAGGGTGGTAACTGTTAGTGTGGTGTTGCTGAAAATCACACAGTTTAACCAGCTCGCTGAACAGAGTGGATTCGATTTGTCTTCCTTTGTCTGTTGTTATGTGCAAGGGACAACCGAAACGTGACAACCAGTGCACGATGAACGCCTTTGCAACAGTCTCAGCTGAAATGACTGGCAGTGGTTTGGCTTCAGACCATCTTGTGCTTCTATCCACCAATGTCAGTAAATATCGGAAACCTTCAGAAACTGGTAGAGGACCTACGATATCGAGATGAATATGACGGAATCTTGGTGGTAGGCCTGAAAACTGTCCCACCTCAGGATGTATATGACGTCCCACCTTACACCAGTGACAGTGAAGGCAAGTGCGGGACCAACTACGGATGTCTTTCTTAATTGATGGCCAGACAAAACGTTCTGTTATCATTTTCACTGTGGTGTTTGCCCCTGTGTGTGTGAGATTGTGCACACTGGCAAACACTACCTTACGAAATTGTGGTGCGACATAGGGGCGCGGCAGCTTTTGAGAAACATCACACCATAACTTAACACCACCACCTGGAATCTCTACTTGTTGTAATTGCAGACTTGATGACCTATCCCTCAGTAATTCTTGGAGCTGATGATCTGTCTTCTGAGCTTTGGCGAGGTATTCATACTTAAATATTGTAACTGCCTCACATGCACGGGAGAAATAGTCAGCCACTATGTTTTCTGCACCACGAATATGTCACACATCTGTAGTAAATTGGCAAACAAACTCAATGTATCTCAACTGACGAGGTGAGCACTTATCACTTGCAATTTGGAAGGCTAGTACAATTGCATTGTGATCTGTATATATCGTTACTGGATGAGCATCGACATGAGGACGGACATGTTTCACACTCTCATAAACAGCCAGCAGCTCCCTATCGTAAGCACTCCAGTTTGTTTGTCATGGCAGTAGGTTTTTCGAAAAGAAGCCTAGTGGCTGCCAACAATCGTTCACATTCTGATGTAATGCTGCCCTGATCGTTGTTTGGCTTGCATCAACTGCCATTGCATCTGATACTGGGTGTGCAAGTGACACTGCTTGTTTCAAAGTGTCCTTTAAAGCTCGAAAAGCATTGTCCATTTCGGGTGTCCACTTAAGCAAAGGTTTCCCGTTTGTGTAGCGTCCGGTGAGTGCATCTGTAAGCGGAGCTTGGATAGCTGCTGTTCCTGGTAAATGCCGACGATAAAAAGTATCATTACTAACAAACGTCGAAGTTGTCGCTAAGTCTTTCGACGTGACAGTTCGTGCAATGCAGCCAATTTTTCTGGCAAGAGAGAGATTCCATCACGTGACACCTTATATCCGAGGAAAGCCACTTCACTTTTACCTAAAATGCAATTTTCTTCATTCAGCACCACACCAAAGTCTTCTAATCTTAGTCGCACTTCAGCTACATGTTTGGTATATGATTGTGCATCGCCAGAGAACACTAAAATGTCGTACAGATACGCAAAGACGAAAAGCAATCACTGCAGAACTTCATCAATAAATCGTTGCCAGGTCTGGGCTGCATTTTTGAGCCCAAAAGGCATCCACAAGAACTCGAAAAGATCGAACGGCGTGATAACCGCTGTTTTAGGTATGTCCATTGGTGCTACAGGAATCTGATTATATGCTTTCCGGCAATCCAAGACTGTAAAATTTGTTGCGCCCGCCAATGCATATGTGAAATCATGAATATGAGGGATAGGGTATTTGTCAGGAATGGTTCTGGCATTTAACCCACGATAATTCCCGAAAGGACGCCATGAACCATCTTTTACCTCACCAAATGAAGTGGAGCTGCCCAGGCACTGTCAGATCGTCGAATGATACCAGCATTCAGCATTTCTTCGAAAACTGTCTTAAGTTCCAAAAGCTTATCTGGTGAAATTCTATGGACACGACACACGACAGGAGGTCCTGTACTTGTACGTATATAATGCAGTGTCTTATGTTTCACACTGTGTAAGATTGGCTGTTGTTGCAAATTGCTTATATGACACATTGTCTTGTCTGTAGCACTGCCTACTACTCCGTTAACTCCATTACTATTGTCTTTACATGCAAGCTGGCCTAAAGACACGCCCACCAGCAGTGCAAACTGAGCCAGAAAATCTGCTCCTAAGATAGGTGTGGAAATGTCTGCAACTACAAAAGTCCACTTGAAATCAGTTTCAAAAACAATGTCGATTATCAACTCCTTGTGACCTAGTGTCTTGATTTAGAGCTGGTCGCAGTGGCCGAGAGGACTGAGGCACTCCAGTCACGGTCTGCACGGCCACTACGGTCGGAGGTTCGAATCCCCCCTCGGGCATGGATATTTGTGCCGGCCTTAGTCTTAGTTAGTTAATAAGTAGTTTGTAAGTTTAGGGACTGATGACCCCATAGTTAAGTCCCATAAGCTTAACAACTTGATTTAGAATAATTGACAGCTAGCAGTTGTAAGGACTCTATTACTGACGTGTCAGGTGTAAAATATGTCGGAAGAGTGCTAACTTCTGAACCAGTGTCCACCAGAAAGACTAAACCTGACCGTTTGTCAGTTATGTACAATTTATGCGATTTACTCACACATCTCTGTTCAAGTGCTCTTCCAAATTGAGGATCACAAGATTTAGCATTTTCTGTGGGTACATTACCGTTGTGCCAGGTTCTGACAACAGCTGCTAAACGGTGTTTCCCGCGTCGTCGGCGCCTTTTGGAGATGACGCGACCCATAGCGCCTATTGTGGGCCGCCCTTGCCATTTGGGTAACTCGACGGTTTCGTGCACTTCATAACTTGTGGTCCGAACCGCCTATGGTACCAGCAGATGCCGTAATTGTCCTCCTGAGCTTCAGTGCGTTTCTGAGTCGATAGATTAGCGGAACGCCGTGCCTGCGGCCATCTGTTTGTCTCCATCCGATGTTCTAATGCTTGCAATCGGTCGGCCAAATTTTCCAGCGTCGTTTGTAAATCTAGTTGCGCTCCTGATAAATTCAGAGTTCGTCGACTGGATGCTGCAACATAAAGTTGTGTATGTTTATCTGTCACCTCTAAAACCTGGTTACTTCGCATGTTCTCAGTATTTGTTGGTGTTAAAGACGTTACTGTTGCTGAGCTTACAGTGTCGTGTGCGCGATCAGCTACACGTATCAGTTTATCTAAACACTGACGTTCATGTGCTATTAGCGTTAATTGCACTTCCAAAGGCAGCTGTCGGTGCCAGATGTGGAGCAACAACTCGTTTGAAACTACATTAACCTCCACAATAGACCGTAAGTGTCTCCAGTACTCTGATGGTGATCTGTCGCCTCTTCTCTCATGATATAACAACTGTGTGATCTTCTGTGCAGGTGTCTTGGTACTACAAGTGATCAACGCTGTCTTGATTGCATGGTAGGCGCGATGGCGTGGAGATTGTTGAATAATATCAGAGACTATGGCTGTAGCCCTCTGATCGAAATTGCTGATGGCTGAACTGTTCTTGGTCGTCTGTAATTTTCTGCTGTGTGAAAATATTCTCTAAAATTGCGAACCATATTTCCGGTTGCGCTGGCGAAAACTGAGCGACTCGTAACTGTAATCGTGGTGCGGACGGCGCTAATGTCACATTTTGTGTGCGGCCTTCCACCCTTGCATGCGTTTGTGACATAGAAGATATCGCCGGAATTGGTAAATTCATTGCTTGGTGTAGAAACTTCCAGAACCTCTAGCTGCCACTGTAGTTGCTGAATCCCTTCTTGAATTCGAGAATCGATTTCTCCGCATCTTCCATTGCTATTAAAATGCTCTAAACAAGACTGTCATTATTGTGCGCAGACTATTTTCGTCTTGGTGTAGAGGAATTCTTTATCTGCACTTTTCTTTATTCAGAAACTCAAAACTTCCACTTATATAAACAAGAAGAAAACTAGACTAAAGCAAGGAACAAATATAATTACTCGAACACTTTACCACCAAAGAGTATATTTAATCGTGCCTGGGAATTAACTTATTCCCACTTATTTATCGTTGCCTCCAAAGTACGTCTTTGAGAGTCAAAGAGCCGAAGTACCACTCGAAAACGGTTCTGTGAATAAAGGCATGTTAACTTGACGTTAGGGGAAGGAAGCAACGGCGGGCTTGGCCACCAAAGGTTACGAAACTGCTACGAAGCAGACGATTCGAGATTGAGTAGAAACTTTATTTTACAGCAATAGTGCACTGAAGAATTATCAAAAACGCATCGTTCTTAGTATGATTGATTATAATCTGGTGTCCAAAAATGCCACATTAGCAATTAACTTTTGTCTTCAAGAGAGATTCGTAGCACGAAATTTGGCTGTCTGCCGTACTGTAATGGACACGCTTTAGCTTTTGAAATAAATACACGTCGGCGGTGGTTCATGACCCACCAACGACAATTTTGTTTTTCTTTTCTTTTCTTTCATCTTATGTCCTAAATGGTTTTTGGACACTCTTATTAATTAAATAAAGCTATGTTCAGTGATATTCAGCGTTGAGCTTAAATGTGCGTTTGTTGTATTTTGTGAACATGCCATGAAATACATACCAGTAATTTCGTGTGTAGATAAAGTACTTATTCTTTTGTTATTTTAGCTATAAAAGAGAACACTGTCACAATTTCAAACAGAATGTTTGCACTTTATTTTGGCATAGAATGAAGTAAAATGAACATAGTCCTACCTTAACTACAGAAAAGCTAAATCTACATTCAAAACGTTCATATAAACCATGCCAAAGAATAAGATTTTAGTAGACACATTGATTCTAATTGGTGACTTTCAACATATTGTATAGAAAAAAAGAGAAAGAAAGAAAAAACACCAAGCCAATTTGTTGCAATTTACACATTTTAGTATCATTAAGAAACGGTTTCCCCAGAAATCTAGTACTTAAGCTATATATGAAAATACTAGCATCAGCATGTTGTTTACAATATTCATTATCATAGTATCTCCTCAGTTTATGTGCCTGTGCGTGGTTGTAATTCGTTGGTACGTATTTCATGGCACGTTCACGAAATAGAACAAACGCACATTTAAGCATGATGCTGAATATCACAGAACATAGCTTTATTTAATTAATAATAGTGCCTGAAAACCACTTAGGGCGCAAGGTGAAAGAAAAGGGAATAAACATTGTTGGTGGTGGGTCGCAAACCACCACCGACGTGTATTTATTTCAAAAGCTAAAGCGCTGTACATTACGTTACAGTACTGCAGACAGCCAGGATTCGTGCTACGAAACTCTCTTCTTATTGAAGGCAAAAGTTAATGGCTAATGTGGCATTTCTGGACACCAGATTATAATCAATCATACTAAGAATAATGTGTTTTGATAATTCTTCAGTTCACTATTGCTGTAAAATAACAACTCTTGAGTTATAATAATAAAATCGTGCATTACACAAAGCAAAAAGGCCATTGCCAGGGAAAGTTTCTACTCGATCTCGAATGGTCTGATTCGTAGCAGTTCGGTAACCTTTGGTAGTGTTCGGTTGCCAAGCCCATAGTTGCTTCCTTACCTTATTTCACGTATAATGTATCTCTGGAGTGTCATCTATCAGCATCACCAGATTCTTCATTTTTATCTCTGGACCTTTCCGGCGGTACATTCGGGGGGCTAGACCAACACCATCTAGAGACAGGACTTACAACAGGCTGTGCCTACGTCACACTTAGAGGCCGCGGCCGCCACCTCACTGGTTGTCCACTGCGCGCCAGTGGGCATGCCCCAGCGGACGGCCAGTGAGGTGGCGGCCGCGACCTCTAAGTGTGATGTAGGCACGGCCTGTTGTAAGGCCTTGTCTCTAGGTGGTGTTACCTAGACGCATATATTCCAAATATGTAGAAATCCTGAAAGCGTTTAGAATAACGCCACAAGGTCCCTGTCTACTGAATGTGTGTCAGATATATTGCTATAAAATACAGAATACTATCCTAGATGGAGATTGTTCAAGTAAAAAGGGTACAGTCGAATGGCCAATTATGTCTAAACTCTACAGTAACTGGATGTTGAACTTCAGCTTTTTGACCATGTCGGTTATAGATTTTCATATTTTATTTCTTTCCTAATTACAAAACGACTGTTACGAAAACAAATATGTTCCTATTCTGCTCCCATACCAGCCACAGAGAAAAAGTTCAAATAAAAAGTTAAGAAAGCACATCTTTGTCTTATACACACTGATGGAAATTTGTTTGCAAAATTACAAGATGACGGGCAATACGAAACATATTGTAGTAGTGCTGTGAAGTTAGTTCATTGCTATGTAGACGTGCACCAGTCATACACTTGAAGATCAATTTACATAGGACCGTCATGTCATGTTCCGTTAAAACTTTCTAATTGCGACATTCACACTGTACGTCACTGGATCGTCATATTAAGTCAAAGTTTCTCAGGAAGAACGTTTCGATAGAATGGTCGTCTGCTAACTTCAGAAGTTAACCTAATTTCGTCATGATCACTCGTTTTATAATAGGCGATTACACGAAACTGTAAATATTTAATCTTTATTTTGTTATCATACTTTGTTTAGTGGTAAAATGCTAATATTCCATGATGACTGGATCTTTTTCCTTCAAGTGTTGTTGCAAAATTCAGGCTGCGTATCTGAAACCGAAATATGATTTAGGCTTTACAATAGAGTAACAGGAAAAGCTGACATAAACAGTTTTGTGAATAAGGTTTTAGGTTGAAGAAACAAGTTTAATTAAAACCATATTAAATGAAGAAGTCAGCACTAATGAAGGAGAAGCACACAGTTCTTTTGTGGAAAATCGTAGTGGTTAAGTTAAACAGGTTCTATTCATTCTCTTGTAAGTACCTTTTAAGGCCAATTCACACTGACCATCACATCAACGTAACATTACGGCACCGTCACGTCAAGTTGTGTTCACACTGTCAGTCAGTGTCCTTCACGTCAATTCGCCCATCTCCATATGCAATGTTGAAAGTGAGGTTATGTAGAAAGTCATAGTTTAATACTGAGATTGAGGGAACAACAACGCTAAATTTTATTGACGGCCAAAGAAAACTTTACAATGTCTGTTTTTGGCCAAATTACTTCGAACTGAAAAAACATTTCAAAACATCGACATCTATTTTCAAGAGAAAAAATAAACATATGAAAACATCAAACACTACTTATAAGAGCATAAATAGAGCCTGTTTATTTTATCCATTACGATTTGCCAGCTGACATTGTTAATACCGTTGTAAATAACTGAATTGTTGTCTTTCATTAGAAATGACATTTTCATTTAAAATGTTATTTAATGAAAAATGTGTAATCAAATTACAATCTTATTCAAATAAACAGTTTGCTTTAGTCTTTTCTGTTACAGTGCTATGTAACATAAATCATATCTTGGTTTCAGATATCTGGCCTCGATTTTAGGGGGACACTCAATTGACAAAACTATTAAAGTCGTCATGAAACAGTTGAGATTTACCCTTAAAACGAAGTATAAGAAGAAAATGAAGATTAATAAGACACATTTGCATATAAATAGTGCAATTATCGACTGCAACATGTAATTCGTGTGACGAAAATAGGTTAACTTCCGATGTTAGCAGACGGCTGTTCCATCAAAACATTTTTCTCGAGAAAGCTTGACGTAACTTTGACATGATGTAATGGTCCAGTGACGGACAGTGTGAATACTGCCATTAGAAATACATTGCGGAATGTACTGACGGACAGTTTAAATTGGACTTTGATGTGTTTGCTGACAAAAATATTAGATTTAAGACTTTGCTTTGGCTTTCAATAAAATTAACTTTTTTTCTATTTAAATTCATCATGTACCACATGACTGAGGAGCAAGTCTCAAGGGTCATGAAAAGAGTCAGTACGTCAGCCAATAACAAAGAAGTAGTAATTAATAAAGTGAAATGCATAGCAAAGATCAGATCTATGCAGAAATAAAAAGAACCACCTTCATAGCACAGAAATTAGTTTACTTTTAAAATTTTTCCAGCAAATCAGCAGCAGAATACAAAAAGTAAGCTATGAGGAAACATCAGTTTCCAAAGGGGGGGGGAGTGGTGAATGGTTGGTGTTGGGCGTTTAAAGGGGACTAAACTGCCGGGTCATCATCCCCAGTTCCCAGCTAAGAGATCACAGGATTTCATGTATGGTTAAAAATGAGCACCCTGCAACCAGTACAGAAGATGTACAGAAAGAAAGTGTTGGCCATAATTACAACATAAAAAGAAAAGGGAACCACAGTAGAGATGGAACTAATAATCAACTATACTTAAAATCACAGCAGATGTTGTTGGCTGGCTGATCACTAGGATAATAATGGATGAGCCAGCCATTCTGCACATACTACAACTGCCAGTCGGAGAAAGGACTGACAAGACAAAAGTGACAACAGATTAAAACTACAAGCGGTGTATGCCTGAAGATCAGGCATACGAACCGACCGTTAAAGCTTGTGATAAAAACCAGCTGCACGAATAAAACCTAAAACACAGTCAGCCATAGAGGCGTCGTCAGCTAAAATCGAAGGAAGCGCAGTAGGAGGGTTAAAAGACTGCTGCAATGAAACTAAAAGTGGACAGTCCAACAAGATGTGGACTACAATCAACACAGCGCTACAATGGCATTCTGGAGATTCCTCTCAACGTAAGAGGTGGACGTGCATTAGCCACGTATGGCCTATATGCAGGCGACAGAGGACGACTGATTCCCTTTGAGAAGCCTTAGGGAAGTCTTCCAAGCTGCTGTCGTAGGCTTGATTCCACGGAGCGTATTGGTCATACTCATTGTTGCCCATTCCGAATTCCAGGCCTCAAAGATCTTTTGGTGGAGACTCAAGCGGATATCCCCTTCTGGGGTACCGATATCCAGGCGCTGACATGCGATGGCCTGCTTGGCCAGCAAATCAGCAGCAGAATACAAAAAGTAAGCTATGAGGAAACATCAGTTTCCAAAGGGGGGGAGTGGTGAATGGTTGGTGTTGGGCGTTTAAAGGGGACTAAACTGCCGGGTCATCATCCCCAGTTCCCAGCTAAGAGATCACAGGATTTCATGTATGGTTAAAAATGAGCACCCTGCAACCAGTACAGAAGATGTACAGAAAGAAAGTGTTGGCCATAATTACAACATAAAAAGAAAAGGGAACCACAGTAGAGATGGAACTAATAATCAACTATACTTAAAATCACAGCAGATGTTGTTGGCTGGCTGATCACTAGGATAATAATGGATGAGCCAGCCATTCTGCACATACTACAACTGCCAGTCGGAGAAAGGACTGACAAGACAAAAGTGACAACAGATTAAAACTACAAGCGGTGTATGCCTGAAGATCAGGCATACGAACCGACCGTTAAAGCTTGTGATAAAAACCAGCTGCACGAATAAAACCTAAAACACAGTCTGCCATAGAGGCGTCGTCAGCTAAAATCGAAGGAAGCGCAGTAGGAAGGTTAAAAGACTGCCGCAATGAAGCTAAAAGTGGGCAGTCCAACAAGATGTGGACTACAATCAACACAGCGCTACAATGGCATTCTGGAGATTCCTCTCAACGTAAGAGGTGGACGTGCATTAGCCACGTATGGCCTATATGCAGGCGACAGAGGACGACTGATTCCCTTTGAGAAGCCTTAGGGAAGTCTTCCAAGCTGCTGTCGTAGGCTTGATTCCACGGAGCGTATTGGGCATACTCATTGTTGCCCATTCCGAATTCCAGGCCTCAAAGATCTTTTGGTGGAGACTCAAGCGGATATCCCCTTCTGGGGTACCGATATCCAGGCGCTGACATGCGATGGCCTGCTTGGCCAGCTGATCAGTGCGTTCGTTCCCTGGAATTCCAATGTGGCCTGGGGTCTAGATAAAAGCCACAGAACGGCCTGGCTTGCCAAGACTAAACACCGTGACTTGGATGGATTGCACCAAATGGTGTTTGGGGAAACAGTGGTCGAGAGCATGCAAGGCACTCAGGGAGTCACTGCAGATATGACTTCCTGGGGCATGCTCTGAGATGGTTGAGTGCACGGGTTATTGCGATCAGCTCCGCTGTAAAGACAGTACCGTCAGGGGGCAGGGAACGCTGTTCAGTGTGGTCGCCATGAACTTAGGCGTAACCCACTCTGCCGTCTACCTGGGAGCCATCAGTGTATATGACATCTGCATCACGGAATCTGCCAAGTATGTCCAGAAACTTGTGTCTAAGTAACTGTGGTGAAATCGACGCCTTTGGATCTCAGGACAGTTGCAGGTGAAGCTGGAGGCGAGGGATATTAGATAGGCAAGAGAATGCAGAACGGAGAGGAAAGGAGGGAAGAAAGAAGAGAATGTACCCGGACTGCGACTGGAAGACCCAATCTGGGTCGACGTTGTGTTATTGGTTGGTTGGATGGTGAGGCGTAGCGTGGACATTGACAGTGTAGGAGGCCAGCAACTGTTGCCGGCGGTACCTCAAGGGAGGGATACCAGCTTCGACAAGGAGGCTAGGCACAGGGCTGGTTCGGAATGCCCCTATTGCTAAACGGACAACACCATGAAGAATGGGATCCAAGATCCGCAGTGCTGAAGGTGATGCAGAGTCATACACCTGGGTCCCATAATCCAGGCGTGAGTGGATGAGCGCCTTAAAGAGGTTCATGAGGGTTTGACGATCAGCTCCCCAGGCAGTGTGGCTGAGACATCGCAATATATTTAGGTGCCGCCAGCACTTCTGCTTCAGCTGACGAAGGTGTGGCCCCCAAGTCAGTCGGTTGTCAAACAGCAAGCCGAGAAATCGATGGATTTCTGCGACATGAAGCTGGTCAGCAGCTAGGTACAGTTCTGGGTCAGGGGGAACTGCCCGACGATGACAAAAGTGCATCACCCGGGTTTTAGAAGCTGAGAACGTAAACTCATGTGTTGCGGCCCATGACTGTGCCCTACGGATGGCTCCCTGAAGACGCCTTTCAGGAACACCAATGCTAGGAGAGCTGTAGTATAATTTATTGTGTGCCAGAAGGGGCGTCCTTATTCTTGTAAATCAAAAATATACTCGATCAGAGTTGGGGTAAATTTTCATTTCTGTATTTAATTTTATACTTCGTGGGTTTGCCACTTCCCACCTATGACATAGCCAATCAAAACATTTTATTTCGTGTACCAACTGTAGTTAATTTTTTATTTTCAACTGAAGTCAACCATTTAGATATAAAGTGTATTTTATTGTCTTTCAAAACTGATCTCTTTGTAAATTTTATATATATGTGGCATATGGTCACATGTGTTGTTGTATTAGGCAGGTTGTAAGATAGTTTTTATTCAAATTTGTGCCTACCTCATTTCAACCACCTTTAACCGTAAATATTGTGGAGGGAAAATTCTTCTAAAGATAGGTAGGTCAGGGGGGAAAATTTTCATTCCACAGAGTGTGCAATTAAAAAGCTGGCATTTCGCCACTGCATACAGTTAGTAAAAGTATACCGTAAATTCACTTTATGGATATAGATTTATTTTTCTAGTTTTTTGTATTTAATAAATAAAAGCTAGTGGTGACCCTTAAATCAGATTTCCACAGAGGTAGAAGCAAAATGATTGCATCAATCCAATAAGGAACATAGTGTCACATATAACATTCATATTTAAAGACCACGTACTTTCAAAATAAATAAACAACTAATCACACATTAACACTTGCTTAATCATACACAAATCTTAAATGTACATTCTATAAGAAAATCATAAAATACATAAATTAACCATATTGTGCTCATGAAAATTGTGACCTGCTTGTTGGTGTCTATCACTGTACTTAAAACCACATCTTTTTGAAAGATCTTTATTTGGTGAGCAATTGAAAAGGTTGTTATTCGTAAAAGATAGGCATAAACAGGCCTGCACTAAAACACCAAATATATCTTTAGCGTTGGAATCTTTCGAATGAAGATGGCAGGTGTTTATTTAGATTCTGAAAAATGGTGTCTCTTTGTTTAATTGACTAACTTTGTGGCAAGGTTAAAAGTGGCGACAGTTGATTGTATCCACACGATTTTTTCGATATAGATACTAGAATTTTCCGTGATGTAAGTTAAGTGATGCTGGTATTGTGGGCTGTGTCAACTTTTCTTAAGATCAGTGTCTACTGAGAAGCTCAGGCAGTCAGGTGCCAAAAATGTTGAGAAATCAAATGTTTGTATCAAAAGAAAAAGAAAAAGAAAACAATATGTTAGCATTTTTCACCAGATTATTGGGCGACTAAGGAATAAAATAGACGAGCTTTTTGTTTGTTTAGATGATAATGTAATAGGTATACTATGCCTGTCTGAGCATCACTGTCACTTATGTAAAAGTGTGAATCTCAGTGGATATAAATTAGCTTAGAATGTAAGTAGAGATAAGGTAAGAGGAGGAGTTGCCATATATGTCAAAAGTTATCACAGTGTAAAAAAATTTAGAAACAAAAAATTTGGTGTAGAGCTACATATTGAAACATGTGCTTGTCAGCTTAAACTCAATGATGATTGTCTTATAATTGCAACAGTATATAGGTCCCCTTCAGGAAACTTCCAGTTATTTCTGGAAAACTTGGATGTCTTGTTGTGCTATCTGTCAGATAGGGGAAAACAACTTATTTGTGGTGATTTCAATGTAGATTCACTGAAAGAGTGTAATAGAAAGAAAGACCTGGAAGTCTTACTTGGCTCATTCAATCTGACATCTGTTATCGATTTTCCTACTCGGGTAGTAAAGGACAGCAGTACATTGATAGATAACTTTTTTATAGACCAAGATAAGTTTAACAACATAAAAGCTTGTCCCGTTGAGAATGGTCTTTCGGATCATGGTGCACAGCTAGTAACAATATATGACATAGCTCCGATCAGTAATTCGAAACAGTCCACCAGAATTGTGCGCTCGATTAATGACTTAACAACTAGAAAATTCAAAGAAAGTCTACCGCAGTTAGACTGGGATGAGGTTTACAAGGAACATGATGTTAATTTAAAATATAATTTATTTCATGATACATTTGTAAGGGTATTTGATAACTGTTTCCCCAAGAAATTAGTTCAATTTAATAAGAATCAATGCAACCGAGAAAGGGAACTATATCTATCTGCAAGAAAGAGTAATAACCCAGAAACAAAAAATATTATAAAACTACTGTGCTACATTGCGAAGCATGTGCATCATGTTTGAGATTAGTACCTCTGTTAATAAAATTAAAACAATTTTGAATATTATTAAAAGGGAGACAGGGCAACCAAGAGCAGAGGAAGAGGGTATTACCATCAAAACAAATAAAACCTTATTAACAAAAAGTCAGAAATTGAAAACATTTTTAATGCTTACTTTTTAAATTTTATAGAGAAAATAGGATCTAAATGTTCATTAGAATGGGTAAGGCAGTTATTGGAAGAGGCCATACCCACACAATTTGATACAATTGGGATTCCACCAACCTCTCCTTCAGAAATTAGGAAAATAATAAACTCTGAAGAGTGAAAGGTCACATGGAATTAAGGCCATTTCCAGTAGGGTATTAAAAGCTTGTTCGCAAGAGATAAGTAGGATTCTTAGTCATATTTGTAATAGCCCTTTAAACAAGCGTATTTTCCCCACAGACTGAAATATGCTATCATTAAACCTTTGCATAAAAAAAGGAATACATCTCATGTCAACAACTCCCGCCAGATCTCACTTCTGACAGCTTTATCCAAAATTTTTGAAATGTTATGTATTCTCGAGTTGTTTCACATATTAGTAAAAATAAAGTTCTAACAAAAAGTTTGGTTTTCAAAAAACTTTTCTACTGAAAATGATATATATACCTTCACTGATGAAATATTAAATGCTTTGAATTAAAGGGACATCACCAGTTGGGATTTTTTTAAATCTCTTAAGAGGCCTTTGTGTAAATCACGGGATTCCTCTAGATAACCTTAAGTATTGTGGTATGAGAGCGACAGTGCACAAATGGTTTAAATCATACTTAACTGGTAGAGTGCAGAAAGTTGAAATAGTGATATAGATGAAACAATTAATTCCTCTAACTGGGGAATTATCAAACATGGGGCCCCACAAGGTTCGGTTTTGGGTCCTTTGCTGTTCTTAATATATATTAATGACTTGCCGATCTACAGTCACGAAGATGCTAAGCTAGTACTTTTTGCTGATGATACAAGTATAGCTATCACACCCGAGAAACAGGAATTAACTGATGAAATTGTAAATGATATCTTTCAGAAAGTTATTAACTGGTTCTCTACAAATGGGCTCTCATTACACTTTGATAAAACTCAGTATACACAGATTCATACAGTAAATGGCAAGACACCATTAACAAATTTAGACTTTGAACATAAATCTGTAGCTTAGGTAGAATATTCAAAATTTTTCGGTGTTTGCATTGATGAGGGATTTAATTGGAAGAAAAATATTTAAGATGTCTTGAAACGTTTGAGTTTAGCTATGTATGCTATGAAGGCCATTGCAAAATTTGGTGATATACATCTTAGTAAATTAGCTTACTATGCCTATTTTCATTCACAGCTTACATATGGGATCATATTCTGGGACAATTCAACATTGAGTAAAAAAGTATTAATTGCACAAAAGCGTGTAATCAGCATAATTGCTGGAGCCCATCCAAGATCGTCCTGAAGACATTTATTTAAGGATCTTCACTGTAGCTTCACAATATATATTCACTCGTGAAATTTGTCATTAACAATCTGACCCAATTGAAAAGTAATAGTGTGCATAGTTACAACACAAGGACAAAGGGTGATATTAACTATTCAAAGTTAAATCGAACTTTGGCACAGAAAGGAGTGAACTATGCTGCCACAAAAGTCTTTGGTCACCAAGTAGCATCAAAAATCTGACATAGCCAACTAGTATTTAAAAAGATATTAAAGGAATTTATGAATAGCTACTCCTACAATGTAGATTAATTTTTAGATAAAACTTTAAAAAATTAAAAATTAAATAAAAAGTCTAACATATTGTTTGTCATATATAGACAACATTTACTAAACTGACATGTTCCACATCATTACGAAATGTATATATGATCCATGGAACATGTATCAATATAAACTAAACTATGTTGACACTGGCCACAAAACGGCGCCATTACATGTGGCATTGAGGTTTATATGGGATTGGTGCTGTCACAGCCGTTTCCACTCGCTCCTGTCAGAATCCTGGTTGCATCGTTGACAACATGGCGTCAGCTGAGATTTTTCGAACAGACATTGGTGTTGTCATTCAAGTTATCGTATTAGAATTGTTGTAAGACTACAATAAGAGGGAAATAAAGTGTAAATGTTGCTGTTTGGAAAAATATTTTGCGTATAAACAATACTCATATATTAAAGCGAGGTATAAACCAAGTAGCACATGTAAACAAACCTCTCTTATTGATCCAATTAAGTCCAATTCACACTGTCCGTCACATCACGTCATGTCACCGTCCGTAGGAACATTCCGAAATGTATGTCTAATGGCGGCATTCACACTGTCACGTCACGTCAACGTCACGTCAAGCTTTCTCGTGATGAATGTTTTGACGGAACGGTCGTCTGCTAACACGGAAGTTAACCTACTTTTGTCATGCGAATTAAATGTTGCAGTCGACGATTGCACTGTTTATATGCAAATAAGTCTTATTTGCCTTTATTTTGTTGTTATACTTCGTATTAGGGGTAAATCTTAAATGTTTCATGACGACTTAAATGCTTTTGTCAATTGAGTCTCCCCTAAAATCGAGGTCGGATATCTGAAACCAAAAAATGGTTGATGTTACTTAACATTGTAACAGAAAAGACTGAAGCAAACTGTTTATTAGAATAAGATTGTAATTTGATTGCGCATTTCTCATTAAATAACGTTTTAAAAGAAAAAGTCAGTTCTAACGAAAGACAAAAATTCAGTTGTTTACGACGGTATTAACAATGGCAACGGGCAAATTGTAATGGATAAAGTAAACAGGAGCTATTTATGCTCTTATAAGTGTTGTTTGATGTATTCATATGTTTATTTATTCGCTTGAAAATAGATGTTGATGTTTTGAAATGTTTTTTCAGTTCCCAGTAAGTTCGCCAAAAACATACACTGTAAAGTTTTATTTGGCTGTCTAATTTTAGCATTGTTGTCCCTTCAATTCTAGTATTAAACTATGACTTTCTAGATAACAGATCGCTACTCATAACCTCACTTTCAACATCGCGTTTTGAGATCGGCGAATTGACGTGACGGACGGTGTGTATACAACTTGACGTGTCGGTGCCGTAACGTGACTGACAGTGTGAATTGGCCTTTACGAATAAAAAAAAAGTAAATTTCGATTGGGATCTGCCTACAAACGCAATACTTGATCAAGTGATAGTATAAGTGTCATTGTGATATTTACCAACTGACCAGTACCTGTCATCTCTTCAAACTTGACATCTTGTTATCAAAAAAGTTCAGTGTCCTGATGTGATGTTCTGGATGCTATTTACGATGTAATGGACGCTTATTTGAAACCTAATATAACTACTTACACTTGCCACAGTTAAATACGACAACTTTTTAATTTATATCGATTTTTGAGGCATGCTTTGTACATCCTTAAGTAACAGATGCACTCAATCAGAAATTACAACATGAACCTTGTCACTTCCTTTCTCGAATCCACGTGGTAAGTGTTTATGAGAAATGAAAATGCCAATTCCAGAATCTGAATACACTTCCAGAACCACACTTATTTTCCGCATATTTAGAATTAAATTGTCTGTTGTGTACCTACAAATCTCTCTTCAGAAATCACTCAATAACACCTGTTTAGTCACACAAATATTACGCAAACATTGTATAAGAACATAAAATACGCAAATTAACTACAGTATCCTCATGAAAACTTTGTTCTGCTTTCCGATGTCTATCACTGTTGCCCAACAAACCATATTTAAAGCACATATTTTGGAGAGTTCCTTAATTTGCTGAGCAATTACAATGCATATTGTTGGGACCTCATCGCCTTTTTTGTTGTTTACTCATCCTGGTCTGGTTGTCAAAAGTATTAGTGCAGGATCCTTTGACATCTAAAACATTTATTAGTTTGTATTACAAGATATTTATCGACTTAAAAGGATAATACTGAACTTTAGAACATGTTTCTTCTCTCTTCTTGCTTCTCGCGGCGTCGCCTGTATGATACTAACTGCGCTGTGACCTAGTTACTGCTAAGTTCGTAGCCGCGTTCTAACTTAGTAACTGACGAGTTCTCACAAGTAACTGACGTATTCCTGAATGGTAACAGCCGGTCGTCCAGACGTATGTCGGCCTAGATATACGCGCTTGTAGAGGGCGCACATCTTCGGTTACTCCCTCCAGGATGCGCGGCGCCTGTTTGCGATTGGCTTTCAGTCGATCACTGCCTTCTACGTCTGGCGTGTGGTGCTGACTTTACGCCACAACACACATTGTTTGTTAAACGTAGGCTAAATACACGAAAACACCAAATACAACAAGAGCCTTCAAATAAACAGGGCGGCGGTTTGTTTTGATTCTGAATATGGTGTCACAAAATTTCAAATGACGTGAAGTTTGTCAAGTGGCGACTGTTTAGTGTTGTCACGCAAGTATTTTCCAATTTACACAAGGTTTTTCGTGACGTAAGTCAAATGGCGCCGTTTTTGCTCCTTGTGTCAGTGCACCTTATCCTATGTAGCACCTTTGGCATCGTCACTTTCATGGTCGAAGCTCTGGTCGCATTTCTCGTTTGTCAACATCTGTGATGTGTGTGGTCTCTTCTGCTGGAATTGTGGATGTGAAGATGGCGGTTGTAATGCGGTGCGATTGTATTGATAGCATATGCAGTAGATATTGTTTGTTTATTGTGACGAGTATGCGCTGTTTCAAATAACTGTTAATACAGAAGCATACTTAAGAGTAGGGAGCTCTTATTGTATTGTCCTCACGAAGAAATATACATTCAACGACGGCATTGCCATCTAGAATTTCCTGGATACCGAAGCTTCGCAAGTTCACGTGAGATCTCAACATGGATGAAGAGTGGGGTATGTAACATTAGCGGTTAAAGTTTATTATTATTATTTTAAAGTTGTTTCGACATGTGTATTTTATTTCTAGAGGCTGAGAACTTCGACGTTAAACAGATTAGGCCGACGACAACCGTGAAACTCAATAAGTGGGAAGGCGAGGATGAAGACGAAGATGTGAAGGTGCGTGGTTTTAATTCACAGTGCCTTTGTTTGTCATGTTACTTTCACTTATAAGGAGTTATATTTGTCCATATGGTACCGGGGATTTGATGGTTTCATGCTTTTCTATAGGAATTAAATGTGCCAGCTGTGTGTTTGACCCAGTTGGCAGTGTCCCATTCGTCATGATGTATTTTTTCCTTGGTTGCGCCTATTGTTTGTCTTGTAAATACAGTAATTTGGTAACGTGGGGAAACGGTGGAAATGAATGTGACCTATTTGGTTTAGAGCTAATTGGTGGCATCATTTAAAAGTTATTCGTGCTTCAATTTTTCCTCGGTGTGGATTTTTAATTTTGATACCTACTGAAAAGTAATTTTGTCATTGTAGTGCCTGGTTTTATTTCAGTAAATTGCATTCACCGCCTGTTTTTGTTTTCTGGTTCTGTGATCTATAAAGTTAAAGCTTCCAAGTATTGGTGATAGGTGTGTTCTTGCCTAGTTGGTTCACCAAATGCATTTAAATTGATTTGAGAGGAGGGGATTTTGTGAATAGTAATGTCTTAAGCTTAAAAGAAGAGACCTTGTTACAGTAGGCATATGGTTGAGGTAGGCTGAAGTATGCACATTCCATTTTGTTACATGTTTACAATGAAGTAGGAAGGGATGTAATGTTTCGGTAATTTGAATGAAGGATTGCACATCACATTGCCTGCCTACTGTCGATAATGGCCTGCTATCAATATCAAAGACGCAAGCATCTGAAAGGTATCATGGTTTGTTCACTTGCGACGATTTGTGCCTAACCACATCCTTTAAAATCATGACATATTCGTAGAAAATCGTGAAATTTTATTATCAATTGGAATAGACATCTACAGACAAGCTTGTTGAGAATACTTTGTTTCCTATGGATATCTCATATTAGGCAAGTGAAGTACCTACTTTTCACAATCTAGACTCTGGGTTGAAGTGCAGTTTGAGTGTTCAAGTAGTGTTTCATGTGTAGACGTTGGCAAAGGCGTCGCAGCCAGTCAGTAGTCGCATTTGTGCAGTCAATAACAAATAGCTTTACTTTTTATGGTTTGTAAACAAATTGGTGAAGTGAGTGTAAAGATCATTAGATTAATATACAGTATTGCAATTTGTGAAACTTGTGTTCTGTAATGCAGAATGAGTGTAAGGTAATGACAAAAAACATCTCTTGGGTATTGTTTCAGAATCTTTTTCCTGTGGAAGCTGCATTCTGGCTGTAATATGTAGTCAAAATTATTTTCACCAGTGATTTTAATTGTGGTAGTTGCATCACTTCTGCAGCCTTTATTAGCACAGGTTATATTGAACGACACTTCTTGCTGGGCTGCGGTGGTTATGTTGGCACCAATGGTAATGACGGCAATTCAGATGACCAATAAATGTTTTTTCGTGACAACTTCAATTAAAACCCACTCCCATGAACCACAGACATTGCCGAGGTGGGGTGGCTTGCGTGCCTCAACGATACAGATAGCCGTACCGTAGGTGCAACCACAGCGGAGTGATATCTGCGGAGAGGCCAGACAAACGTGTGGTTCCTGAAGAGGGGGGGGGGGCAGCCTCTTCAGTAGTTACAGGGGCAACAGTCTGGATGATTGACTGAGCTGGCCTTGTAACATCAGCTAATGTGGCTTTGTCACACAGTTACTGCGAACGGCTGAAAGCAAGGGGAAACTTTACTTTTCCCGAGGACATGCAGCTCTACTGTATGAACATCTGGTAATGGCATCCTCTCGGGTAAAATAGTACCCCCTTTCAGATCTCCGGGCGGGGACTACTCCAGGGAAGCCAAAACAGTGTTGGTCCAACCCACCACTGCCTGCACCGAAACTGAGTTTATTGTGCGGTATCCCTCCCTGTATATCTAGTAAAGCCAACCAATGCCCTTGAACAGTGCAAGGAGTCCCTTTACCAGTTCTTTATTAGACACAATTTCTTCGGGTCTGGTTGTCCCAAATGTTCTGTGCCTTTTACTCTCAAATGCAATGCATTTGAAGATTAGATGTGATGCAGTTTCATCACCGTCATCACAGATCCTACATTTGGGGTCCTCTTCTGTTATTCCCATTGTATGTAGGTGTTTTTTGAAATTCCCATGGTCTGTCAGCTACCCAACCATGAGTCTAATCTCTCTCCTGTTCAGACCCAGGATTGCAGAGCTTGTTTTAAAACATGGCTTTGGCATCATTACCTTGCCTTGTTTTTGTTGATGGACTTTGGTCTAATATTCTACGTGCTGTCTTCTGAGCCAGTTACGTAGCTCCAATTTGATCATTGCCTTGGTGATTGTCAGGACAGTTTCCGATCCAATAAATGGAGTCTCTGCTCCCATCCTGGCTAATCTGTCGGCATTTTCGTTGCCACTGATCCCCGAATCGCCAGGGACCCACAATAGGTTTACTCTATTGCTTTCCCCTTGCCTGGCTGTCTGAATAGATATAGATGCTACGGTCTTCGTAGCATCTATGCAAATTCTCCTCCACACACACCTTGATGGCAGTGATTACGGCCTGGAATACTGAGGCCAGTTTTCCTAGAGAGATGACGCCCTCCAGTCTTGGCTGCACTCCATGTACCCCCAGCCCCAATACCTTGGTATGATTTTGACCCATCAGTGAACCAGACAATATCCCCCGTACGGTGTCGGAACTATTTTCTCCCACTGCTCCCTACTTCCAATTGTTATATTGAAAGGCTTGTTGAAGCAGTATGGGGTTATAATATAGTCGGCTGGCATTTCCCCAACCTTTCCTATATTTACCTCACTCACTATTTTAGTGTGTGATTCTGGATATCCCAAAGAGTTCCAGTTGTTGCCAGATTTGAATCTGTATGCACCAGCCGCTGCCTCAGTCTTGACCCAAAGGTGTAATGGGGGCGTATCCAGCATGGTTTCCATCCCAGCAGTTGGTGTGCTGCTAATTCCGCCTGTTATGGCTAAGCAGGCTAGTCTCTGCACCTTACCAAGCTCCTTAGCAGCAACCTGCTGTTCTACCTTCTTCCACCACACAACTGCCCCATAGGTGATCCTGGGTCTAATCACTGCGGTGTATATCCAGTGCATACCCTTGGGGCTCAGGCCCCAATTTTTGCCACAAGCTCTCCTGGTACTTACTAAAGTACCTTTTGCCTTGGAGCAAATATTCCTAATGTGAGGGGTCCATGTCAGTTTCTCATCTAGGGTAACCCCTAGATATTTCACTGTCCCCTTCACAGGTAGTGCTTCATTGAAAAGCTTCAGATTCCAACTTGAATGTTGTATATGCTTCTTTGTGAATGGTACAAAAACAGTCTTCTTAGGACTAACCCGCAGTTCCTGTTTTCTGCACCAGTCTTGCACAATGTCCAAAGCACCTTGTGCCATATTCTTTACTGTGACAGCAAATTTGCCAAGTATTACTATGACAAGATCATCTGCGTATCCTTGGCAAAAGTACTGCCTAGAGTTTAATTCTCCAATGAGATCATTCATCACGAGATTCATCAATAAAGGGGAAAGAACTCCTCCTTGCAGGCAACCGCTAGTGGTGTTGATTACCATTTTTTCATCCATCATGGTAGCCTCTGCCTTTCTTCCACTGAGCATGGCCCTAGTCCGCCTATGTACAGTGGTCCCTAGGTCATGCACCTCTGCTGCCCTAACCATGGAATCGAAGGTCGTGTTGCTAAAAGCCCCCTCAATGTCCAGGAAGATACAGAGGGCTATTTCCTGAAAGTGTACTGCTTTCTCCACCTTCCCAACGAGTTGGTGGAGAGCTGTCTCACATGATTTACCTGGCTGATATGCATGTTGGTTTGAATGAAGAGGTGCCCTACTTAACTTCCTTTCTCCAACATGCGCATTAACCAGCTTTTCCAATGTCTTAAGAATGGAGGAGGACAGGCTGATTGGTCTCATATCCTTGGCTTTGGAATGAAGACAACCTTCACTGCCCTCCAGGCATCGGGAATGATTCCTGCTGCTAGGCTAACCCTGAATAACCTGCATAGGAATCTCATAAGATTTTCTCCCGCTTGTTGCAGGAGAGCTGGAAAGATTCCATTGGGGCTAGGTGACTTGAACGGTTGAAATGTTCCCATAGCCCATCGGACCTTCCTGAAATCGACACACTCCTTGGCCAGATCCCAGTCCTCTTTGCG
The DNA here is from genome assembly GCA_026315105.1 of Locusta migratoria. Classification (NCBI taxonomy): domain Eukaryota; kingdom Metazoa; phylum Arthropoda; class Insecta; order Orthoptera; family Acrididae; genus Locusta; species Locusta migratoria. Next base: position 494,162 of record CM048748.1, on the reverse strand, counting down.
AATACCTGAGAACCGTTGTCTCTCAGGAATCGCATTCTGGTCTGAGTTATCCCCCAGAGTATATTGTGGAAAGTGAGTCTTGAGGAGCAGTTCCAGCGTTTCATGTGCTGTCTTTGTATACTCCCCATCCTCCTTCCTCAATGTTTCTCCTGGATTAGTTGGTACCCTAGCGAGGATTTTATGAAGTCTTGCTTGAGCAGCCGTGCCCTCCACTTCCTCACAGAATACCTTGCAGGATGCCTCCTTTGCCCGTGTGATGGCAAGGTTGTAATTGACAAGGGCCTCACGATACTTTGCGCATTGTCCTTTGCGCCTCGCAAGGTTAAACAGTCTTCGTACCTGTTTCCTTTGCATTTCCAGGTTATTATTCCACCAAGGCAAACTCTTATTTGTGCACTTCTTGGTGATTGAGCAGTTGTCCTGGTATGAGTTCACTATAGCACAGGTTATGGCCTCTGCTACTTCCTCAAACTCTGCTGGATTCCTTATCGAAGTTTTAATTTCCGATAGGCTGAAGTCAAGGTCTCTCCTATGTGTCTCCCAGTCCGTTTTCCTGGGATTCCTATAGGCCATGGTCTGCCTGGTTCCCATTTCAACCTTGAATTTAATATACATATGATCTCATGAGGATGGCTCCAGGACCACATGCCACTGTTTGATGTAACTTCCCTTCATCATGGAACCAAAAGTTGTGTCAATTACTGCTTCCCTTCTACTATTCCTGAATGTAGGTTCATCACCCCTATTCAGGATCTCCAAGTTGTCAGATAGGAGAAATTCAGGAAGGTGCTCACCTCTACTGTTGGTGTCCTTGCTGCCCCATGATAGATTGTGGGCATTGGCATCACATCCCACCAACAGTTCGTCACCTTGCCGATGGCAGGTTTCCGCCAGTCTCCTCACTTCCAAAGGAGGAGGAGAGCTGTCTTCGTACGGAATGTATGCTGAGGCCGAAACAATTTCCCTCGTGATACCTTGCATCCTAATGGTCACCAGGTCCCTGGAACAAAAATCCATCATTGGTATGAAAGGTATTCCATTTCTAACATAAATGCATGTTCTGGAGTTTTTTAGATTTCTAGCATAAATCAGTTTACCTCCAGTACTACCGAGGCCCGATACACCCCCTTTGTATAAATAGGGTTCTTGTATCAGGGCCACGTCCACCTCCTGTCTCCCCAGGCGATGGCTCAGGGCAGCAGTGGCCCCTTTACTGTGCTGCAGGTTTATCTGCAGCACTTCAAGTCTCCATCTTGCTGCCATTATTACCTTTGATTACCCTGACGGCGATCTGTGAGAATCCTAAAAACAGTTTCAGGCCTTGCTCTCGCATTGCCTTCAGGGACTTCTCTCCGACCTCCACCACCAGGGTTCGTCCTTCCAGAATGACCTTTTGGTTAATTGCACTCCAATCCTCTGTCGAGACTTTTGGGTTCTGAACCCTTATTTTCTCGAACAGTCTTTGGAGGGACATCCTTAAGGATCTTTGGTACCCATATTGATACCTTTGCGGTCTTCAGGAGTTCGGTTGCTGTCTTGACCAGCAGCTTCGCATCCTCCCACGGGAATATCATGGGCACCTTGTCCTTAAGCCATACTGCTGAGTGGCCCCCCTCGCAGACAAAAATGAGGGCACCGCGATCTAGATAGACCCTCCTGAATTTGGGTCCTGGACCAGCGTGCCCCCCAATCTCTTCAAAGAGGGCCATCTACACGAGCTGCTCCTGCTGCGAGGTGATGCTCACCAGAGGGTATCCTTCTTGGACAGCCACCATTCTATAAACCGAGACTGCAGTACTATAGGTCTGTTTTTCTATTTCCTGCCTCAGCCTTTTAGGATCACGCTTGTCCAGAGAGGAGGGAGTCTTAGATTCCTCCCTAACCCTCTTGCCACCTGTCTGACGTCGAGGAGGTCTGTGTATTCCCTTTGGCCTGAGCAGTTTCGTTTTGGGGGTTTTGAGCTCAAGCCCTTTTGATTCCCTCCATTTATGCTTAGGAAGCAACTCTTTTCCTTCCTTTTGCTTCTGTTCCTTGAGAAGTTTCCTCCTCTGAGCTCCAGACAAGGCCTTAATCCTAATCCGGTCCAACTTCTCTGTTACAGTTCCCACTTCTTGCTCAGGTCTAGACCCTGAATGAGAAGTGAGAGTGCACTTCATCGGTCCTGATCCCAATGTCTGAGTATCTGAGGTCTCAGATTGCCCCTCGATTTCTTTTAAAATACTTTCTTTCTCTGTGTTCATCTTAGTCCCACGAGATTTGGGAATTTATATGGTCCACACCACGATAACCCCGCGCAATGCAAGGCTACTTACTCAGGGAGGTCGCTCGGTATCCCTGAGGCTCCATTCGAGACACATCCACCAATGTGCCACGCACCCCTCGGCACAGATCGCATCACACCTTGGGTTGGGAAAGGACTGGGAGAGGATAAGGAAGGCGGGACGTTGTGGGACACACTTTGTCAGATCCATCAGCTGAGGCCTTTCCGGCAGTAGGTTCTCTACCTTCGGTATAGCCCTCTACTTCACACGGATGCGCAAGCCTCTCCACCCCCACGGACAGTGCTTCGTCAAGGTGGTGTCCCCTGGAGAGGGGGCGGAGACTGCTCAGGAGGGTGTGATCATCAGGAAACACAGTACTGGCATTCTATGGGTCAGAGCGTGTAATGTTAGATCCCTTAATCGAGTAGGGAAATTAGGAAATTTAAAAAGGGAAATGAATAGGTTGAAGTTAGATATAGTGGGGATTAGTGAAGTTTGGCGGCAGGATGAACAGGATTTCTGGTCAGGTGAGTACAGGATTATAAATACAAAATCAGTTGGGAGTATCACAGGAGTAGGATTGATAATGAATAAGAAAATAGGAATGCGGGTAAACTACTATGACCAGCACAGTGATCGCATTATCATTGTCAAGACAGATACGAAGCAAACACCGACAACAGTAGTACAGGTTTATATGCCAACTAGCTCTGCCGATGATGAGGAAATCGAAGAAATATATGAGGAGCTAAAGGAAATTATTGAGACAGTTGAGGGAGAGGAAAACTTAATTGTTATGGGGGACTGGAATTCGGTAGTAGGAAAAGGAAGGGAAGGGAAGATAGTATGTGAATATGGTCTGGGCAAAAGGAATGAAAGAGGAAGCCGCCTGGTAGAATTTTGCACAGAACATAATTTAGTTTTAACAAGAAGAATCACAAAAGAAGGTTGTATACGTGGAAGAGACCAGGAGACACCTGGAGATACCAGATAGATTTTATAATGGTAAGACATAGATTTCGGAACCAGGTTTTAAAGTGTAAGACATACCCAGGGGCAGATATAGACTTTGACCATAACCTGTTTGTTATGAACTGTAGGCTGAAACTGAAGAAACTACAAAAAGAGAGATGAAATAGTGAAGGCAGCAGAGGACAAAATAGGTAGGAAGGCAAGACCTACAAAGAATCCTGGGATATCACAAGAGATACTAAATTTAATCGGTGAAAGGAGAAAATATAAAACGCATTAAATTAAACAGGCAAAATGGAGTACAGGCGACTAAGAAATGAGATTCTCAGGAAGTGCAAAATGGCTGAGCTGGAGTGGCTAGAAGGCAAATGCAAGGATGTAGAAGAATGTATAAATAGGGGAAAAATAGATACAGCCTACAGGAAAATAAAAGAAACATTTGGAGATAAGAAAAACAGCTCTATGAATATCAAGGACACTGATGGAAAACCAGTTCTCAGCAAAGAAGGGAAAGCTGAAAGGTGGAAAGAGTATATAGAGGGGCTCTACAAAGGAAATTAACTTAGAGACACTCTTGTAGGAAGCGAAGAGGGTGTAGATGAAGATGAAATAGGAGATACTGTACTGAGAGAAGAATTTGACAGAGCCCTGAAAGACCTAAGTCGAAACAAGGCCCTTGGAGTAGATGATCTTCCCTCAGAGTTACTGAAGTCTCTGGGATAACCAGCCATGGCAAAATTGTTTCACCTGGTGTGTAAGATGTATGAGACAGGTGAAGTACCGTCAGACTTTAAGAAAAATGTTATAATCCCCATTCCAAAGAAAGCAGGTGCAGACAGGTGCGAAAACTACAGAACCATCAGTTTAATAAGTCATGGTTGCAAAATATTAACACGAATTATATACAGAAGGATGGAAAAGCTGGTAGAAGCCGACCACGGGGAAGATCAGTTTGGGTTCAGGAGAAATGTAGGAATACGGGAGGCAATACTCACTTTACGGCTTATCCTAGAAGATAGATTAAGAAAAGGCAAACCTACATTTCTAGCTTTTGTAGATTTGGAGAAGGCTTTTGACAATGTTGATTGGAATAAACTCTTTCAAGTTCTGAAGCAAGCAGGAGTGAAATATAGGGAGTGTAAGGTTATTTACAACTTGTACAAAAACTGGACAGGGGTTGTCCGAGTTGAAGGGCATGAAATGGATGCAGTGGTTGGAAAGGAAGTAAGACAGGGTTGTAGCCTTTCCCCAATGTGGTTCAATTTGTACATTGAGCAAGCTATAAAGGAAAGCAAGGAGAAATTTGGAGAAGGAATTAAAGTTCAATGTGAAGAATTAAAAACATTGTGTTTTGCCGATGACAGTAATTCTGTCAGATACAGCAAAGGACCTGGAAGAGCAATTGAACGGAATGGACAGTGTGCTGAAAGGTGCATATAAGATGAACATTAACAAGAGTAAAACTAGGGTAATGGAGTGCAGTCTAAGAAAATCAGGTGATGCTGAAGGAATTAGATTGGGAAACGAAACAATAAAGGAGGTAGAAGAGTTCTGTTACTTGGGCAGTAAAATAACAAATGATGGTCACAGTACAGAGCATATAAAATGCAGAATGGCTATGGGTAGAAAGGCGTTCTTGAAAAAGAGAAATTTGTTAACAGCGAATATTGATTCAAGTGTAAGAAAGTCCTTTCTGAAGGCATTTGTATGGAGTGTTGCCTTGTATGGGAGTGAAACATGGACGATAAACAGTGCGGACAGAAAGAGGATAGAGGCTTTTGAAATGTGGTGCTACAGAAGAATGCTGAAGATTAGGTGGGTGGCTCGCCTAACTAATGAGGTGGTACTGAACAGAATTGGGGAGAAAAGAAATTTCTGGCATACCGTGACTAAAAGAAGGGATAGATTGGTAGGACACATTCTTAGACATCAAGGAATTGTGAATTTAGCATTGGAGGGAAGTGTGTGGGGAAAAATCCGCAGAGGAAGACCAAGAGATGGATACAGTAAGCAGATTCAGACAGATGTAGGTTGCCGTTCTTATGTGGAGATGAAGAGGCTTGCTCAGGATAGGGTATAGGGTATTGTGGAGAGCTGCATCAAACCAGTCTCCGGACTGAAGACCACAACAACAACACTGATGAGTTTTCACTACTTTCATCGAAAAATAAATATTTCTTTCATCTGTAGTTCTATTGTTTCACAGTATCTCACAATTCTGTGATGTCGCTATGGAGGGAAGGTATAACTTCAGATTTGAACATGGGATGCAAAATTCGTAACCTGAAGGGCATTTCATTGCATTAGAAGTTGCTTGAGCAGACTTTCACATAACTTTTTCTTGGAAAATATTTAATGTTGGCACTTATTTTTATTTTTACCTTTTTTTTGTAGTCTACCAAGTTCCAAATAACTGAAAAGCATGATACATTAAATTATATACACTGTATGCATGAATTTATCTGAATCCAAACTGTAGCTGTGCAGGTGCACACATGCCTTGTAATTGTATGAACATTAATAATAGTGTTCAATTAAATGCATAACACATGTTGTATACAACATTTAACAAAGTTTCATCTTTAGAGTATGTCTGTTGACACAGTCAATCAATTAGCTCGAAATGCAGGGTAGGTGTATTTTGCTCAAAGTAAAGTTTACAAGTTTCTTATATTTGGAATATGGTGTTATTTGAAAAACAGAAGCCATAAATGCACGAACTTCCAGATGTTTTCCACTATCAGCCTACACAAAATTATTACTTAAAAGGTGTATACATGCTTTCCATCACTAAATACCTAAACTATTTGCAAAAAAGTAAGAAAATAGTAACTTTTTTGGCTGTCACTGCTCTTATACATGTATAACTTCATCTTATTTCTGTCTTATGACTTCATCAGAGCTTTGTCCAATAATAGTGTGTCTTCAAGCTTGTGACAAAATATTGAACTTTAATTATCGTATGTGTAGGCCTTAATCACATAAAATACCAAATGTATTGAGAGAATATTGACAGAAAATGCTGTTTGAATGCTATAATCATTCACTCCCAATTGGAACCAGTTTTTAACGTAGCTATAAAACACATTAATGGACTTTGAATGCAAAATGCTAGTTGCAGCCAGACCCATAATAAAGAACAAAATTAAATTGTGAGTATGTTACCATTCTACCTGCCTGTCTGCAGCCCAGTGATTGTTTTTACCGTGAGTTGCAATGTATTATTATTATTATATTTCCACAATTTTCATTAAAGTTACTTGGCTAAATTCAGTTAGTAGGAAGGCGATTTAAAAATTGTTTGATTTTTTCTTCTTTTTAATAGTCTCTACTTAGCTGTATTTTAGTCATTTTTGCTATATGATGTATTCTACATATTACAGTCTTAGTGTGTGTGTGTCTTCTGTTTTAGGACAACTGGGAAGATGAAGAGGAGGAAGAGAAGAAGGATGTTGAGAAACAGGAACCTGTCAAACCAGTGCAGTCAAAGAACCCGCAGAAGAGATTGCAAGAGAAAATTGCTGAAAAGGAGGTAGGCCTATTTCTTCTTGTTTAAATTCTCCACTGTCTCAGTATTGTAATTCTATTTCTTATGTTTTAAGCTGTGCAAAGAAAAAAGTAATAAACTGAACTGATAAAGTTGCTACTGTCTAGAAGGTTCAGCCATGGAAATAAGTTTGTTGATTTTAATTCCCATAGTATCGGAAAAAATATGAAGATATTAAGAATAGGACCATGAAACACTTGAACATGAATAGATATTATTTTTTAGACCCTTTACGATTATTATGATACATTTGATCTTTCAGTAAGCCCTGCATATACTAAAACATTAATGTGAAATAGCTCTGTTGCCAAACAGTAGCTCAGAGTACTCTGAAAACTGATGGTATGCTTAAGTAATACAAGGGTGTGTTATGGGAGTGCTATTCTAATTATCTTTTTGACCGATGCAGGAGTGACAACTCCTGATAAGTGAGGAAAAATGCAGCATGTAAGTTGATTCAAACTAAAAAACATTTATATTTAGAGTTTGATGCAACCACTAAGCCTGCATCTAGTGCACTTTGTGTGCACACTCGTTCGCAGTATATGCATAAAAGCTTAGTTGTGTTTTAATCATCAATGTTCATTCAGTTGTTATCAAACGATGATTTCAGTAATAAAAAAATTACTACCAACTGCATAGTTATTGCAACTCCAGCTCAAAGAGCTCAGAGATGTTGGGTTACTATTGGGTGCTGTCGTAATTCATAAAATCATCTGTTCACTGCAAATATTTATCATGGACAGTCATGGAAGCAATGCTACCGCTCCAAGTGGAAGTGCTATAATTACAGAGGAATGTTGGTTGGCTCTTTCTCTGCTAGGGGGGCTACTATCATTCCAAATGCTATATGTAAACTTTTATATACAGGGTGTCTCACCTACTAGATGTCAGGCGCATTTTCTCTGGTTTTTGAGCACATATTTGCAATTTAGTTTTTGCAATGTGTAGTTTGAATCAGGTCAAATTAATTCTGATCATGACGCTATTCCTGCGACACCCGATGTAGATGTAGAGCATCGGTTTGTTTCCAGTCATGAACAAAAAAATTTGTAAAGCAAAATTTTTAATGCTCTACCGACAGAGCAGTCCCCAATAGTGTTATATTCGGTTTATTGAAATGTATTAACAGAGGCAGTAAAACCCAATTGACCAGTATTCCGGAAGTGGCTGTGTAGCAGCAGTAGCAGACGCTGCGCAGCGAGGCGGCACACGTGAGATGGGGCATGTCAGGGGAGGACAAAGTGGTGAGCAGATGAGTACCAAATCGTCAATGTCTGTTGTGGGTATCAAATGCATTGGGCACCGGCTGAGAGCAATGCTACTAGCCACAGCAGTTATGCAGCACAACACAGTATCATTTTCAAGATGACTTCACGCAATGACCACGCATTTCAGCTTCTGTATACCTAACACTATAATATCCAAATTTTACAAAGTAGACAAATTTGTTTCAATTTAGCTTAGTTACTGCACTCATTAGTGACAGGACTATACTGTACATTTACGAAGCAATTCCTTAGCAACTGAACAGTTAATACATTACTTAATCACTATCAGAGCAAAGCAGCGCACATCCGAGCTGCCTCCTTGGCGACTTCATTACACATCCCTACAATTCGTAGTACGGAGTCTCGTCAGAAATATACTGTATATTAAGTAACAACAATTTAACAGGGTGCTTGTACAAGTTAACATCAGCAGCACTTATCCAATACCAAAACATGGCTGTTACCTCTGAAGGTGTACACATGTTGTGCAGGACGTGTGTTCGCACCAAGGAGGTTAGAATAAAGGTAGATGGCATTATCTATGCCGAGCACATACGTCAGTGGAAGCCTGTCCACCATCTTGGTCAGTTTTGGAATGCCATTTCTCTTTTAGAACTATGCATTCAGTCGACCGTCTTACTGTTAATGCTTTGAACTAACAGTCACTGCAAATTACCTACATTCAAACATTATACTTCTAGAATAAATAGTAAAAAATACACATCATAATATATTTGAAAACTTAATTTTTAAGGGCTAATTTGCACTCGTTTTACACAATGTACGTCACGGCAAAACCGTCGTAAGTTTTATTCCTGTTTTAAGTGACATAAAACATTAGCTCTACAATACGAACAATTCTCCAAAACTTAGCAATATGGAAGATGCAGGCTTCACTTTTTCAGTGTAAGGGCATCTTCCTATTTTCTAACTAACTTGGTTCGCACCGTCTTCTTTACCCGAGTTGCTCTGTCGCGTGTGCCGCCACGCCTCGCGCCGTCTGTTACTGCCTTGTAGAAGTACTACAGAGCCGCTTCCAGAGTACTGGTTAATTGTCACTTACATTGTCTCTGTTAATACATTTCCATAAATCAAATATCACACTAGACTAATTTGGGACTGCTCTATCAATTGAACACAAAAAATTTCGCTTTAAAAATCTTTTTGTTCGTGACGGGAAACAAACTGATGTTCTACATCTACACTGGGCTTCGCAGGAATGGCGCGAGGAGTGAATTTGTTTGGCCTGAGTGCAGCTGCACATTGCAAAATAGAAATTGCAAATATTTGCTCAAAAACAAGAGAAAATGCTCCTGACGACTCATACGTGACACAAGCTGTAGATTTTGTCAAATTTACTGCAGGTGTATTTGAGTCTATAGGGAACTTTCGTACATAAACTCATTAATTTTTATAGATGAAAGAGTGAAATGAGGAAATCAAGTGCTTAAACTGCTTGCAAATTGTTACTATAATATCTGCTTTGTTTTAAGGGTTAAATTGTATATCATTAGAGGGTTGTACAACATTTAGTGCGTTTGTCTTTTTCTGATAAAGGCTGTGTGACCAAAGACTTTAAGTTGCATGTGTATGAATGTCTTACGTGCGTGTTATAAGTTAGCAGACGTCTTTGAGGTGAATTGCAAACTTTTGTCTTGGTATTGTTGAATTCCAAGCTGGACTTTCCATTATAATAAATATTAAAGAAATAGTTGTATAGAAACCTTCCTGTATTATAATGTGACATTATGTGAAAATTTCAAAGCAAATGGTCAAGAACTTTCTGAGCTTAGCGGTTTTGCATAAATATACATCTTCATTGATTTAGATTATGAGTGTGAAACATGCCGAAGTTACGACAATTTCACATCTATGCATTAAATGTCTTTTACACACTTTCATCCCAGACGTGTATTCATGTCATTAAACTATTCTATACACAACCACATTTCATTCCTGATTATGTACAACTGTTTACAGTTCATTTTAGTGATGGGTAGTGCCATTCTGAATATAGCCGATTGTCGTATCGCACTACTCCAATTGCCTCGTAGCTTCGGTAGAGAGCACCAGCAGTAATATGTGACTGGTAGTCATGGCTACCTTATGTATTGATTATAAACTATTTTTATCTTTCTAGTTGCTGTTGTAAATTATTACTCATAATAGCCATTTGCACTTCAATAAGTATGTTGGGATACAACATCTTTTAACAAAGATATGCCACTGCCTGGTGTTATCCAAGTCATAGTCCTCTGTTGTTGTAAGTGTCATAACTAAATTTTTACTATAATGAAGGGTTTTAAACAGCTCTAACATACACATGAAAATGTTAATTACCTTTTGCAGGCATTGATATCTTAACATGTATGAGACTAGTTGTTGCCAATCTTTTTTTGATAAAAATTTAAATTAATAAATCATTACATTTTTAGTAAATAACATCACATAAACTATGATTTTCTCCACACCAGGTAGTGGTGTTTCTTTGTGTTTATAAAATATGCTGTATCTCAGTGTGCTTATTAAGTACAGTTGATCATCAGAGCAGCATCTGAACTATAAAAATCCTTGGAGACTATAAAAATAGTTAGTTAATAATAATTATTATTATTAATACTGGACTTTCCATTATTATAAAATAGTTAGTTACCAGTATATGAGGTAACAATAACTATAAAGTTTCAGTGATAGTTGCATATTACTATGGGTGACCTTTACCAAAGCTACAAGACGATTGGAGCAGCACAGCATCACAGTTAGCTGCGTTCGATCGGAGGACCAGTACCTTCCCCAAAACATATGTAATGTTGGAATGTGTAATTTTCAGAATGAAATTTGTGGTTGTGTGTGGGACTGGTGTACTGCTCACAAATACCCCTAAAATTGAGGCATGTAAGAGACATTATTGCACAAAAGTGAAAGGCCTGTAACATTTCCATTTCTACAGTCATAGAGCATAATGTTTATTGCAGGACAAATTATTAACCACAACTTGAATAGTAAAATCTAGGGTTTTAAATTTTACTACGCAACTTGTGGGCTGCTAACTTGTACTACAAAAGCTGGCTTTTGTGGTTGCTGCCTCCATGCAAGCCATGTTTAGAATGTATAATGCAATGTATGTTTGTTAATAACTGAAATAACAGGTTTGAAAACTGCAGCTAAATCCGAAACTAGTCAGAAAGAAATGTTCATAACAATAATACAGTAATAGGACAGTTTACCACTCACCGCAAAGATATGATGATGAGCCCTGACAGGCACACAAGAGACACACGCATACAATACTTTTAGCTATCGGCCATGGCCTCCTTCAGAATTAGGAACATTCACGCAAGCACACAACAGTCACACAACCGTCAGCTCCAGCTGCCGCACTTCGAATCGATTCAAAATGTGGCAGCCGGAGCTGACAGTTGTGTGCTTGCGTGAATGTTCCTAATTGTGAAGAAGGCCATGACCGATAGCTGAAAGTGTATGTACGTGTGTTGTCTTTTTTGTGTGCCTGTCAAGGCTCATTGCCACATCTTTGCGGCGAGTTGTAATCTGTCCTATTACTATATTGTTAATTCCAACCTGGATTTTCCATTATTTAATAATAATAATAATAATAATAATAATAATAATAATAATAATAATAATAATAATAATAATAATAATAATAATAATAATGGGACCAAGATAGACCGAGAATGGATATAGACTACAGAAGATATCCATCTAGCACACACACAGACATTAGGAAAAGACACCATATAATGAGGCTTTCCAAACACAGACTAACAAAAAGAATAGTAAAATATGTGGGTTTCCTTGCCAATGGAGGAAAATGGATCCAAAATGGAGGAGAATGGATCCAAAATCTTAAAAAGACTTGGAATTAGCCAAAATCACCAAGAAGAAATAGTCACAAGGTACAATTTTAGAATAAAAATAGAAATATAGGAAGTTAACCCAGAGACAAAAGTCTAAAGAATTGAAACAAAATGGAGCGGAGAAAGATGATCTGACTTCTCACGTACAATGAAAAACGGTTGTCAAATAACAAAAAGAACTGAAAATGAACCAACTTTATTTATTTAGTGTCTTCCACTCTGGGAGCTTTGTGACTAATAATAGTAAATGCAGCCATTATGGAGGTTAAAATAAGTAATGACATTGAATACAGTATGTATCTCTGACTTCCACTAACCTTAAACATGATCCTCATGACCTTGGTTATGAATTACCTTCCCCTTCAGTTCTCATTCCTTTTTTCTTCCCTTCTTGCCTACCTGATAAAGAAACCATGTTCCGAAAGCTTGTTCCTCTTTTTTGTAATTTTTTTTCTTTCTTTGTGTAACTATCGGCAGTACAGCATAAAGGTAAGTACTGGCCAGGCAATCTATCTCTTTTAAAGAGTAATTTATCATTTCTGTGGAGAATTTCCATCATTAATCAAATACAATATGTAGTAATTTCATAAAACTTGTTTAAATGTGGTTAATTCAAAGATGCTACAATACAGTATGAAGAATTAGTGCCTTCAAGGAAAAAATAACTTCACTTTCTATGAATTCCATATCTTGTTGTTGTTATAGCCATTGTCGTCTAAAGTCTAGTTTGACAAAACTCTCCTCTCTACCCTATCCAGTGCTAGCCTCATCATCTCTGAATAACAACAGAAACCTACATTTTTTAAAAATGTGCTTACGGTATTTGTCTCTTGTTCTCCCCCTGTAATTTTTATCCCACACAATTCCCTTTATTGCTAAATTCACGATTTCTTAAGGCCTCATAATGTGTTGCAACAATAGATCCCTTCTTTTACTCGAGATATGCACAAATTTTTCTCCCCAATTCTGCTCAGTACTTCCTCATTAGTTATGTCATCTCCCTTCTTAATTATCTGCAATACCACATTTCAAAGGCTTCTGTCATCCTTTTGTCTCTACTCATTGCCCTCCACATTTCACTCCTGTATAATGTTACACTTAAGACAAATGCTTTCAAAGAGAACTTCCTAAAATTTAAATTAATATTGGATGTCAACAAAGTTCTCTTTTTTTAAGTAATGATCTTTTTCCCATAGCCATTCTGCATTTTGTATTATCTTTACTTCAGCTGTCAGAAATTATTTTGCTACCCAAATAACAAAACTCAAAAATTAAGCCCTCACAAGCATGCTTTGTTGCTAAATTTTACTCCATGATCACTGTCTTTAAACTCTTGTTGTACTACTACTGATTTGTCATTTTTGTCCCAGCTGACAGTTCCTTTTGCGTTCTATTAAACATGTATTAATTCTTCTTCCAAAATAAACCATGCCACAAGTACATTGTATTTTTTATACCCCAGGGGTAGGTAAGGGGTGTTAAGCATCTTTCACTGATCTTAGTGGATCTGAAGATTGTTTGCACTTGGAACTTGGTCAATACTTTCTCAATTAATTTCATTCCATTTCACACTCCCACCTATTGGCATCTTAACATTCTGACAGTCACTATAGAACGCACTATCCACACGCTTGCCCAGCAAAGCCCAGCCAAAAAGTAAGTTGTGTGAATATTCGATTAATGATGGAAATTCTCCATAGAGATGATAATTTTTTTTTTCAAAAGAGAGAGATTGGCTGGCCAGTATTTACCTTTTTGCTGTACCGCCGATAGTTACACACAAAAAGAAAAAATGACTAAATTAAACTAGCTTTCGGAACTGTGTTCCTTCTTCAGGTAAGGCTTTTATTCTTCCTTTTTTCCCTGCTCTCCTACCTGCAGAAGGAACAGTTCCGAAAGCTTGTTTTATTTTCATTCTTTTTTCTTTCTGTGTGTAACTATCAGCAGTACAGCAAAAAGCTAAGTACTGGCCAGCCAATCTATCTCTTTTGAAAAATAATTCAGTTGTGTGAAAGAGTTTGCCTAGTCTACTTGACTGTCTGCAGCTCAGTGATCGTGTTTACAATGTGTTGCTACATATCCTCATATTGTTGATCATTACGATTGTTCTTTATAAGTAACACATCCTACTGAAGTAAGGAAAAGGAGCTTCCTGTTGGAGCATAAAAAGGCAAATATGATTCTGTTGTTCAATCTGTACATTGAGCAAGCTGTGAAGGAATGCAGGGGAAATTTGGAGAGGGAATTAAAGTTCAGAGAGAAGAAATAAAAACTTTGCAGTTTGCTGACGACATAGTAATTCTGTCAGAGACAGCAAATTGAACAGTATGTTGAAAGGATCATATAAGATGGACACTAATAAGAGCAAAACAAGGGTAATGGAATGCAGTCTTAGAAAATCAGACGATGCTGTAGAATAGATTAGGTAACAAAACAATAAACATGGTAGATGAGTTTTGTTAATTGGACGGTACAGTTATGTGCAGTGGTCGCAGTAAAGAGGGTATAAAATGCAGAATGGTAATGGTAAGAAAAGTGTTTTTGAAAAAGAGAAATTCGCTAACATCAAAAATATTGATTAAAGTGTAAGGAAGTCTTTTCTGAAGGCATTTGTCGAGAGTTTTGATTTGTACGGGAGTGAAACTTGGATGATATATAATTTTCGACAGGAAGAGAATAGAATCTTTTGAAATGTGGTGCTACAGAAGAATGTTGAAGATTTGGTGGGTACATCACATAACTAAGGAAGAAGTACCAAACAGAATTGAGCAGAAAAGTTTATTTATTTATTTATTTTTTTCGTACCTTGGCTAACAGAAGGGATTGATTGGTAGGACACATTCTTAGACATCAAGGAATAATAAATTTAGCATTGGAGCGAAGTGGTTGCGTTTGTGTGTAAGGGGGGGGGGGAGATCGTAGACACACACACACACACACACACACACACACACACACACACCAAGAGATGAATATAGTAAGCAGTAGATTCAGATGAATGTGGATTGCCGTTTTTACGAGAAGATGATGAGGCTTTCTCGGGCTAAGAGGAGTGTGGAGAGCTGCATCAAACCAGACTGAAGACCACAACAGTCTCGTCACATGATGTGGCAGTTTTTTAAAGACTGTTCTCGTAGATTAAAGCTTGCACTTGCAAAGTTTCATAATGATTGGAATAAAACTAATTTGTATGCAACATGGACAAACTGCTTTATATATAAAGATGTCCTGAATTTTAACTGGAAGTTTTTAGTATGTGCAGAGTGGCTGGCTCAGCCTTTATTATCTTTGTATTTCGACAGTCGTGGTATTCTGCTGTAAAGTTTTTTTTATTTTTTCTTCAGTTCACTGCTTGGTCTCTTCCATTTGTGTTTTCTTCTATTATGTTGAAGATGTAATGTTCGTCACTTTGTACACCTTGTGGGTTTCCACTCTGCCTGTTGAATGCCAGTTTTTAGTTTTTGACAGTGGTGATATAGCTAGGAAAATGGGACTGATAACATAGTAGTTTAGTCCCCTCTAAATAACATCTACTACATGGGTGTAACAGTTTATTTTTATTACATAGTTTCGACCGGAGGTATTCTTCTAATTGATAACCAATAAAAGTTTATTGGTGAATGAGTGTGGTCAGTGTCTATTACGTAAAACACAGTTTCACCAAGGTAATCGCTGATTCTTGATGTAAATTTTGATTCACAATCTGATAGCAATTTTGGAATATATAACACACATTCGTATTATTACACACACAAGTTCTATCTCCAACTTATCTAGAAATATACTGTGTTGAATGAAAGAGCAATAGGGTATTTGACTGTTTTCTGGAAATCATTTAAATTGTTAATTATGTCATATTATGCTCCAAACATGCTTTTTTACCACTTTAATATCAATACTTTTAAAAGAAATTCTAATAATTTGAAAGCCCGCTAAAGCGCTACATTTGAGTCACTTGATGCCTGTGACGTCACAAATCACGATGCTGCTGCTGCTGCTCTTGTAAGATACACAAATAGTGTTATATTGTTTGGACATATACGTTCACAAAATGACCTACAAATATTGCGTGGTTCCGCACTGTAGCAATATATCTATAAAGACACCAGAAAAATTGTTTTTGCAAGTTCCAAAAACTGAGATGATGCGCAAAATGTGGTTGACACTCGCTCGAAGTTCAAATGAAATAGAGGCCACTTCATGTTAATTTCTGTCAGGATCATTTTGATGTAAGCAAACACTTAATATTATTCCATTAGTTCACTGTTAAGTATCACTCTCTTCTACTGCAAATGTGTAAACTAGTGTTGTGTGCAGGTTAATGAGCTGATGTTTGCATTTGCGAAGTATAACTTCGTGATGTTCACACCTATGATCTATATGTAATTAAAATCTTTATCTAATATATTTGGTGAAAGTACAACACGAATATTGTTTTAGCCCACTTTAAAGTATAGCAAAGTGCAATTCTATCGCCAGTAGGTATTATTCAAACAATCGTTTCAATAATGGGTAATCGTTTTATACGTCGGCAACGCCCTTCTGGCTACTTTACTACAACATACCTTATCGTAAAATACATATATGGGAGAGGTCCTTAATGCACTGATTCATTTAGCCTTTAAACTTTCGTAATATGCAAGTTTAAATACTGTTAAAAATGTACCCAAAAATGTGTTTATGAAGCAAAAATCGTCATAATGTTATGTTGTGAAGTTTATTTCGCAAAAATTAATCACTACCAAATTCAGAATACAACGTTTGTTAGTTATTAGATCATCAAGAACCACCAGATTAGACAACAAATTCTGTGGTGTACTGTCGCTTGTAACTGAAACTGGCAGAAATTGGCACACAATCGCAAACATTCACTCGCAAAAACAAGAAACCAGAAAATCGCTTTAATTCCGGCCGTATAAATTTATTCCATCGTTTCTCTACATGACATGCTTTTGGCTACGTGTAATGTCCATTGCCAACCTAAAGCGATATGAAAACTCCGCCGACGCTTCCGCTGTCCTGGTTGTAGACTTTAGAGATATTTTATAAATATACACAAGAAGGCATTTTACTGTATTTTACAGGTTTTGATGTTACACCATGCTAAAATTATTGAAGTAGTTAAAAATGAAATTACTCCCTTAACTGCGTCCTTTACTGGGTTAAGTTTTACCAACTATCCCGCCGGCCTCCTGTGATAATGTTGGCAACAGATGCTGAATAGTGAGAATCATGTGACGTCGCCATTAGCCAATTGTGCGACAACGCAAATGTTTTGTCATGAAACCTTGCTTTACGAGGGAAATTAGTTTAACTGACCAGACAGGGGTACATACAAGAACCCGTCAATCATAGAGCAGCAACAGCATTACTTATATACTTCATGGTCTGTACGATACACTAATAGAGTCGTTCTATGTGGTTCAAACATCTTGGCAAAGATTTTCTAACATGTTGTTGATGTTGCCAACATAATCACTCTTTAAACTGTAGGTATTCGTTACTTACAATGCAGTTTTCACATTTCTCATTTCTGGCACGTAAAAGATACTATAAATGCATCAACTGAAGGGAGGTTCCGGCCGTCAGGCTTCACATAATTCTTTTCCATCCTTCCATGAAAGCTGTAAACACGTTTACATCACGAAAAAACTAAACTTTACCCTGAGAAATTAAGAAAACACTAATAATGATACAGCTCCGCCTACTAGTTGCCGCCCCCTAGTGGTCTGTGACGTCACCAGTACTTCAGCCAATAACAGAGCGTTTTTGATCACGTGATCTAACCGTGAAATTAAATGATTTTTAACCTTTAATTACGTAAAAATAAGAGATGTTTTGTTAGAATAATGGGTGAAAATGCTATCTGAATGTTATAACAACTCAGAATAACAATAATTCTAACCATATTTTTAATACAGGAAAATACCCTATTGGAAGTGTCCAGCTTGTATTTCATTTCATGTGATGCGTGCTGGTAGAGGATGGGTGACAGCTTAGCTGAAAGTCTCTTTTGAACATTGCCTTAGTCTTGACGGGTTGTCATATTATTGCTTCATGAATGCTTTGATTACCCTGCATTGGTCCTTGTAATGGGTACATCCATTTCTCTGTTCTGCTCCCACTCCCTCTTAATATAATGAAGTCAACATAAACATTTATTTATCTCCTGGTGGCAGACAGAATACTACACACACATGGATATGGTCTAATTTTTAACTATCTTCTTCAGAGACAACAACGGGAAGAAGCCTTGCGAAAAGCACAGGCTAAGGAGGCATTAAGTAAACCGATGACACCAGAAGAACTACAAGCAGAAAAAAAGAGACAACAGAAACTACAAGAAGAAGCTGACTTGCTTGTGGCAATGGAGACATTTGGTGAGCAGTTCTACAGTATTTTACACACTTGAGCTCCACTTACAACTCTCTCTCTGTTTAATCTTAATGCACTGTAATCAAATATCACTATTTATTTAAGAACTGTTAATGTTTTATTCTAATAAAATGAAAATATGTTGTTCATGTTTTGTTTTATCTTGTAAATATGTTTCTTTTAATTGGACAGATTTTCCTGGGGTGTAAAAAAAATTCTAAAGAAATATAGTGGCTTGTAGTACCTGCCTCAGCTCAGTATCATTATAGTAATACCAAGAAGATGAGGAAAAATAGTGGAAATGAGCTTTTGAAAAACAAATTTCCTGCCTGATGACAGAAATTTTTCTGAAAGCTCATTTCCACATTAATTTTTGTTTCATTGGAGGTAATGAGCTGAGGAAAATACTGACCCAGTTGCTCTTCTCTTTTTGACTAAATAGAAGCTTTTGGATGACTTTCTGTGGTGTGAAGTGTTGGAGCTTTACAGATACGATAAATTTTCGTTTGTGAAAATGTGACTATAAGCTGTCCGTTCCAAAAATATTGTTAGCATTGGATAAAACCGTGCGGAAGTGCATGGGTTAATCAACATCAAGTGGTCCAGCATTGGTTCCTTGACCATCTCAGAAAACATCAGTATTAAGCTTGGTGGATTTACTAATGTTTAGTGGACAGAAATATATTTAATTTTTTATTGTTTATGATTTAGAAATTGCCATTTTTTTTTAGTTTCAGGCCCAAAGTGCTTAATTGCAGTTGCAAGCACCTTCATTTTTCGAATTATTATTTGATATTTCCCTGGAAACTTCCAAATAAAAAGCATTTAGTTTAGCACACACTGTCCTACACTTCGAAACCATCACCAAGCAGAATGTTCTACTTAATACATTTTTGACAGCTCTAAGGTATTAGTTGCAAGTGAAATAAACTAAATTTTTGAACAGTATTTTTCCAGATGAGTAATTTGTCAGCTTTTTGTGCTGTTGTACTGTGTGTCCACAATGTCTCTCCGCAGAGGTGAGCTCTGCGTGTCTCGCCTTGCAGGGTGCATAAGGGTGGCAGCACATTTATGTCATTGTATAAGCTAGCAGTCAGTTTCACTGCTACTGGCTGCAGTTATACAATTGAAACAATGAAATTAATTAGTTATTACAAAAGGAGACTTTCCTGGTGGTAAAAATACAAATTAATTATTTATATTATTAAGAAAATACTGTACTCACCATTATCACGGTAATTGCTGGAAATGATTTCCTCTTTCTTAAAGGAATAGTTCAACACATTTACATTCATTTTCGAATACCTGCCAGAAATTTTCATATCGGTGCATACTCCACTGCAGCATTCTGGAAACATACCGTAGGCTGTGGCTAAGCCATGTCTCCACCATATCCTTCCTTCCAGGAGTGCTAGTTCTGTAAGGTTCGCAGGAAGAATTCTGAGACGTTTGGAAAGTAGGTGAGGTACTGGCAGAAGTAGAATTGTTAGGGCAGACCGCGAGTTGTCGGGATAGTCAGTGGTAGAGTGCCTGCCCAGGAATGGCAAAGGTCCCAGGTTTGAGTCCTGTTCCCGGCTCACAATTTTCACCTTTATCAATGTTTCACGTGTAATAGAACACAAATATTCCATTATTGTTGTCTTAAGTTAATGTATTGTCTTTGGGTTATTTTGATAAACAAATGTTTCAGCCGCACCCCAAAGGAAATAGTCGGGAGAAGACAAATCTGGTGAGCGAGGGTGCCAGAGACCTTTCGTAATGTATTCTGTCTTGAAGATTTCATCTAAAAGTCGTAGGGATTGGTGTGCTGTATGAGCTGTATCTGTGTCTTGCTAAAAAAAAAAATGAATGATTGATCTCATCTTCATTCAGCAGTGCTATAAATGGATAAATTATCTGGGAACAATATATTTCATTGGTGACGGTAGTTTCGAAAAACATCGGCCCTATAATTTGCGCTCATGTTGTGGCAACCCACATCTCGATTTTCTCTGCGTGCAGTGGTGTTTCTCTTGAGGCATGTGGATTTTCAGATGACCAAATGCATGAATTTTTATATTAATGTAGCTAGACAGGTGAAACCAAGCTTAATCAGTGAAAAATGATCTACCTAAAACACCAACTCCATTTCAGTTAACAAACACTGAAACCATTCACAACACCCCCAGGGGGCCCACAGTTCTTTTGTGGGTACGTGTGTGGCGCGCACGGGGCCCCGAGCCGGAGCAGCCTTTCTTCTGCCCCAGGCTGCTTCACTTTCCCTCCCGGTTTATGCCTTCGCCCGGAGACAGGCGTATTTCGTGAGTTACGGTGGTTCTTGTTGTCGTTTCTCTTATCTTATTCCTTGGTTCCTTCCTTTCTTACCCTTTGTTTTCTGTCTTTCTCTCCTTGTACTCTCCTAGCCTTCTTCTCCTCATTAGTCTCCCCCTCGGCGTTTGAGACACTTCTTTCCTTCTCTCTATTCACTTCCTCTATTCTACTTCTTTCCTCCCTGTGCATGTCTGAAGGCCGACCCACGCATTATCATGCGTAGCAGGTGACGGGGGTAACGCGTAATTCCCCACCCCGGGTAGACAAGTAGGGCACGTACGTACCCCCTGGTAAAGGCCAGGCCCAGGGAGGGGTTATTACCCGAGCTGGTACCTTCCGAACATGCCGATTGGTCCCTCCATCAGTTCTCGGGAGGTGAGACCTGAGGTGTGAACAATCACCTAAGGCGGGTAAGCCCTCGGAGAGGGCCCACACTAGGAAGGAGCGCGCCATCGGAGACGCCGGTAATCACGGGGGACACTTCCGCGATGACTTACTTCTCTTCTTCAGTGACGTTGACCCAGAAACAAAAGATAGATTCGCCTCAGCAAAAGAAGACTCTGCCTAATCTACCGAGATTACTTGTTGTCTCTCGCACCGATTTTAAAAGATTTCACGTCTGTAAATCCTTTTGTCATCCAGAAAGGTGTAGATGCAATTGCTGGCCCTGTTAAAACCTGTTCGCGTCAGCGCAATGGCACAATGTTGCTGGAAGTGGACAATGCCTTCCAAGCTCAGAAACTAATCCGGACTACATTGTTACACACGTTTCCTGTCAAGGTAGAAGCGCATCGCACACTCAACTCGTCTCGGGGGGGGGGGGGGGTAGTCTTCACGAGATCCCTTGACGGGTTGTCTGATGGAGACATACAAACCTACATGTCCGATCAGGGTGTCAGGACCATGCATAGGGTTTTGAAAAAGGTAGATAACCAGCTGACACCGACTTGTACTGTGTTTTTGACGTTTGACAGGGTTGAACTCCCGTCAAAGGTCAAAGCAGGGTACGAAGTTATCTCTGTCCGTCCTTATATTCCAAACCCAACACGCTGCTTCCAATGCCACAGGTACAACCATACCCGTGAATCTTGCCCAAATGCAGCAAAATGTCTGTCTTGTGGTAGGGATGCCCATGAGGGGGATTGCCCACCTCCGTCTCCTCACTGCCTTAAATGCAACGGTGACCATGCGGCTTCCTCTCGCGACTGCCCTGTATACAAGGATGAGAAGGTCATCCAGCAAATTCAGGTTAAGGAAAAGGTATCGACATCTGCCGCTCGAAAGTTGTTGGCGAGTCGAAAGCCCGCTGTCCTCCCAGCGAGCACATACAGTTAGGTTCTCACCTCCACTCGACCTACTAAGGATTCAAGTACCCAGACGTGTGATTTTACCTTCGCTGACACAGTTGTGCGATCCGCCAGCCCGAAGATTGCCCGTTCCACGTCCCCGTTTCCTCCTGCTGCTTCTAAAGTACAGTCTTCGTCAGCCTCTGGTAAACCGCGGGCGCCTAAACAAGATACCCGAACTTTGAAAAAGGAACCCGTCCGTGAGGATTTTCTGCGTTCTCAGGCTTCCCAACCGTCGACTGCCTCTTCTCACCGTAACTCCTCGAGAAGAGCCAACAAGAAAGAGTTCCTCTCCTTCCCCGCCGAGGCGTGACCCATCCGTCACGCCATCCAACAGTTGAAGGCCTCTGCCGTCTTCTGTTTCACCCGGCCCTTTACCGGCGGTGGAAACTGCCCCTCCTGATCAACTCAGGGAGATGGCAGGCACGTCGGTCGAACCTATGGACCACGACCCTTTGCCCCTAGACAGCGATAGCAGTGCTCCCTCGAAATCCGGTCCTCAGCGGCCGTCGAGGTGACCCCGCTTGCTTGTTAGTTTTTATCCTTATTTCTTCTCATTTTTTATCACGGCGCTCCTTCAATGGAATATTCGCGGCATTCGTTGCAATCGGGAGGAGTTAAAACTACTCCTTCGGTTGCACTGCCCGCTTCTAGTCTGCCTCCAAGAAACTAAGTTGCGTCCAAGTGATCGTGCAGACTTTCCACACTACCCTTCTGTGCGTTTCGACCTGCCACGCGTGGAAGGTGTCCCAGCCCATGGAGGGGTTCTGATGTTCATTCGAGACGACGTCTATTACCATCCCATTACATTGCATACTCACCTATAGGCAGTTGCAGTCCGCATCACTCTATCCACATTTACCTTTTCCCTCTGTAATATCTATTCGCCATCATCTGCCCTTACTAGGGCAGATGTGCTACACCTCGTCGACCAGCTCCCTTCACCTTCCGTGTTGGTAGGCGACTTCAATGCCCACCACCCCCTATGGGGCTCTCCGGCGCCTTGTCCGAGAGGCTCCCTTTTGGTGGACCTTCTCCAACACCTCAATCTTATCTGCCTCAACACAGGTGCGCCGACCTTCCTTTCTGACACAACTTATACTTACTCCCACATAGACCTTGCGATATGCACTCCTCAGCTTGCTGGTCGGTTTGAGTGGTATGCACTTTCTGACACGTACTCGAGTGACCATTTCCCTTGTATCATCCACTTCCTGCATCATTCCCCATCTCCTCGCCCCGCCAGTAGGAACATTCCTAAAGCCGACTGGGGGCTTTATTCTTCCATGGCTGTTTTTCACGATCAGAATTTTCCCTGCTGTGACAGTCAGGTCGAATACCTCACAGAGGTTATTCTCACCGCTGCCGAACATTCCATACCTCGTACATCCTCTTTTTCCATGTCGTGTCCCGGTCCCTTGGTGGACTGCAGCCTGCCGCGATGCACTTAGAGCCCGGCGCCGTGCTTTACGCACCTTCCGCCTCCACCCAACTTTGGAGAATTGCATACATTATAAACGTATGAGAGCGCAATGTCGTCGTATCATAAACGACAGTAAGAAAACTTGCAGAACTGCTTTTACTAGTTATTTTAACCGTTTTACTCCCTCCACGGTTGTTTGGGGTGGCCTACGCCGTTTATCCGGCGTCAAGGTCCACTCCCTGATTCCTGGCCTGACCGTGGAGAACACAGTCCTCGTGGACCTTGCTGATGTTTCCAACGCATTGGGCCGTTTCTTTGCGGAGGTTTCAAGCTCTGCCCATTACCACCCTGCCTTTCTCCCTCGTAAACAGGTAGAGGAGGCACGGCCGCCTCCTTTCCACTCTTTTAATCGTGAAAATTATAATGGCGCCTTCACCATGCAGGAGCTAGACCGTGCTCTCTCCCTGTCCCGCTCTTCTGCTCCCGGGCCTGATACCATTCATATTGAGATGCTGAAGAACCTCTCTCATGCGGGCAAGGGCTTTCTTCTTAGTACCTACAATCGCATATAGGCTGAAGGTCATGTTCCCACAAGTTGGCGTGAAGCCATTGTTGTCCCCATCCCCAAACCAGGGAAGGACAAACATCTTCCTTCCAGTTATCGCCCCATTTCTCTGACGAGCTGCATCTGTAAGGTGATGGAACGCTCGGTTGGTCTGGCTGATTGAATCTTGACGCCTCCTGACTAATATCCAATGCGGTTTTCGTCGACACCGCTCTGCTGCTGATCACCTAGTCACCTTCTCGACCTTTATTATGAATAACTTTTTAAGGAAGCATCAAACGGTAGCAGTGTTCTTCATCTTGGAGAAGGCATACGATACCTGTTGGAGAGCGGGCATTCTCCGCACATTGCACACATGGGGCCTTTGGGGCCGCCTTCCTCTTTACATGCAAGCGTTTTTGGCGGATCGCAAGTTCCGGCTACGTGTGGGCTGTGTTTTGTCCGATACCTTTTGCCAGTAGAATGGGGTACCACAGGGCTCCGTCTTGAGTGTGGCTCTCTTTGCCATTGCTATCAATCCCATCGTAGATTGCCTTTCAGCCAACGTCTCCGGATCTCTTTTGATTGACGATTTCCCAATTTATTGCAATGCCCAGAGGAAGTGTGTCTTGGAGCGTTCTCTTCAACGCTGTCTCGACCGTCTATATTCCTGGAGCATCGCAAACGGCTTCAGATTCTCTACTGAGAAAACGGTGTGTATAAACTTATGGAGATACAAGGAATTTCTTCCACCTTCTCTACATCTCGGCCCTGCTGCTATCCCTGTTGTGGAGACTACGAAATTCTTGGGACTCATGTTGGATCGTAAACCTTGCTGGTCCACACACGTGTCCTACCTGGCTGCCCGTTGTGCCCGATCCCTTAATGTTCTTAGTGTTCTCAGTGGCACGTCATGGGGAGCGGATCGTACCATTCTGCTTCATCTTTACCAGGCCATTGTTCAGTCGAAGCTCGTCTACGGAAGCCTTGTATACTCTTCTGCACGGTCGTCGATTCTCCGCCATCTCAACTCTATCCACCATCGGGGATTACGTCGCGCGACCGGTGCATTTTATACCAGCCCTGTTGAAAGTCTGTATGCCGAGGCTGCTCTATTACCCTTGACCTCTCGGCATGGCATACTCTTGTGTCGGTACGCATGCCGCTTGCGGTTGATGCCCCACCATCCATCTTACCGATTACTTTTTGACGACTCACTCGATCGCCAATATCAGTTGTCTGTGATTGCCTTGCTTCCACCTGGAGTTCGGTTTTGCCGCCTGCTACAGCGGCTCGATTTTACCCTTCCTTCCACCTTTCGGTTGAGCGAAAGCCCATTGCCACTGTGGCAACAGGCCCAGGTTCACACTCACCTTGAACTTAGTTCGTTCCCCAAGGAGAGCACTCTGGATTTGGTATACCGCTCGAAGCTTGTCGAACTCCGTTCGTGGTTCGATAATGCCATATTTATTTACACTGATGGTTCAAAGAGCACTGCCGGTGTTGGATCTGCCTTCGTCGTCGGGTACAACCGTTTCAAATACAAGCTCCCTGACCCATGCTCGAATTTCACGGCTGAGCTTTTTGCCCTCCACCAGGCCGTTTTGTACATCTGCCACCACCGCCAACCCTTCTATGCCATATGTTCGGACTCCCTTAGTGCCCTGCAGAGTCTTAAGGACCCTTTCTCGAACCATCCTCTCGTGTATCGGATCCAACGCTCCCTCCAGTTGCTAGCAGATGACGGCTGTCACGTTTCTTTCCTGTGGGTCCCTGGCCACGTGGGTGTGCCGACATAGCAGCCAAGTCCGCAGCTCTTTTGCCTCGCATGGCTAACTTTTGCGTCCCATCGGACGATGTTCAAGAGGCTCTTCGCCTGGGTATCGTGTTGTCATGGCACAGTGCGTGGTTTTCACTGTACAATAATAAATTGAGAACTGTAAAACCGATCCCGACCGCTTGGAGGACCTCCTCACGCCCCTCTCGGCGGGAGGAGGTCATCCTGGCCCGGTTGCGGATCGGTCACTGCCGTTTCAGCCACCGTCACTTGCTAACCGCCGACCCTGCACCGCTGTGCTCCTGCGGTGCACTGCTGACAGTGCGACATGTTTTACTGTCTTGTGTAAATTTTAATCATCTCCATGCAGCCCTTCACTTTCCGTCTACATTGGAGTAAATTTTAGCTGATGACACTTGAGCAGCTGCTAGAGTTTTGCATTTTATCAACTTGGCCAACTTATCGAAGGATATTTAACCCTTTTAATTGTCTTTTGTCTTTCGTTTTTAGCCTCTTCTTGATGTTCTGACAGTCACCAAATTTTTTGTTTTATTTTTTGAGATCTAGCGGATCTATGTTCTTGTCTGGGCGCTAATGACCGTAGAAGTTGTGTGCCCTAAAACCACCCAAAAAAAAAAAAAAAAAAAAAAAAAAAAAAAAAAAAAAAAAAAACCACCACCATTTGCAGACCAGCTAACAAGAAATACTAAGGGTTACAAGCCTAATCAAACCCTCTGAAAGGGCACGTCTAGAGAGGAAACAATGTGGCTATGTGAGAGAAAAAGAGTGCGACAAGACATTTGCCGAGATACGGTGAAAGTGGCAGAGAAGAAGAAAGATTGAGAGAAAGGGATGAAGACAATGCCAACGTATGAGACAGGATGAAGTGACAGTGAGAGAGAAAGGAGATAATGAGGGAGATGTATGACATTGCCATTGAAAGGAAAAGGCTGTGTATTTCATTATGATTAGAGATTGGATAAAAACATTTAGCATCTTGTGTACTAATAAGTGTGAATTTGTTCACATGCCAAAATTCTTGGTAAGAAAGGTGGAATAAATACTGAGACAACTGGTTCCCCATTTTTGTCTATGTCTTATAAACATGAATATTTGTCTCTTTGTTCTGAGCAGTAGCTTTTTTCAGTTTGTCAAAGTAATGAATGATTATATGTTTAAATAACCTATGCTTAAGGTTTCAGCAGGCAAATAAAATGCATTTGTAAATCTGTGCCGTCTATTTATTTTGTAATGTTCAGATTTTTATCTAGTTCCTGACAGACATTGCAGGCCAGAAAAAAAAAAAAAAAAAAAAATGAAAACAAAAGTTTCTTTTTAAAATGTATTTTTTAAGTGTAAGCTTTTCATCATTGATACTCCGCAAAAAAGAGACTACATATGCTATATAGTGTAATAGCACAAAAATATAAAGGCTGAGAAAACTACTGTTAAAAAAAATTGTGATACATATCTTTGAGTGATTATAATACAGAATCCATTCAGCTAGGTGTTTGTGGTTTTTCATTTGCAGTTCAGTGTGTGCTGAACTTCATGTTTTCTATTCGAACAGTCTAGGGCAAACTATTAGCAAAAACTTTAAAAAGGATTGTCGCCTAAAACATGCCCACGACTTGTAAATGATAAACAATAAACATCTTCCACAAATATTTTTCAGCCCACTTAACATTCCACCAGAAAATATCAAATTTTTCTGGCATGGTTAAGCATCCTATTTTCTTTTTGGGCCACTTCGTATGAAATGACACTCATCAAATAAAAAGAATCTAAAGAATCACCAGTCCAGACTACTTTATTATTAACACTTTCACTGCAGCTGATGCTTATAAGCAGCAGCACTCACTGTAGGATAGCATCAGCCGCAGCGAAAGTGTTAACATACGAACTAGCACAGTGGTATTTTAATATTGCTTTTACTTTCAGGTGTGAAAGAAACCTTATCAACTGGAATAGACGGAATGAATCCAGAAAGCAAAGAGGAATTTGACCAGTTCCGAGAAGCACTCTCCAAAAAGATTAATCATTATTCAAAGTCTCCACATTTTTCTGAATTTGCTGAGGAACTAATTAGGAATATATGTGTCAACTGTAAGTAAAGAACTAAATTCTGATAAGTTTTGTTCAGTTTAAAAATGAGGGTTATGTCTGATAAATTTTACCTGTATGATATTATCAATATATCATTGGATAGATAAGAAACCTGTTCACAAAGTGGTGGCATGAAAAAATACAAAAATTACAGAATCATGCAAGGTTGTGGAACTAGTAGCACCTCCTTACGACAAAAGAAATGTACTGTATATACCCAATTCAGAGAGAGAGAGAGAGAGAGAGAGAGAGAGAGAGAGAGAGAGAGAGAGAGAGAGTGTGTGTGTGTGTGTGTGTGTGTGTGTGTGTGGCCTTTTTTTTTTCTTTATTTTTCTTTCAGTTTTAATCATTTGAGACATACTGTGTCATCTTACATTCACAGAACAGCTCATATCAGTATTTTTATATTACTTAATCAATTAGTACCTCTGCTACTTTAGTACGAGGAACAGTATTAAAAACAGACTGTTTCCATAGTTGCTGGTAGAACTTCCGGGTTATAAGGCTGTCGTCCATAAAACTTTTGAGTCTTTCCTAATGTTTCGTCTAGGTCTGCGCCTGACTAATTCAGAGGTTTTCTTACTTCTGTTGAGTCTTGCCGACTGATGAGTCGGGTGTCTGAGAGCGACATACACATACTGAGGAAAGTAGGCATGGCCAAGCTGTCACATTATCAGCAGAGATAGTCCTTGTCAGAGATAAAACATCACTATCGATTGCAATCAGACAAAGATAAAACCTGTCGATCTTTCAAAGTTACTGTCCATATGTTGCTAAGTTTTGTAGCTTCTTCTTTCCTGTTAAAATTTTCCAAATGTATATGTATTTCGATAGCTTCCCCGTATTGTCGTGGATAATAATTCGTCATTGTAGATAAAACTGATGTTTCGGAGAACCTCACTCTATAGCTTTGTCAAGGAAAAACTGAAAAGGTTTATGGACTAAGGTCCTATAACAAAGTTGACAGAGCCAAGAGAATTTGTGCTCTGCAACACCTGGATGCTGAATTAAAACACTTGAAGCAAGCTTTCAAGAAAAATGGCTATTCAGATAAAGACGTAAACAGGATTCTGTGACCAAATAACAATAGTCTAAGAACAAGTGATCAAACAAAGCGATGGAAGAACACAGTTTCCCTGCCATTTATCGCAAAAGTAATTGATCAATAGGAAAAATATTGCGCAAACACATCATCAGACCAGTTTTCAGACTAACTAAGAAAATATGTCAAGTACTCCGTTCTGTGAAAGATAAACTACCTCCTCTTTCTCCTTGTGGCATTTATAAAATTCCATGTACATAGGAACCACAGCAAGAAGTATGGAAACTAGGCTGAAAGAACACAAGTCTTTGCCAACTAGGAAAAAGAGAGAAATCGGCTGTAGCAGAGCATGCTGTTAAATCTGGAAGTCATACAGTGAGGTTTCCTGAAATATCAGTTTTATATACAATGACAAATGATTATCCATGACAATACAAGGAAGCTATTGAAATATATAAACATAAGGAAAATTTTAACAGGAAAGAAGAAGCTATGAAACTTAGTGATATGTGGACAGTAGCTATAAAAGATCGACAGGTTTTATCTTTGGCAGGTTGCAATCGATAGTGGTGATTTTTCTCTGACAAGGACAGCCTCTGTTGATAACGTGACAGCTTGGCCACGCCCACTTTCCACAGTATATATGTCGCTCTGACACCCGACTCATCAGTCGGCAAGACTCAGCAGAAGTAAGAAGACCTTTGAAGATGTCCAGTGCAGCTGTGGACGAAACGTTAGAAAAAACGTAAAAGTATTATGGACCACGGCCTTATAACCCGGAAGTTCTACCAGCTACTATGGCATACGGTTGTGAAAGCCTTCATTGCAAGACTATTTTCAGATATGTTTTATATGGTAACTAGCTTAAACCCGCGGCTCCGCTCGCGTGTTTGTTGATTGATAGATAAGCTATCTTTCAGTAGTGTGCTATGAGACTGGTTTTGAAGGATGAAATGTAATACAATACCTTCTTTAGAAACAAACATTTTAATCAACATTCAAATAAAAAAATAAAATTGTGTGAAGTGCTTAATGATTTACAATAAATAATACATAAATTATTCCTTATAGCCTGTGTTGCAATATTGTCGTGTTGCAATGAAAGCAGGCTTGACTTAAAAAGGCAACTGAACACAATACTTATACTGAAAGCACATTTATTACAAACTTAATATACACACAGCACTGACTGCCTCTCGGGTAGAGTGCTCTGGTATTTATACACAGACAGAATGTACCAGAAATGAGAACAACAGTTAACATAAGAAACAAGTAGAATTTACAAGTGAACATAAGAATGATGTAGAAAATTCTGGAATTGTTAATTACAAAAAAATAAATTTGTGGCGGTGGGCGGGTTTGAACCGGCGACCTTCAGCACCACAGTCGGTGACGCTATCTCCTGCGCTATGCCGGCAGTCGGTTTACGTAGTGTCTCGCGGCAATATCTCAACACATATGGTGAGAGTAATGTCCAAATTAATTTTAATTTCATTTTAGGGCATTCTGGTAAACTATTTGTAGTATTGTTTGGAGCGTAAATGTATTTTTGAGGAATGTTGTCTGAATGTGATCTATTAAAAGTAGATGTACTGTTGTAATATGTGTAAAGTAATGCAATGCACATTTATCTATGGACTTTAAATAACAATTAAATTAATGTAATTAATTTCACTCATTTTTGAGGAAATTCGCTGATAAAGCGGAACTGAAAAATACTCCTATCAGATTGCAGAAGTCTATGCACTTACCGTTTACCAGGAAAGTAAATAGTGTAGATCAAATCACACGTAAAAGTGTACTCGTTTCAAATAATCCAATCATGAAATTCCACAATAATGATTGTAATAATATCACAGATCGATCACTTGATGTAATGCGCGAAATGTCAAATAGATTTTTTTTAAAGAGGTGTATTAAAAGAAATTTCTTTTTTACTGCTTTATTTATTTATTCTTATATTTCCTTATTCATATGCCTATCCTTACATAGAAAGAGCAGAAGACATTGTAGCACAAACAGACCAAAGATATGGTCTGTGGCATCACGTTACGCTGTATGTAACCTCCTTGCTATAGAGTCGCAAACATCATCGCTGGCCTTCAGTCCAAATTTATTCATAATCTGATGACTTTCAACCACCGTATCTTCCACTCCTTTATAACTATTGACATGAAGACTTCGGACAACAATTACACACAGACCACTCGTTTGCGTTCTGTAGTTTTCGCTGCGGAGAGGAATATTAAAGTACACACAGACAGAATTTTATATACACTGATAACTTTCCATCCCAATATACTCCATCTTTTTATCATTATCAACCCTCAAGCAACAATGCAACCAATAAAACCATTTTCAAAGAGTAAATATAATTTTCAAAGAGTAATTTGCTGTTCTCCTTTCTCCAAGGTCTCTGGTCTCTATTGTTTGTAATAATGCTGGATCTTCCCTCTGTTCAGCTGTAATGTCACCTAACTCAGTGAGGGCCGAAATTTCATCCATGCTCCTGTGTTCGACTAATGGATTCCTTGGAAGGCAATCAACGTACTTGTGTTTACGCCTATTTTTTAATACCACTATGACATCGTATTCTTTTGTCTTAGTGCACATCTTGCTAGTCATCCTGTTGGATCCTTCAAATTGGTCAGCCAATACAAAGAATCGTGGTCTGCCATGATGGTAAACGGTTTACGAAATAAATATGGCCGGAACTTGTTGATAGCCCAGATAACGGCAAGAAACCCTTCTCGGTTGTAGAGTAGTGTATCTTGGACTTTGAGAGAATTCTTGATGCGTAGGATATAACCTTTTCAGCACTTTCCTGAATTTGTACAAGCACTGCACCAATCCCATAACAACTAGCGTCTGTGTGAAGTTCCATTTCCCCTTTCTCACCGTATAAGCCTAGAACTGGTGCAGAACTTAGAGCCTACTTAAATGCCCAGAAAGCTCTTTCTTTTGTCTCATCCTAGTAAAACGTGGAGTCTCCCTGCAGAATTTCTTGTAATGAACGTGCCTTGTTAAAAACCTCTCATGAAACAACGCTTGTATGGGCATAACCCGAGGAAACTACTCGCATCACGGATGTGCTGAGGAGTTGGAAATTCTATGACGGCCCTTGCTTCTCCTGGATCAGGACGGCCACCATCTCCATTCGCTATGTGCCCCAGGATTTTTATCCCTTTGGCAATGAAGAGGCACTTCTTTGGATTGAAGCGGAGTCCTCTGTCAGCTTCGTCAACCTCAATTTGCTACTAACCTGTCTGTGTGTCCATGGTTGAGAAGTATGTAGCACCTTTCAAGCAGTATAAGGTGTCATCAGTGTGTGGCAATGGGTAGACTTCTTTCTTTGTGATTTTGTTCAGCAGCTGTTAGTTGACACAGATGATACTGTCGTTTATCGGTTAATGAAGTCAACAGAGGATCAAAAGCAGCTGCAATATGATTGACAAAATTTCTACATGGTGCAAAAATTGGCATTTAACACTAAATAATGAAAAGTGTTAAGTAATACACATGACTCGCACTGGAATGTATTCCGCAGAGATAGGCTGCACAGTGAAGCGGAAGCATGTTTATAGTGATAAAAAGTGCACTAGTATCAAAGGAAATTGAAGGAAATCTGAAGTGTGAAATAATTTGGGTGAGGGTCACGGTTAAAGCAGACTCGAAACATGGTAATTGGATGTACTATAGGCCTCCTGCCTCAGCAGCTGTTGTGGCAGAACACCTGAAGGAAAATATTTAGAGTAGATTTCCCGATCATGTTAGAGTTTTGGAAGGAGATTTTAATTTACCAGATATAGATTGGGAGACCCAAATGTCAGGTGGCAGGGACAAAGAGTCCAGTGAAACTGTTTTGAGTGCATTATCTGAAAATTACCTTGAGCAGTTGAAGACAGAACCGACTTGTGGCAACAACATATTAGACCTTCTGGTGACAAACAGGCCGAACTATTCGAAACAGTTAATCCAGAACAGGGAATCGATCATAAAGCGGTTACAGCATCAATAATTTCAGCCTTAAATAGAAATATTAGAAAATTTAGGAGGATTTTTTTTGTTAGGAAAAAGTGACAAAGGAGATTTCAGAATACTTGATGGCTCAACACAGAAGTTTTATCTCAAGTACAGATAGTGTTGAGGAACAGTGGTCAAAGTTCAAAGCTGTCGTACAATATGCAGTAGATGGGTACGTACCAAGTAAGATCATGAGAGATGGAAAGAAGCCACCATGTTACAACAACCGAATTGGAAAACTGCTTTGGAAGCAAAGGGAACTTCACTGAAAACATATAGCCAAAGCATTGTAGACAAACAAAAATTAAACGAAGCGAATTGTAGTGTGAGGAGGGCTATGCGAGAGGCGTAAAACATGTTCGAAGGTAAAGTTCTATGTACTGACTTGGCTAAAAATCCTAAGAAATTTTGGTCTCATATCAAAGCAGTAGGCGTCCAGACACTCTGTGACGAAAATGGCATTGAAACAGGATGACACTCTAAAGGCTGAATTACTAAATGACTTCCAAAGGTGTTGCACAGAGGAAGATTGCACTGTAGTTCCTTCTCTAGATTGCTGCACAGATTACAAAATTGCAGATGTCAAACTCATTGACAGAGGGATTAGAAAGACAATTAAAATTGCTCAAAAGAGGAAAGGCTGCAGGACCAGACGGGATACCAGTTCGTTTTTACACAGAGTATGCGAAGCAACATTACCCCCTTCTTGCAGTGGTGTACCGTAGGTCTCTAGAAGAGCGTAGCATTCCGAAAGAAAGGAAAATGGCGCAGGTTATCCCCGTTTTTAAGAAGGGACGTCGAACAAATGTGCAGAACTATAGGCCTATATCTGTAACGTCGGTCAGTTGTAGAATTTTGGAACATGTATTATGTTCGAGTATAATGACATTTATGGAGACTGGAAATCTGCTCTGTAGAAATCGGGATGGGTTTCGGAAAAGGCGATCGTGTGAAACCCAGCCTGCGCTATTCGTCCACGAGACTCAGAGGGCCATAGACATGGGTTCTCGGGTAGAAGCTGTGTTTCTTGACTTCCGCAAGGTGTTTGACACAGTTCCCCACAGACGTTTAATGAAAAAAGTAAAAGCATATGGTCTATCAGACCAATTGTGTGATTGGACTGAGGAGTTCCTAGATAACAGAATGCAGCATGTCATTCTCAACGGAGAAAAGTCGTCCGAAGTAAGAGTGATGTCAGGTATGCCACAGGGAAGTGTCGTGGGTCCGTTGCTGTTCACGATATATATAAATGACCTTGCAGATAACATCAGAAGTTCACTGAGGCTTTTTGCGGATGATGCTGTAGTGTCTAGATAGGCTGTAACAATGGAGGATTGTATTGAAATGCAGGAGGATCTGCATCGAATTGACGCATGGTGCAGGGAATGGCAATTTAATCTCAATGTAGACAATGTATTGTGCTGCTAATACATAGAAAGAAAGATCCTGTATCATTTAGCTACACTATAACAGGTCAGCAACTGGAAGCAGTTAATTCCATAAATTATCTGGGAGTAGGCATTAGGAGTGATTTAAAATGGAACAACAATATCAAATCAGTCATCGGTAAAACAGATGCCAGACTTTGATTCATTGGAAGAATCCTAAGGAAATGCAGTCTGAAAACAAAAGAAGTAGGTGCAGTACACTTGTTTGCCCACAGCTTGAATACTGCTCACCGGTGTGGGATACATACCAGGTGGGGTTGATATAGGAACTAGAAAACATCCAACGGAGAGCAGCGCGCTTCATTACAGGATCATTTGGTAATCGTGAAAGCGTTACGGAGATGATCGATAAACTCTCAGTGGAAGACATTGCAGGAGAGACGCTCTGTTGCTCGGTACGGGCTTTTGTCGAAGTTTTGAGAACATACCTTTAACGAGGAGTGTAGCAGTATATTGCTCCCTCCTACGTATCTCGCGAAGAGATCATGAAGATAAAATCAGAGAGATTAGAACCTGCACAGAGACATACCAACAATCTTTCTTTCTGTGAACAATACGTGACTGGAATAGGAGGCGTCACGAGTGCTGGACTGCTGTGCACATCGCTCTCGATTTTTTATATAATTTTAGGATTAATAAAATTATTTTAATTGTTATTACTTGTCAATATTCAATCTAGAGGTGTTCTAGTAAAGGTTCGTCAGTTATTTTAGCGTTTGTTGTGCCGTAATTGCTTTAAGTGGTGTTATTTGTGTTCGCGTGTGCGCCGGCATCGACGTCTTACTGCTTTGTTTACATCTGGTGGCAAGTGGTTCCAGCCGTAGCGGTCTCCGAAAGCTAAGTTCCAATAAGTGTTTGTGTATTGTAGTTAAATTATTAAAGTTTTAGATTTCAGGAGGTGTTATCGCGCTAGTTGTTTATTAACTTTAGTACTTTTCAACAGGTGACTTGCTGTTTTTACGTAGTTGAGGTTGGGAAACTTTAAGTTACGGTATTTGATAACTCTTGTACTCTCACAGTGTTTAGTTATTTTATTAGTGACGCTTGAATTTGAACTTGTTTATACAAGCAACAGTGTAAAGTTTCTGTGGTAGTGTTATTTGCTCTTTTCTGATACTATTAGTTGTTGTTACTTGATTTGTAGAGACTGAGGTTTGTTGATTGCTGTAGTTAAAAGGTACTTCCTACTTATTTTGTAGAAACTTATCTTCATAACGTAGACGTCTAGTTTTTCTTAACAAATTATTGTAAAATTTTACCATGAGTGAAAAGTGTGGGCTCTGTCGTAGGGTCGTGCGTAGTGGGCTGCAGTGTGGGATTTGTAGTAAGTATTTTCATGGGGGGGAGTGTAGTGGGGAAGACAGTGGGCATTGTAGTGAGGTTCTCTCCTGGAACTGTAGGATTTGCAGCAGGAATAAGTTGATAGAGGAGCAGGAGCGTTTGATCTGCGCCCTTCAGGTGCAGTTGAAAAACGCTGAAGAGGAACTAGGTAGGTTGAGGAGGGGAAGGGGGGCTGGGGAATGGGAACTGGCAGTTGGCAAGAAGGTAGTTAGGAGAAGGTATTCAGATAGCTTTACATTGCAAGTTGCAAATAGGTTTGACCAACTGTCGGAGTTGAGTGGAGATGAACCTCCTGTAGCTGTAGGTGTAGGAAGTACGCAGCAGACCTCAGCTTTTGGTAAGCCGAAATCTGTAGAGAGGTCTCTTAGGAAGAAGAAGGTTCTGCTGCTAGGTAGTTCTCATGGCAGAGGTGTTGGCCAACAGTTGCAGGAAGTACTTGGGAGTGAGTACCAGGTCACCAGCATAGTGAAGCCTAGTGCAGGGTTAGCTCAGGTCACTTGTAACATAGGGGACTTATGTAGGAATTTTTCAAAAGAGGATCAGGTAGTTATAGTGGGTGGGGCCGGGAATAGTCTTGATAGGGACGGGGAATATGATATAGGTGGTGATCTGGAAAGGATAGCAACTGAAACTGGTGGCACGAATGTGCATTTCGTGCAGCTGTTTCAGCGTCATGATAGGCCTTGTCTTAATACGGCTGTCAGCCGTGTTAACATGGGGCTTGAGAAGGCGCTGATGACGGAGGGCATGGATCACATTGCAGTGGTGCCAGTTGAGACTATCCAAAGGTCGGATTTTACTAGGCACGGTCTGCACCTCAATAGGTATGGGAAGGGGAGGTTGGCAAAGCTCATAGGTGACAGTGTAGTAGGGGGTGGGGGTTTCACTCATGGAAAAATTCCTGTAGTAGTTGGTGTTAGGGCTGCACCTTTTTTAGACTGAAGACAGCTGATAGATATTCCTGCTTAAAGGAAGTCCCTCTAAGAAATGAACCACCTTTGACAAAGTCTAAGAATATAAGTAATAAGGGAATTACTGTTTTTCATCAAAATATACAGGGTATCAGAGATAAAGTTAATGAAATGCTTATTGATACTGATTCTGACATTATTGGAATTTCAGAGCACTTTTTAAGTGGTGTGACAATTAAGAGACTTCCTTTGCCAGGATACAGGTTAGCTGCCTTCTACTCTAGGAGTTCCTTGCAGTGTGGGGGAGTGGCCATGTATGTAAAAAACGATTTTTCATCGGAGTCAATCGATTTTTCTAAACACTGCACAGAACAGATATTTGAATGTTGTGCAGGAGTTGTTAATGTTAATGGAACTAAACTAGTAATAGTTGTTATTTATAGATCCCCTGACTCAGATTTTAAAATGTTTCTGCCCAAGCTGGAATTGGTTCTGGGTTCACTGTATAGGAAGTATAAAAATTTAATTGTGTGTGGAGATTTCAACATTAATTGTGTAGGTGATAGCTCAAGGAAAAGTCAGCTGTTAGATCTATTTAATTCCTATAACATGATGCAAACAGTATTTTTTCCAACGAGAGTGCAAGGAAATAGCAGTTCTACCATTGACAATATTTTTGTTCATTCTTCATTATTAGAGGGGCACTCTGTCAGCAGAATAGTAAATGGCCTATCAGACCACGATGCCCAACTTTTAATTCGAAGAAGTATTTGTTCTCAAACAAATGTTAAACATAAATATCAACTACTCAGAAAAGTTAATCCAGTTGCAATTGAGACCTTTTTAAGCCTAATTAAGGAACAAGAATGGCAGGATGTTTATAGTGCTGATAATGCAGATGATAAATATAATGCTTTTCTGAACACATTTATTATGCTGTTTGAAAGTTGCTTTCCGCTAGAACGCTCAAAACAGGGTACTTTCAGTAACAGACAGCCAGGGTGGCTGACAAAGGGGATAAGAGTATCATGTAGAACTAAGCGGGAGATGTATCAAAATGTTAGAAGCAGTCAGAATGAAGATGCAGTAGCTCATTACAAACAGTACTGTAAGGTTCTGAAAAAAGTCATTAAGAATGCAAAAAGTATGTGGTATGCAAAAAGAATAGCAAACTCTCGGGATAAAATTAAAACTATCTGGTCAGTCGTGAAGGAAGTGTCTGGTCAGGAGCAGCAGGTAGAAGATATAACGTCAGTGCGTAGTAGGAATGTTTCTGTTACTGACAAGTTAGATATATGTGCAATATTCAATAATCACTTTCTGAATATAGTAGAGGAACTAAACAAAACTCTAGTTTCTACAGGTAATCATATAACGTTTTTAGAAAATGCGTTTCCGAGGCTGTTACCTGAAATGATCCTTCATGATACTTCCATAGGTGAGATTGAGTCAATAATTAAATCACTAAAGACTAAGGACTCTTGTGGATATGATGGGGTATCTAGCAGAATTCTGAAGTACTGTTCTCCATATGTTAGCCCAGTACTAAGCCATATTTGTAATTTTTCCTTTCAGAATGGTCAGTTTCCTAACAGATTAAAGTACTCAGTAGTGAAACCGCTTTATAAAAAAGGAGAAAGGGATAATGTAGACAACTATAGACCTATTTCTATGCCATCGGTTTTTTCCAAAGTTATTGAAAATACTGTATATTCAAGATTAATTGATCATTTCAGTTCACATAATTTCCTGTCAAACGTACAGTTTGGTTTTAGAAGTGGTTTAACGACTGAAAACGCTATATTTTCGTTTCTCTGTGAGGCACTTGATGGGTTAAATAAGAGGCTACGGACATTAGGTGTCTTCTTTGATTTAACAAAAGCGTTTGATTCTGTTGATCACAAAATATTGTTGCAGAAGTTGGAACATTATGGAATACTGGGAGTAACTCACAACTGGTTCACCTCTTACTTTAATAATAGACAACAGAAGGTAATTCTCCGCAGTGTAGAAAATGGCTATGACGTGCAATCCCAATTGGGCACAATTAAGTATGGGGTGCCCCAGGGGTCTGTTTTGGGACCATTGCTGTTTCTTATTTATATAAATGATATGCCTTCGAGTATAACAGGTGATTGTAAAATATTTTTGTTTGCTGATGATACCAGCTTGGTAGTGAAGGATGTTGCTCGTAATATTGTCACAGTATCAAATAATGCAGTTCAAGAGATAAGTTCATGGCTAATAGAAAACAAGTTGATGTTAAATCACAGTAAAACTCAGTTTTTACAATTTCTAACCCATAATTTGACGAAATCTGACATTATGATTACACATAATGGGCATGTGATAAGTGAGACTGAACAGTTCAAATTTCTAGGTGTTCATATAGACAGTAAGCTGTCATGGAAAGCCCATGTTCAGGATCTTGTTCCAAAACTAAATTCTGCTATATTTACCATTAGAACAATATCTGAGATAAGTGATTTTTCAACACGAAAAGTAGTCTATTACGCTTACTTTCACTCACTTATGACGTACGGCATTGTTTTTTGGGGTAACTCGCCTGATGCAAAAAGGATATTTCTGGCTCAAAAACGGGCGGTTCGAGCAATATCTGGTGTAAGTTCGCGAACGTCATGTCGCCCCTTTTTCAGTAGTCTGGGAATTTTGACTCTGGCGTCACAATACGTTTTTTCTTTAATGTCGTTTGTTGTTAATAATATCAGCTTATTCCCACGAGTTAGTAGCTTTCACTCGGTGAATACTAGACAGATGTCTAATCTACATTTGCACCACACCACCTTAATACTTGTGCAGAAAGGGGTGCAGTATTCTGCGGCATCCATTTTCAATAAGCTGCCACAAGAACTAAAGAATCTTAGCACTAATCCACATGCTTTCAAATCTAAATTGAAGAGTTACCTCGTGGCTCACTCCTTTTATTCTGTCGAGGAGCTCCTAGAAAAGTTAAACAATTAAGCTAATTCATTTTTTCTTTATTGATTCTTTTCACTTTGTCTTAAGATTGTCGTGTGCAAAGGACTACTTAAAATTTTTCTATTACCATTCTTGTGTAACAATGTATTGACTTGTTCCATGACCATGGAGTCTTACTCCTCAAGTGGGTCCTATGGAACAGAAAAAACAAATAAACAAATAAATAAATAAAATAGGGAGAACCGATAGTGGTACTCAAGGTACCATCCACCACACACCACCGGGTGGCTTGCATTGTTTGGATGTAGATATAGATTTTGGCAGTAACAGTAGAGCATGAGACTTTGTCCTTGACATTGAGCTCACCATCCTAGACTGGTTCAGCTGTCCTAATACATGTTCCTTTAGGAATAAGTTTCATTTGCTCATGAAAATTAGTGATCTAAAGTTCTTCTCAACCACTAGTAATGCTTGTGATAGCTGCCGGTATGTAGATTTACTTTGTAATACTGATTAGCTTGTTGCAATCGACAAGCACTTCACCGTCCAACTGGTTATCTCGGCTGCTGACTGGAACTCTTCTCATTGTTAATGGCAGGATCTCAAAATTCTCGACAGCAAACAACCTCCCAGGGAAGTACATGTTACATGTACTTGTTGGAACGGCTTTCTCAATTTGTAGCTCAGATCTTCCACAGTCAATGACTGCCTGGGATGCCTGAACGAAGTCCCATCCGAAAATGGTGTTACAGCTACATTCTGTTAAAATGACAAATTCAAACGGCTGCATCCTCTTATTGATAGTTATTCTTGTGACTCGTATTCCTGCCGTCGGATGTATTTTCCATTTACTACCTTCAGCACAATTGCTTTTGTATCACAGAACCTTATCTTCTTTAGTTTATGGCGGTAGTCATTCGACAATACAGAGAAGGAAGCTCCTGAATCGACTAGTGCCCAGACAGGTTGGTCATAGATGATGACGTCAATCAGATTTGTAGACATCTTAGTGACTGTCGTCCATGGAGGATTTTCATCTGCAATGGCCTCACCTCCGTAAACGACTGCAAGCGTAATGTCGCTGTGTTATAAACGACAGCAAAAAAGCTTGCTGGATTGCTTTTACCAGTTCTTTTAACCGCTTTACTCCCTCCTCGGCTGTCTGGGGTGGCCTACGTCGTTTATCTGGCATAAAGGTCCACTCCCCGATTTCTGGCTGACGGTCGAGAACGCAGTCCTTGTGAATCCTGCTAATATTTCCAATGCATTGGGCTGTTTCTTTGTGGAGGTTTTGAGCTCTGCTCTTTACCACCCTGCCTTCCTCCCTCGCAAACAGGTAGAGGAGGCACGGCCGCCTTCTTTCCACTCCTTTAATCGTGAAAGTTATAATGTCTCCTTCACCATGCAGGAGCTAGACCATGCTCTCGCCCTGTCCCGCTCTTCTGCTCCCGGCCCCGATTCCATCCATATTGAGATGCTGAAGAACCTTTCTCCTGCGGGCAAGTGTTTCCTACGTAGCACCTATAATAGCATATGGAATGAAGGTCAGGTTCCCACAAGTTGGCGTGAAGCCATTATTGTCCCCATCCCCAAACCAGGGAAGGACAAACATCTTCCATCAAGTTATCGCCCCATTTCTCTTACTAGCTGTGTCTGTAAGGTGATGGAACACATGGTTAACGCTCAGTTGGTCTGGCTCCTCGAATCTAGACGCCTCCTGACTAATATCCAATGTGGTTTTCGTAGACACTGCTCTGCTGCTGATCACCTAGTCACCTTCTCGACCTTTATTATGAATAACTTTTTAAGGAAGCATCAAACGGTAGCAGTGTTCTTTGACTTAGACAAGGCTTACGATACCTGTTGGAGGGCAGGCATTCTCCGCACATTGCACACATGGAGCCTTTGGGGCCGCCTCCCTCTCTTTATTCAAGCTTTTTTGGCAGATCGCAAGTTCCGGGTATGGGTGGGCTCTATTTTGTCAGATACCTTTTGTCAGGAGAATGGGGTGCTACAGGGATCCGTCTTGAGCGTGGCTCTTTTTGCCATTGCAATCGATCCGATCGTAGACTGCCTTTCAGCCGATGTTTCCGGATCCCTTTTTGTAGATGATTTTGCAATTTATTGCAGCGCCCAGCGGATGTGTCTCTTGGAGTGTTGTCTTAAACGCTGTCTTGACCACCTATATTCCTGGAGCATTGTGAACGGCTTCCGCTTCTCCACTGAGAAAACGGTGTGTGTAAACTTCTGGAGATACAAGGAATTTCTTCCACCATCTCTACGTCTCGGCTCCGTAGCTCTCCCTTTCGTGGAGACAACGAAATTCTTGGGACTCATGTTGGATCGTAAACTTTGCTGGTCAACACACGTGTCCTACCTGGCTGCCCGTTGTGCCCGATCCCTTAATGTTCTTCGTGTCCTCAGTGGCACGTCATGGGGAGCGGATCGTACCGTCCTGCTTCACCTTTACCAGGCCATTGTTCAGTCGAAGCTCGTCTACGGAAGCCTTGTATACTCTTCTGCACGGCCGTCGATTCTTCGCCATCTCAACTCTATCCACCATCGGGGATTACGCCTGGCGACCGGTGCATTTTATACCAGCCCTGTTGAAAGTCTGTATGCTAAAGCTGCTTTATTACCCTTGACCACTCGGCGCAACATACTCTTGTGTTGGTACGCATGACGCCTGCAGTCGATGCACAACCATCCATCTTACAAATTATTTTGGACGACTCACTCGATCGCCAATATAAGTTGTCTGCGATAGCCTTGCTTCCATCTGGAGTTCGATTTTGCCGCCTGCTTCAGCGACTCGATTTTACCCTTCCTTCAATCTTTAGGTTGAGTGAGAGCCCATTGCCGCCGTGGCATCAGGCCCAGGTTCACACTCATCTTGAACTTAGTTCGCTGCCCAAGGTGAGCACCCCGGATTTGGTATACCGCTCGAGGCTTGTCGAACTCCGTTCGCGGTTCGATAATGCCATATTTATTTACACTGATGGTTCCAAGAGCGCTGACGGTGTCGGATCTGCCTTCGTCGTCGGGGACAACTGTTTCCAATACAAGCTCCCTGACCGGTGCTCAAATTTCATGGCTTAGCTTTTTGCCCTCTACCAGGCTGTTTTATATACCTGCCGCCACCGCCATCCTTCTTATGCCATCTGTTTGGACTCCCTTAGTGCCCTGCAGAGTCTTAAGGACCCTATCTCGACCCATCCTCTCGTGTGTCGGATCCAACGCTCCCTCCAGTTGGTAGCAGATGACAGCTGTCACGTTTCTTTTCTGTGGGTCCCTTGCCACATGGGTGTGCCCGGGAATGAGACCGCTGACATTGAAGCCAAGGCAGCAGCTCTTTTGCCTCGCATGGCTACTTTTTGCATGCCATCGGACTATGTTCAACGGGCTCTTCGCCGGAGTATTGTGTCGTCCTGGCACTGTGCATGGTTCTCAATCCACGACAATAAATTGAGAACTGTAAAACCTATCCCGACCGCTTGGAGGACCTCCTCACGCCCCTCTTGGTGAGAGGTGGTCATCCTGGCCCGGTTGCGGATCGGTCACTGCCGTTTCAGCCACCGTCATTTGCTAACCGCTGACCCTGCACCGCTGTGCTCCTGCGGTGAATTGCTGACGGTGCGACATGCTTTACTGTCTTGTCCCAATTTTAATCATCTCCGTGTAGCCCTTCACTTTCCGTCTACTCTGGAGGAACTTTTAGCTGATGACACACGAACAGCTGCTCGAGTTTTGCGTTTTATCAACTTGGCCAACTTATCGAAGGATATTT
Organism: Locusta migratoria; assembly: GCA_026315105.1. Lineage (NCBI taxonomy): Eukaryota > Metazoa > Arthropoda > Insecta > Orthoptera > Acrididae > Locusta > Locusta migratoria. Next base: position 450,860 of record CM048748.1, on the reverse strand, counting down.
AATCATTTTAATTGTCCTTTATCTTTTGTTTTTAGCCTTCTTTTGATACTCTATCTGGTAGTTACAAATTTTTTCGAGATCTAGCGAATCTCTGATCTTATCTGGGCGCTAATGACCTTAGCAGTTGAGTGCCCTAAAACCACAAAAAAAAAAAAAAAAAAAAACCACAGCTATACTTGTTTACACTCCACAAATGAAACTTGTTCTGTGCAATACGTGCAGCAACTTACCTGACATTGTTTCCAATTAAACACGTGGGATATAATTGAACAACTGACACATGACTGGTTACCCAACAACTTTTGCAGAACTACAGGAACATGTCTAACAAACATGTAATAAATATCCCCAGCCAGTCTTCGCCATCTGTACAATTGAATGGGTACCAGAATCAGCACCTGCTTTGCAGCCCATGGAGGCTACATGTCTTAATATCTTTATACCAGATGTAGACTATCTTAAGTGACATTTCACTAACTTCACAGGAGAGCACAAAGAAACTGCTATGCCTTGGATTTTGTTACCTGTAAAGTAAGTCAAATACAGAATTACGGAGTACCTTACTTTTTGTATCCCATCCCACTATTTTCAACATGTGCTTTGTAGATGTTTTAAACTTTATATATAAAGCAGAGTTTTCCGTGTGTTTGTGTGTACGTATTGCATACAAATCTACAGTTTTGTTCTAATCTTCATGAAATTTTGTACACATAAGCTTCAATCTATGAGAATGGTTGCCGTAAGTGTAAGAATCACATAAAACTCATAGTGCATGAGATACGATGTCATAAACAATGAGATGTGCAAAAAATTGCTGCATTAAGTGATAATGCTGCTAATTTACTCCTAAACCACAGGTCTGAGTTAAACCAAATTTGGTATCCATATTCTTTATGTGAGATAGCAATTACTGTAGGAGTAAAAATCACACATGACACATGATTCAGAAGATATAATACCATAAACAATAGGACTTGCAAGATACTGCCACATAATGTGACGAGAATGACAGTACTTGGCGACTTGCAACAAATATTAAACATAATTTCAAACCTTTATTAAACTTTTTCTCAATGACAACCACGTCAAAATAATGAAAGGAAAAAAAGTTTCTCACTTACTACTTTTCCGCTGTTCATGGATCAAAACTATGGCATTTGGTATGACATTGCAGTTTATAATTTTTACACTACAAAATTGTAGTCACAGAAAATTTTAAAGATAGTATACACACACACAGAGAAATTGTATCACAGTGTGACACGCAGTTCATGAGATATAAGGACAGTAACAGTAACGTTCATAGAAAAGTGCCCCATCAAGCATCAGGTTTTAATCTATTACTTCTTTACAAATAACTCTGTGTGCAACGGATTTTACCAACATACAGCATCTATACAAATGAATATATCACTGCAAAATTAAACAATTATACAACATATACAGTAGAACCTCGTTTTTACACTTTTCAGGGGACTTCAGTGAAATGGTATAAAATGCAGGAAATAATGTTTTAAATGGTAAAATATGCTTACTGGATCAGCCTTGCATTTCCGTAGTTTGTGAGATATATGTACATAATAGCCATCTAAATACTCGCCAGGGAGTTGATTATACAATAAAGGTTATCCAAATTTTTACTATTTTAAGCGCCAGGCAGAACTGGTAATTTTATGGGAAGTACAAATTTTTTACGTAATTTCATTCATTATAATGGAGGACGCCATTGCTGGGCTATAACACATCTTCAAAATTACCTGAACTGCTTCGATAGATATCGTTTGGACGCTGCTGCCAGACTATGTAACTTATCTTCAAAATTACTGCATTTTACTGGAATTAATTATTTACATAGTGTAAATGTGTGTTCTTCGATGTTTGACACGACAATATTAGAGAATGTATTCGCGTTCTCGAGTACAAACATATGCATAAGTATTTTTGTGACATTTGCATAAGATCGGTATCTCTCACTATTATCGCTTTTTTAAGGTTGTGGGTATTATGATACCCAACTTTGGCAGATCAAGTTCTTTATTAATCAGAAATATGGATCACAAAAACAATGCAACTATTTATTCACACTTCAACATAGCAACTGGTTCTGATTGAGTACATGCCAGCCGCTCTGGCAAAGAAGCTAGCGGAAAGACGAACTACACCACCACAAATCAGCGTTATTCTCTCATTAACAAAATGTTCTGTTTGTCTGAGTACATGCTAGGCACTCTGCCAAAGAAGCTGGTGAAAAGAAGAACTACAGTGCCACAAATCGGCGCATCTTTAAGTCAACAACAAAACGCGAAATATACGTTTGAATAAACGCAAAGTGTCAAGAAACTCGTATGTGAATAATTTTTAAGCGCTATACTTTAAGGGGAAAGCCATGCTAGTTTCAATTTATGTAAATTACGTCATTTTCTTCACAAACATGCTTTCAGAAAGTGTAAAACGCGGGAAAAGCGTAAATATGTTAATGCAAAAACGAGGGCGAATTAACATTGTAAACATAGGAAATTTGATGGGACCGACAAAAAATGGTGTAAATGGCGGGAAAACGTAAACACCGAGCATGTAAAAACGAGGTTTTACTGTAATTCAATAAATATGAGATCATATATGCTGCAATGGGTAAAAACCTACACACCATGCAACACATATTTCTGAAAAGCTTGACAGTAATGTTGACAACTTTGAGCTCTGAAGCGCACACGGATGCAGGCGATAGCAATAGACTTCTATGGAGTTGAAAGGAAGAGAATGAAACAGACTACATCCAACAAATACCAATTATTTATGACAGATCTGGCTTTTAACTTCAAGCGACTGCAGTTTCCAGTGAGACTTGGATTGTCTATTACGATTACAGGGCAATGTTTTCAATGTTGTGGAGTGGATTTTACTTGTCCATGTTTCTCACACAGGCAACTTTGACACTTGCTCAGGGGAGTTATTCATATTACATCCTGCATAAGTAACTAGAAATTTACTGTAAAGTTGTGAATTAAATGAATGTTACATATAATTTGTATTTTGATTACTATCTTTCTTTGTTTGGATACTGTACTTAAAATTTTGTAAGTTATGCAAGACAGCCTTATTTCTTATATATTCTCTGATAAATATAACATGCCATTTGAAAAAAAAAGGAGGTGGACAGAGAGAGAAGAAATAAGAGAAGTACCAAGTCGAGGCTTGTGTGAATAAATAGCTACCTGGGCATCGGTGCGTTTTCAGCTAGTGAAATAATATGGAAGGGATTGCACTTAGTATATTTTATCTCTCAGAAATATATTTATGAGGCTGTCTTTATTCACACATTCAATATACATACAGTAGTTTACCCCTAAGAAAATTATGACTTACACGAGCTACATGCAGTAAAAAACTAAAAATGGTCAATTTTACACTTACCAGTATTTTACCTGTGACATCCAGATACGGCATCGACACCTGGTACCTTAATACTATATGAGCTGTTGATCTAGAAATGTAATGATTTCACTCGTGCCATATGCACTGTCTCAAAAGTACATTTTCTGTGAAATAGAAAACTCTTAAGAGGGTGCCCTAATTTTTATTTTGGCAGTGTAAATGAATAAATATGAGAGTTATGGGAAAACAAATAGTGGTGTTTCATCAAGTTTAATAATATAATTTTTATACTATTTTTACTACCCCCATGAACCACAGACATTGCCGAGGTGGGGTGGCTTGCGTGCCTCAACGATGCAGATAGCCGTACCGTAGGTGCAACCACAGCGGAGGGGTATCTGTGGAGAGGCCAGACAAACATGTGGTTCCTGAAGAGGGGCAGCAGCCTTTTCAGTAGTTACAGGGGCAACAGTCTGGATGATTGACTGAGCTGGCCTTGTAACATCAGCTAATGTGGCTTTGCCACACAGCTACTGCGAACGGCTGAAAGCAAGGGGAAACTACAGCCGTTACCTTTCCCGAGGACATGCAGCTCTACTGTATGGAAATATGATGATGGCATCCTCTCGAGTAAAATATTCCGGAGGTAAAATAGTCCCCCATTCGGATCTCCGGGCGGGGACTACTCAGGAGGATGTTGTCATCAGGAAAGACAATACTGGCATTCTACGGATCGGAGCGTGGAATGTTAGATCCCTTAATCGAGTAGGAAAATTAGAAAATTTAAAACGGGAAATGGATAGGTTGAAGTTAGATATAGTGGGGATTAGTGAAGTTCAGTGGCAGGATGAACAGGATTTCTGGTCAGGTGAGTACAGGATTATAAATACAAAATCAGTTGGGGGTATCACAGGAGTAGGACTGATAATGAATAAGAAAATAGGAATTCGGGTAAACTACTATGAGCAGCACAGTGATCGCATTGTCATTGTAAAGATAGATACGAAGCCAACACCGACAACAGTAGTACAGGTTTATATGCCAACTAGCTCTGCCGATGATGAGGAGATTGAAGAAATATATGAGGAGCTAAAGGAAATAATTCAGACAGTTAAGGGAGAGGAAAACTTAATTGTGATGGGAGACTGGAATTCGGTAGTAGGAAATGGAAGAGAAGGAAAAATAGTAGGTGAATATGGACTGGGCAGGAGGAATGAAAGAGGGAGTCGCCTGGTAGAATTTTGCACGGAACATGATTTAATAGTAACAAACACCTGGTTTAAGAATCACAAAAGAAGGTTGTATACATGGAAGAGACCAGGAGACACCGGAAGGTATCAGATAGATTTTATAATGGTAAGACATAGATTCCGGAACCAGGTTATAAACTGCAAGACGTACCCAGGGGCAGATATAGACTCTGACCATAACTTGTTAGTCATGAACTGTAGGCTGAAGCTGAAAAAACTGCAGAAAGGTAGGAAAATAAGGAGATGGGACTTAGATAAATTGAAGGAAAGTGAAGGTCTGGAGAATTTCAGAGGGAGCTTTAGGCAACAATTGACAGAAACAGGGGGAAATAAAACAGTAGAAGAGGAATGGGTAGCATTGAGAGATGAAATAGTGAAGGCAGCAGAGGACAAAATAGGTAGGAAGGCAAGACCAACAAAAAATCCTTGGGTATCACAGGAAATACTAAATTTAATCGATGAAAGGAGAAAATATAAAAATGCAGCAAATGAAACAGGCAAAATGGAGTACAGACGACTAAAAAATGAGATTGACAGGAAGTGCAAAATGGCTAAGCAGGAGTGGCTAGAAGCCAAATGCAAATCTGTAGAAGAATGTATAAGAAGGGGAAAAGTAGATACCGCCTACAGGAAAATAAAAGAGACATTTGGGGACAAGAAAAGCAACTCTACGAATATCAAGAACTCAGATGGGAAACCAGTTCTCAGCAAAGAAGGGAAAGCTGAAAGATGGAAAGAGTACATAGAGCAGCTCTACAAAGGAAATGAACTTAGAGACGATGTTGTAGGAAGGGAAGAGGAAGTAGACAAAGATGAAATAGGAGATAATATACTGAGAGATGAATTTGACAGAGCCCTGAAAGACCTAGGTCAGAACAAGGCCCCAGGAGTAGATGACATACCCTCAGAGCTACTAAAGTCTCTGGGAGAGCCAGCCATGACAAAACTATTTGAACTGGTGTGTAGGATGTATGAGACAGGTGAAATACCCTCAGACTTTAAGAAAAATGTAATAATCCCCATTCCAAAGAAATCGGGTGCAGACAGGTGTGAAAATTACAGAACCATCAGTTTGATAAGTCATGGTTGCAAAATTTTAACACGAATTATCTACAGGAGAATGGAAAAGCTGGTAGAAGCTGACCTCGGGGAAGATCAGTTTGGATTCAGGAGGAACATAGGAACCCGGGAGGCAATACTCACTTTACGTCTTATCTTAGAAGATAGATTAAGGAAAGGCAAACCTACATTTTTAGCTTTTGTAGATTTGGAGAAAGCATTTGACAATGTTGACTGGAATACACTCTTTCAAATTCTGAAGTCAGCAGGGGTAAAATATAGGGAGAGTTATTTATAACTTGTACAAAAGCCAGACCGCAGTTATTAGACTCGAAGGGCATGAAAGGGAAGCAGTGGTTGGGAAGGGAGTAAGACAGGGTTGTAGCCTTTCTCCGATGTTATTCAATTTGTACATCGAGCAGGCGGTGAAGGAAAGCAAGGAAAAATTTGGAATAGGGATTAAAGTTCAGGGGGAAGAAATAAAAACATTGCGTTTTGCTGATGACATTGTAATTCTGGCAGAGACAGGAAAGGACCTGGAAGAGCAGTTGAATGGAATGGACAGTGTGTTGAAGAGAACGTATAAAATGAACATTAACAAGAGCAAAACAAAAATAATGGAATGCGGTCTTAGAAAATCAGACGAGGCTGAAGGAATTAGATTAGGCAACGAAACAATGAAGGTGGTAGACGAGTTTTGTTACTTGGGTAGTAAAATAACATGTGATGGTCGCAGTACAGAGGATATAAAATGCAGAATGGCAATGGGAAGAAAAGCATTTTTGAAAAAGAGAAATTTGCTAACATCGAATATTAATTTCAGTGTAAGGAAGTCCTTTCTGAAGGCATTTGTTTGGAGTGTTGCGTTGTACGGGAGTGAAACATGGATGATAAGCACTGCGGACAGGAAGAGAATAGAGGCTTTTGAAATGTGGTGTTACAGAAGAATGCTGAAGATTAGGTGGGTAGATCGCATAACCAATGAAGTAGTACTGAATAGAATTGGTGAGAAAAGGAATTTTTGGCATACCCTGACAAAAAGAAGGGATCGCTTGGTAGGACACATTCTTAGACATCGGGGAATCGTAAATTTAGCATTGGAGGGAAGTGTGTGGGGTAAAAATCGCAGAGGGAGACCAAGAGACGCGTATAGTAAGCAGATTCAAGTGGATGTGGGTTGCCGTTCTTATGAGGAGATGAAAAGGCTTGCTCAGGATAGAGTAGGGTGGAGAGCTGCATCAAACCAGTCTCCGGACTGAAGACCATAACAACAACAACTATTTTTAAATTCTTTGAGGATTAACACATTTGTATTTAGTGTGGTATCTTAGTGTTTTTTTGGAACTGCTTCCTTTAAAAACAAATCTCCCTTTTTTACATGGTCTTCACTTGGTACTTGTTCAATGTACATGAGTTTTAATCAGAGTGAAATTCTATGGATCGAGAAGTAACTTTTAATAAAAGACATCTGGTAATCTAGTGCTCTCATTTTTTTTCCCCTTATGTTTGTCTCACCTATAAATGTCTGTGCTTGATTATTTTTATCAATATTTATATATAATACTGATGCACCTTTCACAAACGTATTTCAGTAATATGCAGATTGAAAGGTAGTTTAATGTAAATACCATGACAAAAATGAGATACCTGGAAAATCTTAAAAATCTTGTAACTCTTGTAGTCACGCTGTTGGGGTTGTAGGCTGTTGCCTTCCACAGGCCTTGACAACTGACTTATGTAGTCACTTATAGAGGAACTTAGAATGAAACATTGATTTGGAACTATGATGAAACATAGCATTTATCACATTAACAAATGTAGCCAGTGGTGAAAAGTAGTGACATGTAAAAATCTTAGTATTGCCTGGGGATTAAGACCACATACTTCAATTCTGTAGCCAAACTATTTTGTTACCGTAGGTTGTAAACAATTATCCTGGACGTACATATTTTTTTGTTTCATGGTGTTTCACTTCAAGGTTGAAGTTTTCAGGCTTAATGTTATGTGGCTGTATATTGGAAACAAAATCAGCTGATACGTGATTTAGTATAACTTTAAGAAAAATATGATAAACAAGCAATTTCCTTAACTCAAGAAAAGTAGTCGTGGTGGACAGAATGAAAATTATTAGTTCCTTTAAGGGGGTTAGGACATCTAGTGGGACAACTTGAAACAGGAGAGGCACGACAGAACATTTTAATTTTTACTGTTTATACTTTTACAAATAAATGCATAAAACTATGCCAGCATGATCAGGAAGGATTTAGGATTCACACTCATAGCAGTGGGAGTTCTAAAACGTAAATTAAACAATATTTATTTACATGTGATAAATCATTTTTTCACTTACTATGGACTACATTTGTTTCTATAGGTACACTTTCCTTCATAAGTAAGAGATTCTTCGATGAATTTTGTACAACATACAAACCATACTTACAGGTTATGAAACTCAAGAATTTTCCTTGTGGTAAAAATTAAGTTTATTAAGCATAAAATTTTAATGTTTTTGGAACATAAAATTTAAAATGTAGCAGCTCATTCATTTCTTCATAAATTGATTAAATTCTAGTGTTTCATACACCTGTGAGTATGGTTTTTATGCTGTGCAAAATTCATCGAAGAATCTCTTAACTATGAAGAAAAGTGTACCTGTTACAACAAATGTAGCCCATG
>CM048748.1:280000-437500 GCA_026315105.1 Locusta migratoria | reverse complement strand
GTATCTGACTGCAATGATAGTTTCGCCTCTTGGGAGAAATTCAGCAAGCCGAACAACTTTCTGGTCCCAAAACTCCATACACACGATTTTATGTGCAGACTTTGTTGTCTTGAATTTTTGTTTTGTGGGAGTGTCTCCCCACCCCATTGATTGCTGTTCTGACTCCATTGTGACCTCATGTACCCAAGTTTCATCACCTCTCACAATTTGATTCAAGCAGTCCTCTCCTCCTCCGGTTTACCGTGTGAGGAATGTCGATGCATTTTGAAGTCGCTTGGTTTTGTGAACATCACTGAAAATTTTGGGAATCCATCTTGAGGACAACTTTTGGTAACCTAAGTGGTCTAAAACAAGTTAGTGCAAAACAAATTACCAAACAAATCCCACAGTCAGTGGCATTGTCAATTGTCTTAGACAGCTTCCGCTGTAAACAGACAACACAGAGCACCCAAAGTGAGAGCAGACTAACAAGGATGACTAGAATGCATGCGCAGAATGCTGATTGCAATGCAGTAGCGGCGGGAATGTGAAACAGTACTTATGATCTGGATACATCTCTCATCATTGTGCAACATACATAGATTAGGCAGTATGACCTCCTGCACACTGAGGACAAGAAAAAGCAGCTTTTGGCTTAAAATCAAGTGCAAATTACTCAGTTTATTCAATGACTTTTCCCTCCAAACAGACATTTCATAATGATTTTTCTAAAGTGTTTGATAGTCTCAGCACTTTGATGGATTGCACAAACTTTAGAAAACAATTTTAAAACAGTTTCTTGCTTGCATGACAAATATTTTAAAGATGAAAATTCTCCTCAGAGATAATAAATATTGTTGAAATGAGATAGAATGGCTGGCCAGTACTTACCATTGTGCTGTACCGCCGATAGTAACACAAAATGAAAAAACAGAAAAAAAGGGACAAAGGGACAAGCTTTCGGAACAGAGTTCCTTCGTCAGGTGGGAGAGAAGGGAAGAATAAAGGATTCTTTATTCTTCCCTTCTCTCCCACCTGACGAAGGAACTCTGTTCCGAAAGCTTGTCCCTTTGTCCCTTTTTTTCTGTTTTTTCATTTTGTGTTACTATCGGCGGTACAGCACAATGGTAAGTACTGGCCAGCCATTCTATCTCATTTCAACAATAAATATTTTAAAGAGTTACATTACAAAATGGGACAATCAGAAATGTGAAGTTTTTTAATCGTAGGTGTTAGATTCTTTAAGAAAATGGGGGTTTACCAGTATGACACCATTAGTCCATTCTCATCCCATTGTAGCTCCAAGCGCATCTGAATTGAACTCCAAGCGCACCTGAATTTTCACTGCTATCATTTCATGTTCTTGTGCCTTCATTGATTTCATGCCCATCAATCATTTCATTTCTCAGTATAATGTTCATGGTAAGAAATCCAGTCCCTTGCTCTATTTTTTTAATATGATTATACTTTTCCCCCCTCCCAATTCTTACAACAGCTGCCCAACTGTTGCTCACAGTTACATGAAGTAGGCTGAAGAAACAGCTTAATGTTTTCTGCAAAAAATGTTTTTGTGTGTAGATCAGAGAAGATTTTGGTGCTCATAATAGTTAGCTTCCACACCTAAGATCTGAATGTAACATCAACAGACATCTTTGAGCCTTCATGATAGGAGATAGGAGAGCTGAACTACTGCAGCTACTCTCCAGTTTTACCAAAAATGAAGCTTTTTCCATTTAAGCTGGATGATATTAAATTTTATATTAATTACTGTACAAGTGAACTTTCCTACCTGTCTTCAGAGTGCCTACAGTCAACAAAAGAAGACAGCCATTTTCCGGAATTAGGTCACAATTTGAGTCCTGTGAAGTTGGCACCCCTTTTTTGGAAAATGTACATTTTTTTCAGAGTTCTAGACAGATATGCAATAGTTCTGGAGTTCTCTGTACAAAATTTAAATAGTTCTGCAAAATTTCGCCGAAAAAATAGTAAAAATTACCACAAACTTGAGTTTTTTTAGTTTTTTTTTTTTAAGAATTATTTGCCTATTAGCACAAATGTAGTTCTGATCACAGTTCTAAATAGCTCTCAAAGAGTTCTACAGGAAATCCTAACAACATTTTTCTGTGCAGATTATACTTTATCAAATAAATGCAGTAATGTGGAATTCATTTTCACGTTACTGTAAATTGGCACCATTTTTTTTTTTTTTTCCGAGAAATACACATTGTTTTTTGGGGTTCTGGTACATATACTATAGTTCTAGAGTTCATGTAAATATTTCTATGTAATTGCCCGAAAAAAATTATGTTCACAATTTTGAATATCTGATAAGCTGTCTTATTTGTGCCCCTTATTCGAGAAATATACATTTTTCGTAGGTCTTGACAGATATTCTATCCGCTGCACATTCAATTTGTTGCTTTAAATAATATAGTGAGGACAGTTTACAACTCACCGCGAAGACGTTGCGACGAGCTGCATCAGGCACATACAAAAGACACACACTTACAACACATTCAGCTATCGGCCATGGCCTTCTTCAGAAAATAGAGCACTCACGCAATCACACAGGCACACAACACAGTCATACAACCATCACCTCCGACTGCCACACTTCGAGATTCGAAGTGGTTGTATGGTGATGGTTGTATGACTGTGTTGTGTGCCTGTGTGATTGCGTGAGTGCTCTATTTTCTGAAGAAGGCCATGGCCGATAGCTGAATGTGTTGTATGTGTGTGTCTTTTGTATGTGCCTGTCGCAGCTCGTCGCCACGTCTTTGCGGTGAGTTGTAAACTGTCCTCACTATATTATTTATTCCAACCTGGACTTTTCATTATTACAATTTGTTGCTTTTACGTCTGAGTGATTACTGCTTATCGTAAACAAGAACTATTGCACATGTCCCTAGAACTCTGGAAAAAAGTCTAATTTTTTGAAAAAAAAATAAATAAAAACTGGTGCAAATTCCACAGTAGCATGTAAATGGATACTACATTATTGTAATTATCTCATAAAGTATAATTTGGACAGAAAAATGCTATCAGGATTTCCTGTAGAACTCTTTGAGAGCAATTTAGAACTGTGATCAGAACTATGTTTGCGCTAATAGGCAAATAATTATTTTAAAAAAACTAAAAAAACTCAAGTTAGTGGTAATTTTTACTATTTTTTCGGCGAAATTTTGCAGAACTATTTAAATTTTGTACAGAGAACTCCAGAACTATTGCATATCTGTCTAGAACTCGGAAAAAAATTACATTTTTGAAAAAAGGGGTGCCAACTTCACAGCTCTCCCACTATTCAGAATTGAGATTTCACAAAATTCTGCAGAACTATTTAAATTTTGTACAGAGAACTCTAGAACTATTGCATATCTGTCTAGAACTCTGAAAAAAAAATTTACATTTTTGGAAAAATGGGTGCCAACTTCACACGATTCTGGTGCAATTTTTTGTAGTTTATGTCCCTCATTTACGCAATTAGCTCATGAACTATTATCTGGGCAAAAAAATATCATTAGGATTTTCTGCAGAACTCTTTGAGAGCTATTTAGAACTGTGATCAGAACTATGTTTACGCTTATAGGCAAATAATTATTTGGAAAAAAACTAAAATTTGTTATTTTTTGTAATTATTTCACGAATTAGTGCAGAACTATTTAAATTTTGTACAGAGAACTCCAGAACTATTGTATATCTGTCTAGAACTCTGAAGAAAATGTACATTTTCCAAAAAACGGGTGCCAACTTCACAAGACTCACAATTTGTGGCTACACGTCCTCCTTGCTAATGCTCATCTTGTGTTATAGTGGCCATATACTATCTTACTAGCCAAGACTTACTATACTTGACATTGGCTGTTAATACCAATTAAAAACATCAAATATATGATATTGAAAGCTATCATAAAAATATAGTGCTGTTATTATTTTTGTGCAAATATTTCACATTCAAATTGTTTGTCATTCATTGAGCCAGAGTTCAATGTTTCTTCGGGGTACACGTGAAGCATTAGTGCAGGTCTCTTTTGGTTGCCTTACAAACTCTGAAGTTCCAAAATTCAGCTCTGAGTTCGGACATCCGAAAGGACGCCAAAGTGTCTCTCGGATAACCAATTACATGAAATGGTGAGAACCATCAAGGAGCAACATATGTTTCTGTTCGCTATCGAGGCTAGTGGACTGCAGTTGGCCTCCTAGATGTATCAGTCCAGCTTCCAAGAAAGGATTTTACTCTTAGCAGTGGTATGTTCTGTAGTGCATGTACTTATCTGATGAATGAGTCTCCATGAGGTACTCATATACCAATACATATGCGCGGCTGTAAGTTCTCTGGAACATTTCTTGTTCTGATTAATATTGTGCAGGAAATGGAGTACCCCTGATATAGTATGAAGGAGCCTCCAGTATGAGCTGAATTTGAATAGGTTCATGAGGCTATTCAGTGTAGAGATAGTATACTTGCCAATGCGTCTGCTTCATCTTCTCTTCAGGAGGTAGTTCTAGAGTCAGAGTAACATTTGGGAGGGTGTGCAAGCCAAGGAGTCCATGCCACCATATTTCCAGTGAGTATATTTGATTTTCAAGGAGTCCTCATGAGAGATGATCAGCTGGTTTGTCTTATCGGATTGTGTGTCCATTGTGTGGGAGTTTGTATCTCCATTATACTATCACAGCAAAAAGTCTTCCATCTGTTTGAATTGCCCCAAATCCAACTTAGTCTGACTGTAGAATCCATCCATAAGATTGCGAGGGAGACTTTGAATTCAGCAGCATGGCAAAAGTAGCACAGTAGTAGAGTTCTTACTATAGCTGCTAAGAGTTCCAGCTGTGGCAAGGTTACTTTCTCAATAGGAGCGAGTCTTTTGTTGCTATAGACTAGATGGGTTTGAACACCATTCACAAAGGCCGTACGAACATGCAGAGCTGATCAATATGTTTTTTTCAGATGGACCACAGGATACATGGTTCTGAGTGTGTTTTCCATGTGCTGTGGTAACCCATCTGGATACACAAACTTGTGACTCTGGAGGTAAGCTGGATATACAGGTGCACCATCATGCTCCTAAGTCCCAGGGCATGAGTTCATCCCAGCCAACCCCTCGGCACCATGTGCCCTGCAATGACAATTTTCCAATAAGAAGGGACCAGTGCATAAGTCCTAGTGGGTCAAGAACATAGCTGTACACTACAAAAAGCTGTTGTTTGGTAGCTGGCTCTTACGATAACTTTCTGGTGATCCTGCTGGGATCAGTTTGGAAGTAGTCATTCTCGGTGTTCCAGTCTACACATAAGAGTTCAGTCTGTGCATGTAGTTCTCACCCTTAAGTCTTCTAAATATCTTTTATCTGTTCAGAGTTGTTAGCTCCTTTTGATAGTGGCAGATGATCAGTTTCATTAGAGCTACAAGTTCATAGTATAATGGTGATGGCAAAATTATCACCCTCTCCAGCTATTGCCTCGTCCAGGTACATATTACTGTTTTCAAGAGGCACCACTATGGGAAACGTCAAATACTTGTTGAAATGTTCTCTTACAGTGAAAAATAGTACAAAAGGGCTGCAGGTCAGTCAATATGGGAGCCTGGTGAAACTGTATTCTATTTTTCCATCAGTTATTTAAAGAACTTCCCTTTCGTTCTGGCCACTCACATGAACCACAGACATTGCCGAGGTGGGGTGGCTTGCATGCCTCAATGATAAAATAGCTTTACTGTAGGTGCAATCACAGCAGAGGGGTGTCTGTGGAGAGGCTGGACAAATATGTGGTTCCTGAAGAGGGACAGTAGTAGTTTCAGGAGCAACAGTCTGGATGATTGACTTACGAGGCTTTGCCATACATTCCAAGCGGCTGAAAGACGGGGGGAACTACAGTTGTTACTACACCCAAGGGCAAGCAGCTTTACTGTATGAATATATGATGGTATCCTCTCAGTCTAGTTACCCGCCAGCTGATTCGCACCAGGCACCGCCTTCATATTCTGTAAATGAAACTGGCTTCTGATTAGAAAGTGACATATCGTATTTTTATTTTTGTCTGTGTGTTTTCATTTTAGTTTGTAAATTTATACTGTTCTCTTGTGCATATTACATTCAAATTCCTGTTTTAGCAAACAGTGTAGTCTTCCTTTGAGCACATTGCGGCAGTCATTTGATTCCTTTTGATTGTGCCTGCTGTTGGTAGAGCTCAGCCCGTGTCTATTTAGCCGCTGGCTGATTCACAGCAGACGCTGCCTTCATATTCCATAAGTGAAACCGGCTTCCGATTAGAAGCAACATATTGTATTTTTATTTTTGTCTGTGTGTGTTTTTGTTTCAGATTGTACATTTATTCTGTGCTTTCATGCATATTAGACTCAAATTCGCCTTTTGACAGTGTAGTCTTCCTTTAAGTGCATCACAACAGTAGTTTGTTTTCTCGGCACTGTAATCGTGAATAGGGACTGTGACTGCTGTGTGCTGATGCAGTCTGAGCTGGTGACACTTCGCTCCCACATTCAAGCTGTGTTAACCTCGGTTGCACAGCTGGAGGCTGCGATTGAGGGGTGTCGTTGTTGGCCAGTAGTGAGGACTGAACAGACTCCCGTCGTCTCCATCGATCGGCCTGTGGCAGCAACATTTCCAAATACTGCCAGCAATGAGGCAGACACTCCACCCACGGTTGCGTGGGAGGTCACTCCGGTGCATTACGGGTGGCGCAAAACATTACGGGGGACCGATCATGAGGCCTCTCCGGCTCATCTTGTTAACAGGTTTGAGTTGCTATCTGTTCAGGACAACATTCCTGAGCCGGATGGTGTGTCATGCTGAGGTCACCACTCAGCTGCAAGATCCAGGCTTTCAGAGAGGCTGGGTTTGCTTGTAGTTGGGAGCTATAATATTATGCACGTGAGGGTGTTCTTTAGGGAGATGGCTGCCGAGGAGCCAACGTACATACTGGCTGGGGCAATTCCAGATGTGGAACAGGTCCCTCCGGATGTCATGAAGAGTACAGGGTGCAGCCAACTGCAGGTGGTGGCTCACGTCAGTACCAATGATGTGTGTCACTTCGGATCTGAAGAGATTCTCTCAGGTTTTGAGCGGCTATCTGAAGTGGTAAAGACTGCCAGTCTTGCTAGCAAGGTTAAAGCAGAGCTCACCATCTGCAGCATAGTTGAAAGGATCCACTGTGGACCTCTGGTACAGAGCCAAGTGGAGGGTCTGAATCAGAGGCTCAGATGTTACTGCAACCACGTAGGCTGCAGATTCCTCGACTTGTGCCATGGGGTGGTGGGGTTCCACTGAATAGGTCAGGAGTCCTCTACGCGCAGGCGGTGGCTACATGGTTAGTGGGTCGGGTCGTTTGGTGTGGAGTGGACTGAGCAGTTTTATTTCGGTAGAGGGCTCTGCGGAAACCCTAAATGGGCTGTCTCAAAGGGTGCAGGTCAATCACTATCGGTATAACAGTTGTAAATTGTCATAGCTACGTCGGGAAAGTACCAGAACTCCCAAGTGTTAATAGGAAGCACCAAAACACACACAATTATAGTGAAAGTTGGCTTAAGCCGGAAATAAGTTCAGCAGAAGTATTTGCAAAAGATCTGTGTTCAGAAAGGATATATTAAACAAAAGAGGTGGAGGCGTGTTTGTCACCATCAAAAGTAGTCTGTTGTGTAGTGAAGTTGAAGTTGGTAGTTTGTGAGTAACATAGGTAGATGTAATACTCGAAAATTATAAAAAGTTAATAATTGCTTCCTTTTACCAGCCCCCCGTTTCTGACAATACAATAGCAGAAAGGTTCAAAGAAAACCTGTGTCTAATCGCAAACACATACCTGACTCACACAATAATAGCAGGCGGTGATTTTAATTTATCATCAGTCTGTTAGAAAAATTATATTTTAATATCAGGAGGTATGCATAAAACGTCATTCGAAATTATACTCGACCCATTCTCTGAGAATTACTTCGAACAATTAGTTCATGAGCCAACTAGAATTGTAAATGGATGTCAAAACACACTTGATCTCTTAGCAGCAAATAATCCTTAGCTCATAACAAGCATCAAAATGGCTACAGGTATTAGTGAACACAGAGCTGTCATAGCAAAACTGAATATCAAAACTACCAAAGTTACCAAAACTAGACGAAAAGTATATTTGTTCAGCAAAGCAGATAGAAATACAATACAGTGCTTCTAAAAAGACAGTTTCCACTCGTTGCTAACACTAAATGTAAGTGTAGACCAGATGTGGCTCAAATTCATTGTATTGTCGCAATACAGCATTACGGAAATGATACAGAATCTTGGAAGGGAATCATTACAACAGTGGTGCTTATTGCTGTGGTGTGGGCTGCTTACCATACTCCAATCGCCAACATTCTCCTCCAAACGCGAAAATATATTGTTGAATCCAACTTAAGTAGGTAGAAATGATAATCAGAATAAAATTAGAGCTCGAATGGAGAGATTCAGGTGTTTTTTCTTCCTGCGCACTATTCGAGAATGGAATGGGAGATAAATAGTATAAAGGCAGTTCGATGAACCCTTTGCCAGGCACTTAAATGTGATTTGCAGAGTATCCCCATGTAGATGTAGATATTCTGGAGGTAAGTTCCCCATTCAGATCTGCAGGCGGGGAATACTCGGGAGGATGTAGTCATCGAAAAGACAACACTGGCATTCTACAGATTGGAGTGTGGAATGTTTGATCCTGTAATCGAGTAGGGAGGTCAGAAAATTTAAAAGAGAAATGGATAGGTTGAAGTTTTGTAGTGTAAAGCGTTGCACTGCAAACCTATGACTCGACATACGAATGTCAAATATATTTATTTAGGAGATGTTAGACGTCAGATATTTCTTTCTGATCTTTTTTCTACTTTTCAAATAAGTAGTGGATGATTTCCACTTGCTGTATTGAATTGGAAGTTCCATGGACTGAGAAAGAGGGAACAGAAAGTATTATTATTCCATGACGGAGTTCATATGTTCTGTGTATTGACATTGTTATTGTTATGTTATGGGGAGATGGGCTCAGACACTGCCTTCGTGATAAATACAGGCCGTAGCGTAGAATTGGTGGGAACGCGATCAGCTTTTCCATTCAGTCGGTGTTACGTAGATGCAAGCGTATGTGATTCTGGTTGTTTGTGTTAAGTTTTACGGGTAAAATGCCTAGAAGTAGTTGTGTTCCTGGCTGCAACTCAAATTATTATAAAGGTGAATATGTGCCAGTGTTGTCTTTTCCTGCCGATGAGGAAAAGAGAATGAATTGGATGAAGAAAATTCAGAAGGAAATCTTGTAGTTACCAAGAACACAGGAGTTTGTATCCATCACTTTCCTGAAGAAAAAATTGTTTGAAAAATCAGAGCAACTCGATCTGATAGTAAGTAAATATCTACTACAATGTTTTTTAGGTGCAGAAATGCTAGAATTATGGGTCAGTCGTGAAGTATCGTTTGAAGTAAACATTCAGAAAAATAGCCTTTTGAAATTTTTTATGTAGTGGTCTTGCTGAATTACGACATACAATTAATACGCATCCAGTGTACTGTAGGGCGAGTTTCGAATAGTTTCTGACAATAGTCTTATTCTTTTTCTAGGTTCAGTACAAACACTAGCTCCGCAAAAAGTTGTAATTGGAAAATGATGCTGTTCCATGTATCTTTCCAAACTTACCATCATACCTGTCAATCCATCATAATATTTCGCATCGCACTGACCCAGAGGATCGTAAAAGACAGTATGAAAAACGTGAAATGGAAAAATATACAAACTGGTTGTCAGAAGACTACTTCACCTCTAGATGAAATTATAAACAACCCAGGGAAGTTTCAACACAATGAGTGGCTAATTAAAAAGCACAGTGATCGTTTACATTTCATGGAATTAGAATTTAATGAGTTCCCCTCTATTACAAAAGTGTTAAACTTGGACAGTAATTTTAAGACTTACATAATGTGTGACAATATTAATATAGATCCTAATACGTTTAATTTGATTTTAGGTGCGGAACTTACTTGTAATTCATGTGCCAAATTACAAAATTTATTAACTGCTGTAAAGACATTGAGAATAAAGGCATTACCATCAAAGAAACAGTGCGTAGAATTCAAGCACTGCTTGTGGAATGCTTGGAAAAAAGTGAGGATGATGATGCAACATTAGGCCTTAAGTTCTTAAGTGAGCAATTGCAACTAATTTCCAAACAGTTGAGGTATTCTCCAAACTAGCTTCTGACTGCTTGCAGTTTCTTCTTCTCATACCCAGCAGCCTACAAATTTGTGAGACAATTGAATATTATTGTTCTGCCACATCCCCATTACTTGAAAAAGTTTATCAGGCATCAATAGTAGAATTAATTATCCTCTTAAGAAGTATTTAAAAACAAAGCTTGAAGCTCTTGAAACTCATGAAAACATGGTGTGCCTCTTACTGGACAAAATTTTTCTAAAACCTAAAATTACTTACCAAGGCAATAGATTGGTAGGGATGGCGAGTAATGCAGTGGATATGGTAGCTGCTTCTACTTTCCAGACATTCATGGTCAAATCAATTTTATCTCAAAACAAAGATGTAGTGGCATTAGTGCCTGTGAAGAACTTAGATGCTGAATTCTTACTTTCAACAACAATTAATATCCTCAGGATGCTTCATGAAATAGGATTTTATGTTGTCTGTGTCATTGCTGATAACAATAAAGTCAATGTCAGATTATATGGCGATACAGAAATTCATAGATATTTTTCTCATCCCTGTGATAACAAAAAGTATTCCTTCTCTTTGATACTGTTCACCTGCTGAAAAATCTCAGGAATAATTGGAAAAGACCAGCACATTCATTTTTCCATCTATGTCTGATGTACACAAAATAAAACAATGCAGTTTCAGGCACATCAGGGAAATTTATGAAGAACAAAAACTTGCTCTTGTTAAACATGCCCCTGGCCTTTCTTACAAAGTTTGTTATCCAAATAGTTTGGAAAGGCAGAATGTTAGCTATGTTGTGCCACTGTTTGATGAAAAAACTATAGCTGCTGTGTCCACTTTAGTAGGAAATGATGGTGATGGCACCAAAGAGTGGCTGCAAATAGTAAGGAATTGGTGGCTCACTGTTAATGTTAAGCATCCTAAAAAGGTAGTGCATCTTCGAGAAGAGTATGCTCGCCCTGTTAGGAGCATGGATCAGAATAATGTCAAACATTTACAGTCATTTTGTGCTTGGTTAAAAAATTGGAATGAAGTGATAGTTCTTGATTCTCCCAACTCAGTAGAGAAACATATGGAGCATTACTGCATACCGCTCGCACATTAGTAAAGCTGTGCGAGTACTTACTCCATGATGTAAATCCTACATTATGTGATGCTAGGAGCATTCCAGACAGATGATCTGGAACAGCAATTTGGAAAGTATCGAAGAATGAGTGGTTGCAATTGTGATGTTTCAGTTCAGCACACATTAGAATCTGACAGAAAGTTGAAAGTTACCAGTTTGCTGACATTTCAGTCAGCGAAGGTGAAATCATTAAATGTCACTGACATTATTAAGCACATTAATGCATCATCTTCGGGTAGTATAGAGTGATTCATTTCTTTCTTTAGAATCTGATGACATAATATTGTCGCATTGAAATGGGAGCAGGCTTGACTTCGAAGGCAACTGAACACAGCACTTATACAAAAAGCACGTTTATTACGAACTCAACATACAAACAGCACTGACTGCCTCTCAGGCAGAGTGCTCTGCTACTTATACACAGACAAAATTTACCAGAAATTAGAACAGTTAACATAAGAAACAAGTAGAATTTACAAGTGAACATACGAAAGATGTAGAACATTCTGGAATTGTTAATTACAAAGAAATAAATTTGTCAGTGGGCAGTATTGAACCGGCGACCTTCAGCACCACAGTCCGTGACGCTATCCCCTGCGCCCCGCCGGCAGTTGGTGTTCCTCGTCTCTCGTGGCATTGCTCCCTCTCCTGGAGAAACAGCGACCTGCTGTAATGTTCCCTGTGGAGCCAGCTGCAATGTCCTGGATCTTGACCATGTCATGGGTCCTCTGTATGGCAGTTCAAGAGAATCCTTCCCTTCTCTGCGATTATCAACGACAGACGTTCCTGTTGTGGCTTCATCAGGAACATTACCGTCCTTAGAGTCCTTGAACAAGAAGCCATTCTTGTCTACTTGCTCTTCAGGATCATAGTAAGGCTGCATGTGTAGGACGTGAACAATGTCTCTTCGTTTTTTGACGTTTCGACGATGGCTCATAATCCTCAACTTCGTATGTGACGTCTGACAGGCGGCGTATGACACAATACGGACCAAAGTATCACTTCAATAACTTTTCTGACAGTCCAACCTTCCATACAGGGGTAAAAATCCATAACAGATCTCCTGGGCTGTACACAACCGGTTGGTGCTTGTCGTTATACCGCTGACGGTCCTTCTCCTGGGCGTCCAGTATCCGTATGCAAGCCAGCTGTCTTGCTTCTTGGGATAAGAGTATCATGTAGAACTAAGCGGGAGTTGTATCAAAATGTTAAAAGCAGTCAGAATGAAGATGCAGTAGCTCATTACAAACAGTACTGTAAGGTTCTGAAAAATGTCATTAAGAATGCAAAAAGTATGTGGTACGCAAAAAGAATAGCAAACTCTCGGGATAAAATTAAAACTATCTGGTCAGTCGTGAAGGAAGTGTCTGGTCAGGAGCAGCAGGTAGAAGATATAACGTCAGTGCGTAGTAGGAATGTTTCTGTTACTGACAAGTTAGATATATGTGCAATATTCAATAATCACTTTCTGAATATAGTAGAGGAACTAAACAAAACTCTAGTTTCTACAGGTAATCATATAACGTATTTAGAAAATGCGTTTCCGAGGCTGTTGCCTGAAATGATCCTTCATGATACTTCCGTAGGTGAGATTGAGTCAATAATTAAATCACTAAAGACTAAGGACTCTTGTGGATATGATGGGGTATCTAGCAGAATTCTAAAGTACTGTTCTCCATATGTTAGCCCAGTACTATGCCATATTTATAATTTTTCCTATCAGAATGGTCAGTTTCCTAACAGATTAAAGTACTCAGTAGTGAAACCGCTTTATAAAAAAGGAGAAAGGGATAATGTAGACAACTATAGACCTATTTCTATGCCATCGGTTTTTTCCAAAGTTATTGAAAAGGCTGTATATTCAAGATTAATCGATCATTTCAGTTCTCATAATTTCCTGTCAAACGTACAGTTTGGTTTTAGAAGTGGTTTAACGACTGAAAACGCTATATTTTCGTTTCTCTGTGAGGCACTTGATGGGTTAAATAAGAGGCTACGGACATTAGGCGTCTTCTTTGATTTAACAAAAGCGTTTGATTGTGTTGATCACAAAATATTGTTGGAGAAGTTGGAACATTATGGAATACGGGGAGTAGCCCACAACTGGTTCACCTCTTACTTTAATAATAGACAACAGAAGGTAATTCTCCGCAATGTAGAAAATGGCTATGACGTGCAATCCCAATGGGGCACAATTAAGTATGGGGTGCCCCAGGGGTCTGTTTTGGGACCATTGCTGTTTCTTATTTATATAAATGATATGCCTTCGAGTATAACAGGTGATTGTAAAATATTTTTGTTTGCTGATGACACCAGCTTGGTAGTGAAGGATGTTGCTCGTAATATTGACACAGTATCAAATAATGCAGTTCAAGAGATAAGTTCATGGCTAATAGAAAACAAGTTGATGTTAAATCACAGTAAAACTCAGTTTTTACAATTTCTAACACATAATTTGACGAAATCTGACATGATTACACATAATGGGCATGTGATAAGTGAGACTGAACAGTTCAAATTTCTAGGTGTTCATATAGACAGTAAGCTGTCATGGAAAGCCCATGTTCAGGATCTTGTTCCAAAACTAAATTCTGCTATATTTACCATTAGAACAATATCTGAGATAAGTGATTCTTCAACACGAAAAGTGGTCTATTTCGCTTACTTTCACTCACTTATGACGTACGGCATTGTTTTTTGGGGTAACTCGCCTGATGCAAAAAGGATATTTCTGGCTCAAAAACGGGCGGTTCGAGCAATATCTGGTGTAAGTTCGCGAACGTCATGTCGCCCCTTTTTCAGTAGTCTGGGAATTTTGACTCTGGCGTCACAATACGTTTTTTCTTTAATGTCGTTTGTTGTTAATAATATCAGCTTATTCCCACGAGTTAGTAGCTTTCACTCGGTGAATACTAGACAGATGTCTAATCTACATTTGCACCACACCACCTTAACACTTGTGCAGAAAGGGGTGCAGTATTCTGCGGCATCCATTTTCAATAAGCTGCCACAAGAACTTAAGAATCTTAGCACTAATCCACATGCTTTCAAATCTAAATTGAAGAGTTACCTCGTGGCTCACTCCTTTTATTCTGTCGAGGAACTCCTAGAAAAGTTAAACAATTAAGCTAATTCATTTTTTCTTTATTGATTCTTTTCACTTTGTCTTAAGATTGTCGTGTGCAAAGGACTACTTAAAATTTTTCTATTACCCTTATTGTGTAACAATTAATGTATTGACTTGTTCCATGACCATGGAGTCTTACTCCTGAAATGGGTCCTATGGAAAAGAAAAAAACAAATAAATAAATAAATAAACCCTGGTGATAAGCTGTTTAACATAGTCATCCTGAGTGTCGTCCAGTTGGAACGGGAACAGCGTATCCATTGTCGTCTCAGCTTCACGGCCATGGAGCAGGAAAAACGGAGTGAAGCCTGTGGTGTCTTGTCTTGCAGTATTGTAAGCAAATGTCACGACTGGCAGAATTGTATCCCAATCCTTCTGCTCAATATCGACGTACATAGATAGCATGTCAGCTAATGTCTTGTTAAAACGTTCCGTAAGACCATTTGTCTGAGGATGGTATGCAGTTTTCATTCTGTGGACAATGTTGCACCGCGCCATTACCTCTGACACTAGTTTTGACTGGAATACTTTTCCACGATCAGATATCATGACACGTGGTGCTCCATGCTTCCAAATGATGTCTTCTACAAGGAATTTTGCGATCTCTGGAGCTTCTGCAGTCAGCACAGGTTTGGTGACAGCGTAGCATGTGAGGTAGTCAGTGCAGACTATTATCCATCAGTTACCGGTTGTCGACTTCGGGAACCTCCCTAAAAGATTGATCCCAACTCCTTGAATGGAGCTGCTGCCTGCGGAATCGGTACGAGATTCCCTGGAAGTAATTGCGGCACATGCTTCCGTCGCTGGCGCTGTTTACAGTGACTCACATAGTGCTTGACAGATCGGTAGAGACCTTTCCAGTAGTACCTGCGTCTGATTCTGTCTAGAGTCTTCACGAATCCCAGTTGACTGGATATTGGAGCATCGTGGAAATATTTGAGAATAGCTGGTTGGAGATGAGCTGGAATGCCCAGTAGCCATTTGGGGTCCAGTGCATCGTAGTTGCTCTTATACAATGTCCCGTTTATAAGTTGGAACTGTCCATTGGTTGGTTCTCCTTTCTCCAAGGCCTCTATCGTTTTTAATAATGCTGGATCTTCTCTCTGTTCAGCTGTAACGTCATCTAATTCAGTGAGGGCTGAAATTTTATTAATGCTGTTGTGTTCCACTAATGGCTTTCTCGAAATACAGTCGGCATCCTTGTGTTTGCGCCCCTTCTTGAATACCACTGTGACATCGTACTCTTGGAGTCTCAGTGCCCATCTTGCTAGTCGACCTGATGGATCCTTCAAGCTAGTCAGCCAACACAAAGAATGGTGGCCTGTCACGACAGTGAATGGTTTGCTGAATAAATAGGGCCGGAACTTGTTGATAGCCCAGATAACTGCGAGACATTCTTTTTCATTTGTAGAGTAGTTTATCTCGGACTTTGAAAGTACTCTTGACACATAGGCTATCACTTTTTCAGCACCTTCCTGAACTTCTACAAGCACTGCACCAATCTCATAAGCACTGGCGTCTGTGTGAAGTTCTGTTTCTGCATTCTCATCGTACAAGGCTAGCACTGGTGCGGAAGTTAGAGCCTCCTTAAGCGCCCGGAAAGCTCTTTCTTTTGTCTCATCCCAGTAAAACTTGGCGTCTCCCTGTAGAAGTTCTTTTAATGGACGTTGGAAATTCTGTGACTGCCCTTACTTTATCTGGATCAGGACGGACACCATCTCCGTTGACTAGGTGCCCCAGGATTTTTATCTCTTTGGCGACAAAGAGGCACTTCTTTGGTTTGAGGCGGAGGCCTGCAGCCTGAACACACTTCAACACAGTTGACAGGCGACTCAGATGTTCTTCAAATGTTTTCGAGAACATGACAATGTCATCTAAATAGCAAAGACATGTTGTTTACTTAAGGTGTCGAAGCAAGTTGTCCATCATGCGTTCGAATGTGGTTGGAGCATTACATAATCCAAATGGCATTACTTCAAATTCATAGAGGCCATCCGGTGTAATCAAAGTCGTCTTCTCCCTGTCAGCTTCGTCGACCTCGATTTGGCAGTAACCTGACTGCATGTCCATAGTTGAGAAGTGTGCTGCTCCTTTCAAGCAGTCTAATGTGTCGTCAATGTGCAGCAATGTCAATCTGTTCAGCCGCCAATAGTCGACACAGAATCGCAATGTGCCATCCTTCTTCTTTACGAGGACCACCGGAGACGACCAAGGACTCTCCGAAGGTTGAGTAATGTCATCTCGCAACATCTTCTCTACTTCGTCCCGAATTATCCGCCTTTCAGCTGGCGACACTGTATACGAGCGTTGGCTAATTGGTGGATGATCCCTAGTATATATACGGTGCTTTATCGTGGGCCATTTCATCTGACTTTTCCCCTGCTGAAATATGAATGCACCCAAAAATTGGCGTAGTAAACCTAACACCCGCTGGTGGTGTTCCTTGGTCAGTCCAGGCCCTATTGGCAGTTCCACGTTTGTTTCCTCCAGCGTGTTGTCTGTATTAACAGCAGAGCATAGGTCTTCATTGATGATGTTGAACTCACCGTCCTGTATTGGTTCAGCTGTCCCGATACACATTCCATTGGGGATAATTTGTGACTGCTCGTGACAATTTGTGATCCAAATCTCTCCTTGACCACCAATTATTATTATGATAGCCACTGGTATGTAAATTTTTGTGAGCCTGATAAACATTTTACTATCAACAAGAACTTCACAGTTTAACCGGTCATCTGTGTTTGTGACTGCAACTCTTATCAATGGCGATATCGGCACATTGTCAACGGCAAATAACTTCCCAGAAAATTCTGTATTATGTGTATCCGTCGGAACAACTTCTTCAATTTGCAGCTCAGATCTTCCACAGTCAATAATAGCTTGGGATGCTTGAAGGAAGTCTACATCTACATACATACTCCGCAATTCACCGTAAGGTGCGTGGTGGAGGGTACACTGTACCACTACTAGGCATTTCCTTTCCTATTCCACTCCCAAATTGAACGAGGAAAAAAAGAATGCCTATATGCCTCCGTACGAGCCCTAATTTCTCTTATCTTGTCTTTGTGATCTTTATGCGAAATGTAAGTAGGCGACAGCAAGATCGTACTACACTCAGCTTCAAATTCCGGCCCTCTAAATTTACTTAACAGAAATTCACGAAAAGAACGTCGTCTTTCTTCCAGCGATCCCCAATTGAGTTGCCGGAGCATTTCCGTGACACTCGCGCATTGGTCGAACCTACCGGTAACAAATCTAGCTGCTCGCCTCTGAACCGCCTCTGTGTCTTCCTTCAAACCGATCTGCTGCGGGTCCCAAATATTTGAGCAATACTCAAGACGTGGTCGTACAAGCGTTTTATACGCGGTCTCCTTTACAGGTGAAGTACATCTTCCCAAAATTCTCCCAATAAACCGAAGTCGGCTGTCTGCCTTACTCACAACTGTCCTTACATGCTCGTTCCATTTCATATCGCTCTGCAATGTTACGCCTAGATATTTGAACGACGCGACCGCATCAGGAAGCTCACTACTGATGCTGTATTCGAACATTATAGGATTGTTTTTTCTACTCATGCGCATCACCTTACATTTTTCTACATTGAGAGCTAGCTGCCATTCTTCGCACCAACTAGAAATTTTGTCTAAGTCAACCTGTATGCTATTACAGTCAGTTACAGACGACACCCTCCCATACACCACAGCATCATCAGCAAACAGCCACAAATTATAACTTACTCTGTCTATCAGATCATTTATATAGATAGAAAATAATAGCGGTCCTATCACACTCCCCTGGGGCACGCCTATGATACACTAGCCTCTGATGAACACTCGCCGTCGAGAACAACGTACTGCGTTCTATTACTTAGGAAGTCTTACAGCCAGTCACAAATCTGTGAACCTATTCCATAAGCTCGTATCTTCGTTAGCAGTCTGCAGTGTGGCACCGTGTCGAACGCCTTTTTGAAGTCGAGAAGAACACAATCCGCCTGTTGCCCTTCGTCCATGGCTTGCAAGATGTCATGTGAAAAAAGGGCAAGCTGAGTTTCACATGAACGATGTTTCCTAAACCCGTGCTGATTCATGGAAAGAAGCTTTTCCATTTCAAGGAAATTTACTATATTCGAACTGAGAATATGCTCCAAAATTCTACATGAAACCGATGTCAACGATATTGGCCTGTAATTGTATGGGTCAGTTCTTTCCTTTCTTATACACGGGAGTCACCTGCGCTTTTTTCCAATCACTAGGAACTTTGCGCTGAATTAAAGATTCGCTATAAATGCAAGCTAAGTAGGGGGCCAATGCCGCAGAATAGTCTTTGTAAAACCGAACTGGTATTCCATCCGGACCAGCAGACTTTTTCGTATTTAGCTCTCTCAGCTGCTTCTCTACACCGGAAATACCTATTGCTATGTCCCCCATTTCGGAATTAGTACGTTGATCAAATGATGGTATATTTGTGCAGTCCTCCTGCGTGAAAGATTTCTTAAAGGTTAAATTTAGAACTTCAGCTTTCCGTTTGCTTTCTTCTATTACTGCCCCGGAATGATCAACTAGTGACTGGACAGTGGGCTTTGACCCGCTTATCGATTTTACATAGGACCAGAATTTTTTCGGGTTCTCGGAAAGATCTTTTGCTAAGTCCCATCCGAGGATGACATTGTGACTACATTCAATTAACACGACAAATTCAAATGGATGGGTCCGGTTCTTGATGGTTAGTCTTGCGACACAAGTTCCTGCTGGCTGGACGTACTTTCCATTCGCGACCTTCAGCACAGTTGTCCCCGTATCACAGAACATTGTCTTCGTTGGTGTGTGGCAGTACTTACCCAACAATACATAGAAAGAAGCTCCTGAATCAACAAGTGCCTGGACAGGTTGGCCGTTGATTATGACGTCGATGAGATTTCCCGACATCTTGGCGACTGTCGTCCATGGAGGATTTTCATCTGCGGCGGCCTCACCTCCGTAGATGGTCGCCTCGCTTAGTTTTCCTGAGCGCAACGGCTAGAGGGGCGGCTGGTACCTCTGTACAGCGACGGTGAACGACTGCGGCGCGTCGGGGAGCGACCTCGTCTAGGAAACGGCGATGGGCTTCATCCCATAGGTCGACTGAACTCATCAGCAGGTGATTGCCTGGGATAGAACTGCTCTGATGGCTGACGTCTTGCGGCAGAATGATCGTTGAATACTCGCCTCCTCTCTATGCAGTAGCGTTCGACATGTGCAGGGCGCCCACAATGGACACACAGTGGTGTGTTGTCTTCAGTCCTCCAGACATCTGTTCTTCTGCAAGGCGTCATAGTTACCGGGGGAGTTGGTTTGTTTCGTGTCGGCCGGTTCATAGGCTGCCGTTTGGCGGGGCAGACAGGAGCTATTGCCTGAAATACCTCTTCCTCATCGGCGTCGGCTCTCTCGTCACTTACAGGGCTTATATCCATGGCCATGATCTGAGGCTCGCTCGATCTCATAGTCCCGGCTGCCATGAACTATTGTAATTCGTCTCTCACAATTTGGCGTATGAGAGAAGCGAAGTCATGCTGGTCTTCCACAACGGCCATAGGGACTACATTGGGCAGGCGGTCATACTTCTTTCGTCCTATCCTCCTCTGTTGCATCTCTTCGATACGCTGGCACCACTTGATGAACTCTTCCGTCGTAGCGACGTCTTTTATCAGATGGGCTTGGTACATGTCTTCTGCAATACCCTTCACCAGGTGCGTGATTTTGTCGGCCTCAGTCATATTTGGATTCACTATGTTTGTTACACAGAGCCCAAACATTCTGTATGTACGACTGTGTCGGCTCACCATGTCGTCGGGCCCGGTTCTTCAGTTGTTCTTCTGCCAAGCGGATTTGTCGCTGGCGAACACCAAACGTCTTTTTGAGTTCCGTTTGGAACGTTTCCCAGTCATCCAGCTTTTCTTTGTTGTTTTCAAACCATTGCTGGGCTGTTCTGCCCAGGTAGAAATAAACGTTGGCCAAGCACATCATATGATCCCACCTGTTGTACTTGGTGACTCGGTCGAACCCTTTTAGCCATTTGTTGGGGTCCTGGCCAGCGTCTCCAGAGAACACCAACGGGTGTCTGATGTGCAGCTGGCTTACCACTGGTTTCGCGTCCATGGTTCTTCTGATGATACGGACTTTCGGAAGGATGTACTCGGTAAATCTCTTGTATTCCGGTTCCAGTCCGTATAAGCAACGGCTCTTACGTTGCCTAATCGGAGCCATGGTGATGCAGCTGTTGCACAGTATACCCGGTGCCTCCATCAAACAATGTCGCGTTGAAATGGAAGCAGGCTTGACTTCGAAGGCAACTGAACACAGCACTTGTACTCAAAGCACGTTTATTACGAACTCAGCATATACGCAGCACTGATTGCCTCTCAGCCAGAGTGCTCTGCTATTTATACACAGACAGAATTTACCAGAAATTAGAAGAACAGTTAACATAAGAAACAAGTAGAATTTACAAGTGAACATAAGAAAGATATAGAACATTCTCGAATTGTTAATTACAAAGAAATTAATTTTTGCCGGTGGGCGGGATTGAACCGGCGACCTTCAGCACCACAGTCTGTGACACTATTCCCTGCACCACGCCGGCAGTCGGTGTTCCTCCTCTCTCACGGCAATATCAGAAGCAGCAGAAATGAATATTGATTCTAGTGACTTAGAGGTTATCATATTTATTGCTGGGCATGTTACCTATAAGTGTGCAGCATATTGACATGTAATACACGCAAAAACCTTTTAAAGACAAATTTAGATATTGTCTGTCAATTGCCAGCAGAAGTGAGCTACCTCAAAAGTTT
Organism: Locusta migratoria; assembly: GCA_026315105.1. Lineage (NCBI taxonomy): Eukaryota > Metazoa > Arthropoda > Insecta > Orthoptera > Acrididae > Locusta > Locusta migratoria. Next base: position 416,254 of record CM048748.1, on the reverse strand, counting down.
GACTCATGAAGGTTTGAAATACCCTTCTGAAATTTCAGTTGAAATTGTGGTATGTATTTACCATGTTTTGAGGTTCTCATTTCTGATACATATGAGATTATGTTTATAAATTGTGAGAACCCAGAGGGATATCTGAAATCAATAATTTTGGAGATGTATTCCCAAGTAGAATGAGACTGTGGCAAATCTGTACTTGAAATTATGGATGATGGCATCAACATGTGGGTGAATGTGCTTTTAAATAGCTATTCGAAGATAAAAACTAACAATTGTGTGGAAGAAAAAGCTTGTAAAACCACAAAAAGAACCAAATGTGATAAAAGTGCAAAAATACCAAGGAAAACGTCAGTGTTTATGTGACTTGTCACGCCAAGTCAGTTGAATAACGTAAGAGGTCTATAATGCCCTATTCAATTGTTAAATACTGTACAAGAATTGTGTATTTGATCATGTATTTTAGCATTTAAGGTTTCACCCTTTTCTGTAATGTGATAAGCGTGAACAGTTCACTGCGTTTCATACATACACATAAATATTGTTGCTATATGACGAGCGGTGTTTTTAATTTCCGCTCTTGCATTGGCCATTTTATGTGTGTAATATTACAGCCATATACAAATTCTAGTATTAAATACTTTCATGTAAGGCGTCCATCCCAGAAATGAGACAACGCCCTATAAGGTTTGTAAATTTACGTTTATTTAGTAATAGAGATTCAGTTTGAATAATTTGACAGTATATTTAGATATTAGTAATGTAAAATCATGTAAGCCATTTGTAATTTTATGAACGAAAAGTGAGCAGATAAGTAGTTTAAATTTCGTTCAAATCTGCCGCAGTGGCGTAGCTATCGTAGGGCTAGGCGGGGCAGTGCCCCGGGGCCCCGAGCTCCAGGGGCCCCTCGGCCTTCGTGAGCGACGAATTTTTTACTTAAATTTTTTTACTCTCCCACCCCATCGTCCATCATATCGCCTTCCCCTCAAACCAAGTTTCCCACAGTAGCCGCACTGGGCCACCGGCTAGCGGAACAATGCTTCTAATTGGGCCTTTATAAGACTCCACTATGTGGCGTTGCTGACGCAAAGCTGCCAGTCGATGTGTCCAACAATCGGCACACTTCAGTCGGCAGAAGTAGCGGCAGCATCACAGCTGCGTCTTCCAAGTGTTGCGGCGTGCAATGTGAAGGATAGCGCTCCTCCAAATACAGTATAAATACATTTACTGTACAGTACTTCTTATTGGCAAATAGAAGTGTACATTTCGAATATCCGAATAAACCGGTTTTCCGATTACCCATGTCTCCAAATTACTTCGGATAATAGACGTTATACTGTGTATAATATTTTAGTTGAATGAAGGAATTTCGACTTCTAATTTCTCCTGTCGAAATTCACCCCATCATGGACAGTTCGCCAATTATGTAAGGAAATTATAACAAAATATGCATTATTAGAATGTGAGGTTACGGAAGTATTTACCGCAGTTTTATCCTTCTGCAGCAGCCGAAAGGTCGTTCAGCAAATTAAAAATCATCAAAACGAATCTGAGGTACAGTATGGCTCAAGCTTGACTCGGACATTTGGCACTCATAGCAATAGAAAACAAGACTGTATCAAGTCTAGATTTTACAGACTTTATTGATGATTTTGCAAAACCCAAAGCCAGGAAAAGATTGTATAATAAGTATTACAATAAAATTGACTACTTTCTAATCGTGTACCCATATTATTACTATAATGTATTGCAGTCACGAAAACGCTTACCGATAATTAGCGATCAGAAATGATATCTTTGCCAACATCTGCAATCTAACAGTTTGAATCATTGTATTACTCCAGTAGGTATTCTTTCAGTTTGACTTTGGTGCGTGAGGAAACACGAACGAAATCCCCACGACTTGAAAAACGCCACTCATTAAGTTCGTGGTACACAGTGAGGCGCGAAAAATAATTATGATTTTTTTTTCAAGGATTAATAGTATTCGTGTTAAAATAAATACAAAAATTCCAAACTTTTGGAAAACAATGTTTTAATACATTGACTGTCACGTGAGTTAAATATAAGTCACAGGAAGTCTTCTCTTCGGGCCACATGAAGTAAATACAACTAACGGACATTTTTCCATTTGAAGCTCCGTGGAGCAGTTGTAACTCACAGTAGCGTGCTGTGACGTGGTGTTACAGTACGTTATGGTCCCAGTAACAAATAATGTCCGTGGCCTCCAGTTTTCAAGAGCAAAAAATGTTCAAATGTTTGTAAAGCTTATGGGACTTAACTACGGGGTCATCAGTCCCTAAACTTACAAACTACTTATGAACTACTTACGAACTAGGACGGCACAAATATCCATGCACGAGGGGGGATTCGAACCCCCGACCGTAGTGGCCATGCAGACCGTGACTGAAGCGCCCAGTTCCCTCGGCCACCGCGGCCTGCTTTCAAGAGCACAAGAGTAGTTATTGACACTTGAAATCGTGAATTATATATAACTCACATGGCCCAGTCATATTGGAGTTTCCTTGCCTTTATAATTTATTATTTAGTGTTACATAGTACTTATACAGTACTGTATATCACATACAGTTTTAATTACATTCTCCAACTCTAATTGCAACAACAATGAAACAGACTGAAAAAATTGGGCATTTCCAATTTGTATCTTTAACACCTGCATGCACTGTGCTTTATGAAGAAACACTCTTCGCAAAATTATGAGTCACAATTTCTTACATTTCCACGTAGTTTGTTTACATTTCTTGACAGCTTGCTCACGTCCAAATTCATTCTTCATTTTTTCGTAGCATCTGTACACTATGACTTGCTGCTCCCATGTTCACAAGAATACAATCTGCAGGCAGCTCGGTGGCTACAGTGAGAGATTTCTCAGAGGCATCGGCATCTTCTGTATGGAGTAGTCTCAAAGTCACTTACTTTTTAATTCTGTGATTGAGATGATCTTGTTATTGACGTATCGGTAAATCCCAAGAGCATTTACCAGTGCTAACCCTGTCAACAGTTCAATTGCAAGTTTCCTGTACCATTTCACACCCCGCCTTAGACAATATTCTACTTAATTTGGTGAGAGAGGTCTATAAACGACTGATTATAGTCAGTTATCATTGCTGGTTTTTTCTTTGTGCCCTCTTGGTTTGAACTTGAGCTTCTTCCTCTCCATGAACAGTACTCAGCATCAACACACTCCTCTTATTTTTCCATTTCAGTAGTATCTTCATCTTCTTCACTTAAGTCCATAACTTCATCTAAAAGCTTTTGTACATGCCTTTGTTCATCTACATAACTTCTACGAGACACTTTCTCCTGCTACAATATTGTGTTATGGAGCAAACTGAATAAAGACTGTAGTAACAATGCAGAAAAACAATAATGGAACTGTAGGCAAATAATGTTGTGGAATGACAGACTTACAGGAGTACCAACCCAAAATTATTAGCGACATAGGAAATGACACACCTGGCACTTTACTCTGGCGCCATGTGAGTCACATGTAACTCACACAAAAAACATAAACGAAGGTACTAAATTGCAATATTTTCAACTTATTTGCACTTAAATAACTTACTTCAAGCAAACTAAAGCAGAATATGGAAAAAAAGTAAATGGTCCCTGGGGGTCGGTAACCCAAGTATACCTTTGGCAGCCAAAATGTTAATATAGTTATTGTTAAACAGAATGGACTAAGACAAAATATTAAATGTATACGGCATATTTAAGTACAGTAGAACAGTACTGGGCATATGATTTGTTGTGGGGATGTGACAGGTGACAGCAGGAAGGGATGGGGGTTGGAGGGCAGAAGGTGCGGGAAAGGGCAGACCGCTGGAATGGTCGGACACTATCGTTCTTTCTGCACCTGCAAAACGAATAGCGAGAAGCGAGCCCCCACTCTGTCTACCCGATTACGTCGCAAAAGGAAATTACAAGATGTTTCACAAAGTTATACCAACCCTTCGACAGTGCACCTCATACGTACCTCATCACGTACTGACAGACCTGCCGGCCGCAGTGGCCGAGGGGATTGAGGCGCTCCAGTCACGATCCGCACGGCCTCTACGGTCGGGGGTTCGAATCCCCCCTCGGGCATGGATATTTGTGCCGTCTTAGCTAGTTCATAAGTAGTTTGTAAGCTTAGGGACTGATGACCCCGTAGTTAAGTCCCATAAGTTATACAAACATTTGAACATTTGATTTGACAGACCTGGAGAGCGCGCATTTTCCACAAAATGCGTTGCGCCAGGAAACCGGCATGTTAATTTTCCACAAATGCGTTAATACTGAAAGGAATACCGAACAGACTCTACATACTTCTACGCACTACCTTGCAATGGTAGGCGGGAAATGGATTCGGCATTCAGTGGCTTTTTTTCTGGGAATGGCTCCTTCCCATACCATAAGAACTATTCGCTCTTCAATTTCCGCCCCTCAGGGGCTCAGCATTAATTTGCTGGGTACGGGCTTGGCGAACCCGGGGTCCTGAGCCGTGGGCTGTGTCACGCCAACAGTCCGCTACACCGTAAGCTCTGTGCGTGCTTCAACGACCATCGTTCGGCGCGACGGTGGAATGTTGGACGTTTCAGAGCCCGGGGATCTTGGCTTAATCGCCCAGGTCGCGAGGACGGTACAAACCTCTATAAAAAAAACCTCAATCTCAAGGTGTGCTACGTGCCGAGGAGATGCATGGCTGTTGAGGTTGAACAGTCGCTAGCGAGCAACCTCTGAGGAACCTGCCGCACCTCAGTTGTATAAGGCTTACCCAGGCAAGCGGGGCTCTGTCTGGGTGGACGCTTATTTCCCTAGCTGCTCGTGCGACCACGATGAAAAGAACCCAAAGTAACGCTGGTGGGCGTTTAACCATCGTCTCTAAGAGAGGAAAGGTTGAGTACAATGCTGAGAAATATGACCCTCAGTCGTTCCCTGCCTTGGCAACGCCATGGGAGGAACGTAGGACAAGAAATCGAGGTGAGGCCTATGCCCCCCGATACTTAGTATGTTCCCGGACTGACGGTGAGTCGTTCACCAACACAAAGCCCCTGTTTTTTGTTGAACACGTTGAGGATAAATTCGGCGAGGTGGAAGGCATGTCCAAGATGCGATCCGGCTCTGTCCTTATTACGACGTCATCCCCAGCACAGTCACGAGCACTGCTTGCCTGTGACAAGCTGGGTGAAGTTCCCGTGACGATCACTCCTCATAAGAGCCTCAACATGGTACAGGGTATAATCTTCCATAAAGATCTTCTGTTGCAGACCGACGACGAGCTACGTAAGAACTTGGAGCGGAGATGAGTTCATTTTATACGGCGAGTGCATAGGGGTCCGAAGGACAACAGGGTCGCAACCGGCGCATTCATCTTGGCCTTCGAGGGTGACACGTTGCCTGAGAAGGTCAAGGTGATGATTTACCGGATTGACGTGAAGCCCTACGTTCCTCCCCCTATGCGCTGTTTTAAGTGCTGGAGGTTTGGGCACATGTCCTCCAGGTGCACTGCCAACTCCACCTGTCGAGAGTGTGGACGTGCGGAACACCCTAACGTCCCTTGTGCACCTCCTCCACTTTGTGTGAACTGTGGACAACACCACTCCCCTTGCTCGCCCACTTGCTCTGTTCTGCATAGAGAGAGGAAGATAATGGAATATAAAACCATGGATAGGCTGTCTTACTCGGAGGCGAAGAGGAAATACGAAAAACTGCATCCCATCAGTATGAAGACATCCTTTGCTGCAGCCGCATCTTCATCTATAGAATTGCCACGTGTGCAGTCGGTCCTAGTGGGCTCCCAGGCCCAACCATCTACCTCTGCCCCCCTAACTACTGGGGGCACCTCAAATTCCACCGCCCCCAAAGACCCTACTTTGGGAGCGGTAACCACCACACCAAAGGGGACATTGGTCCCCACCCCAGAGCCAGAGCAACAACAGCCTGCTCTGGCTCCTCACGCTAGGAAGGGGTCGCTCGGATCCCTTCCCTCTAAGGTTTCTCCCGCTGAATCAGCGGATGCCAGTGGATGGCAGAAAGTACTGCCAGCTGGTCGTAGGGCTGCACGCCGCTCCTCAGTCCTGGGGACTGAGCTGGCAGCGCCCTCCCAGCATGAGAAACCTAAAGAGAAGCGCGAAACCAAGAAGAAGAAGGTCAAGAAACCGCCCAAGGAGAAGGATATCCCGGTGGCAACCTTGCCACCATCCCCCTCCACCTCTTCTTCTGAGGACGAGATAGAGATCCTCGCGTCCCCCAAAGACTTGGCAATTGCCGAGTCTGCGGAAGTCATGGACGTTGAGGCTCTGCCTCAGAAATCGGCGATGGCAGAAGATACTGCGACCCCTACCGCGCCGCCGAATTCAGCATGCCCCAGCGACCAGGAGGCTCTCTGATCCTCCAGTGGAACTGTGGCGGATTTTTCCACCATCTGCCAGAGTTAGAGCACTTGTTGTGCCACTTCCCAGCGTTTTGTGTAGCCCTGCAGGAAACCTGGTTTCCTGCTAATAGGACCCCAGCCCTTCGTGGGTATCGGGGCTATTACAAAAATCGTCTCGTATATGACAGGGTCTCTGGAGGTGTCTGTATCTACGTCCTTGCCACTGTCCCCAGTGCCGCTGTGCCTCTACACACGACTCTTGAGGCGGTGGCTGTTCGGATCCGGGCTATACAGGAACTGACGATCTGTTCACTTTACCTTCCTCCAGATGAGATGATTTCAATTACTGACCTTGCTACCCTGGTGGCACAACTTCCCCCACCATTTCTGATTCTGGGGGACTTCAATGCTCACCATCCCTTGTGGGGTGGAGCGCAGACAACAGCTCGTGGTAGGGACATAGAGACGCTCTTATCGCAGCAAGACGTCTGCCTGTTAAACACTGGTGCACCCACGCATTTTTGCATGGCACGAGGCACCTACTCAGCTATAGATCTCTCCGTTTGTACCCCGAGCCTGCTCCCGCATTTCCAGTGGAGGGTCCATGATGACCTTTGCAACAGCGACCATTTTCCCATCCTCGTGTCGCTCCTGGATTTTCAACCTCCGGGCTGCCCATCTCGATGGTCTCTCCGTCGAGCTGATTGGCAATGCTACACCTCAGTTGCAACGGTTCCTGTCCCACTGCCAGCTGACGTGGACATGGCGATTAACCAGGTAACCAGCACGATAGTCTCAGCCGCTGAGTCAACCATTCCCACCACTTCTGGCTCCCCACGGCGTAAGTCTGTGCCCTGGTGGACGCCGGAAATCGCTGAGGCCATTCGGAATCGTCGTCGGGCGCTCCAGTGGCATCGTCGACACCCCACTGTAGAAAACCTAATAGATTTTAAACGGCTCCGGGCCCGGGCTCGACAGCTCATCAGGCAGGGTAAACGGGACTGTTGGGAGACGTATGTCGTCAGCATTGGCCGTCGCACCTCAGCATCTTGGGTGTGGTCGCAGGTTCGGCGCCTATTTGGGTACCGTCCACCGGCGGCGATTCCCAGCCTACGCATCCAGGGTACCCTATGCACCGACCCGATTTCCATTGCAGAACACATGGCCGAGCATTATGCTCGCACCTCTGCAACATGTGAATACAGTGCGGACTTCCGTGCACTGAAGGAGCGTGTTGAACAGAGACGGCTGTCCTTTCACACACGCCGCGCCGAAGTGTACAACTCTGCTTTCAGTAAATGGGAATTCGAAACTGCCCTTGCCGCATGCCCCGATACCTCTCCAGGACCGGACAGAATCCACAGCCAGTTCATCCGGCACCTTTCCGTGGAGTTTCAACACCAGCTTCTCGCCCTGTTTAACCGTTTATGCGTGGAGGGGGCTTTCCCGTCACAATGGCGGGAAAGCATCATTATTCCGGTGATCAAACCTGGTGCTGACCCACAGGTGGCTGATAGTTACCGCCCAATCAGCCTCACCAACGCTCTGTGCAAACTATTCGAACGTATGGTGAGCCGGCGGCTTATGTGGATCCTAGAACATCGGGGTCTGTTGTCCCCACGTCAAGGGGGTTTCCGCCAAGGCCGCTCCACTGTTGACAACCTAGTGGCTCTGGAGTCCGCCATTCGTACGGCATTTAGCAGGCGTGAGCACCTTGTTGCCGTTTTTTTTATCTCAGAAAGGCCTACGATACCACTTGGCGCCACCACATTCTGGCTACACTGCACAGTTGGGGATTGCGAGGTCCGCTCCCACTTTTTATTCAGAACTTTCTTTCCCTCCGATCTTTTCGGGTACGGGTTGGTACTTCCCTCAGCTCCTCTCACGTCCAGGAGAACGGTGTCCCACAGGGCTCTGTACTTAGTGTACCCCTATTTTTAATCGCCATCAATGGACTTGCTGAGGCAGTGGGGTCATCGGTTTCTTCTTCTTTGTTTGCCGATGACTTCTGCCTATACTTCAGCTCAGCTAGCATTGGGGTAGCTGAAAGGCGTCTACAGGGAGCCATTCGAAAGGCGCAGTCATGGGCCTCAACCCATGGGTTTCAGTTTTCTCCAGCGAAAACCGGGGTTATGCACTTCTGCCGCCGTCGAGCTGTCCATTTGGACCCAGAGCTATATTTATATGATGAACTTCTTCCTGTCGAAGAGACTCACCGATTTCTTGGCATGCTCACTTGGGTGCCCCATCTTCGCCAGCTCAAGCAGAAGTGCGTGCGGTACCTCAATATTCTCCGCTGCCTCAGCCACACTAGTTGGGGAGCCGCTCGTACAAGTCTTTTGCAGCTCTACATGGCGCTGATTCAATCCCGCTTAGATTATGGGAGCTTTGTGTATGGTTCAGCAGCCCCATCTGCATTGCAGGCCTTGGACCCAGTACTCCACAGTGGCATCCGTTTAGCAACGGGGGCCTTCCGTACCAGTCCTGTGACAAGCCTTCTTGCTGAGGCTGGGGTTCCCCCCCTGCGATTCAGAAGGCAACAGCTAATGGCTTCTTATGTTGCCCGTATTCATGCCGTACCACGCCACCCAAATCGCAGGCTCCTCTTCCCAGCTGACGCACTCCCTTCCCCGCAACGACGGCCGCAGTCGGGCCTCCCGGTTGCGGTCCGTGTTCGTTCCCTTATTTCTTCTCTAGGATCCCTTCCTATTCCTCTCACCTTCCAGTACTGTTCTAGTATTCCTCCTTGGGTCATTCCTCGCCTCCAGCTTCGGTTGGACTTGTCCCAGGACTCCAAAGCCTCTGTTGCACCGACGACTCTGCGTCAACAGTTCCAGGCCCTTCTAGATTCCTACCATGGCGCTGAATTTATATACACCGATGGCTCCCTAGTCGATGGCCATGTTGGGTATGCCTATACGCATGGCCGGCATATAGAACAACGTTCATTGCCCTGTGGGAGTAGTGTGTTTACGGTGGAACTTGTCGCCATTTGGCGGGCCCTTGAACACCTCAGAGCCTGCCCCGGGGAGTCTGTGGTTATCTGTACTGACTCCCTGAGTGGTCTGCACGCCCTTAACCATTGTTTCCCAAAACATCCTTTGGTACGGTCCATTCAGGAAGCTGTATACAGACTATATACATCTGGTCGCACTGTGGTCTTCCTTTGGACTCCGGGCCACGTTGGAATAAAAGGAAATGAACGCGTTGACCAACTGGCGAAGGAGGCTACTACCTCAACTATGCTGGAAATCGGTCTCCAGGAGAGGGATCTCCGGGCGGTACTCAATCGGAAGGTTTTAAGCCTTTGGAACACAGAGTGGGCTGAATCGAACCCACCAAATAAGCTCCGTGCTGTTAAGCCTACTACGGCAATGTGGAGGTCCTCCCTGCGAGCCTCACGTAGGGAGTCCGTTGTACTCTGCCGCCTACGCATTGGCCATACGTGGCTAACACACGGCCACCTCTTGCGTCGAGAGGGCCCACCAGTTTGTCGTTGTGGCGCCCAGCTGACTGTGGTGCACATACTGTTGCATTGTCCGTTTTTAGCCGCTTTGCGGCAGTCCTTTAGCCTATAAGATTCGCTACCATCAGTTTTAGGTGACAATGCCTCCTTGGCTACTACTGTTTTAAATTTTATTCGCGCCTCTGGTTTCTACCCTTCCATTTAATGGAAGGCGCTTCTGAGTGATTCACAGACTCTCATTTTTACACTGTTTTTAAGTTACTTGATAGCCTCTACCTTTTCGGTTGAGGTGGTTTTTTAGTGTGTACAGCATGGCTCGCTCATCCGTTTTTATCCTAGTGATCAGCCGGCCATTGCATTCTGCTGTGAAATTGTCCTTTTAACCCTTTTGTGCAGTCCTCTGTGTATAAGTGTAGTATTTGTCTTTCTTTTACATTCCAGGAATTCTCTAATCCTAGTTCTCTGTGTTTGTGTTCTATCACATGTTACATCAGTGCCTGGAACAGGGGACTGATGACCTTGTAGTTTGGTCCCCTATAAACAACAACAACAACAACAACAACAATTCAATTTCCGTTCATACTAACACTATACCCTCCGCCGCATTCTGCTCAGTTCTTCTGTGTGAAAAACAAACAACTTCACTGTGTTTTAAAATAATGGTGAGAATTCAGCACTTCACACAATGTTTTAAGGTATGTCTCTAGCCGCACACTATTTGTTTATTCTGCCATTTAAAGGTTCAATAACATTCACGTTCAAATGTTTGTATAGCTTATGGGACTTACCTACGGGGTCATCAGTCCCTAAACTTACAAACTACTTATGATCTAGCTAACACTAAGTACGACACAAATATCCATGCCCGAGGGGGGGGGGGATTCGAACCCCCGACCGTAGTGGCCGAACAGAACGTGACTGGCGCGCCGCAGTCCCCTCAGCCACCGCGGCCGGCTTACATTCACGGATCAGAAGTTTCATGGAATAATTACTTTGTCTCAATAATGAACTGTGCACCAGACGCTGCCCTTTACCCCACTGTCACGATAATAAGCGAAGATATCGACTTAGTTATTTTACTTATTACTTTTTCCTGGCCAGACACTAACATATACTTCAAGAAGCCTGGTAGGGGCACGGCTCAATCCAAAGTGTTTCATCAAACAAAATGCGGCAACTTACTTTTGATGAGACCATCCTACACGAATGTTTCCCCTATTTTCCTTCTTTGACTGGACTGTCAACGAAATGAGCTAATAGCGCAGTAGTTTAGCGAGAGTGAGTTTTCGGCACTGACAACAGTCCGCCTGTTGTCACCACTGACGAAAAATACCCCATGGGGCATTTTCACCTGTATGTCCTACGCAGGTCCAACTCTATCTCTAGCCCTTTGCAATATTTCATCCAAATCACCTAGTAATTTTGCGTGAAAGCATAACAAACAAACAAACTTTCACAATTATATTAGAGAGTAAGATTAATTATTATCTGCTACATGACACGTAATAATTAATTTACTTAGTAGTATTTAGGTATACTTATGTCTTCCAGTGGGCGGTAAGGAGCTGATGATGTAGTTTTGCATCTGTACAGTATTAGTGTAAAGAGGGCCCCAATGTCATTTTTGCCGCGGGGACATCGGTGACATAGCTAGCCACTGATCTGCCGGCTTACTTCGCGCTTGTCTCTTGCCTGCGCGCGGCCGACTCTTTGTGTGACGTCATCAAAACTAAGCTATGGCCTGTATTTATCACGAAGGTAGTGGCTCAGAGGTAGACGAACACTACTGATGTAATTGGCTTCTATGTAAAGTATGGAAGTGCCTCTTTGTAGTTAAAGGAGAGCACAAGAGACTTGTTAAAGATTAAAAGTCGAGCTTAAGACAAGTTATTTATAATATTTTGTGCCTCTCTCTACTTTCTCATGCTGAAACAATCTCCAGAGAAGAAATTCTGATGTCTTCATTAGGTGAAAACTAAAGGTATATGCTTGGGGTACAGACTAGCTGGACCTCTTATGGCATAATTCTCTATATAGGGAAGAAAGAAGAAGACAATTTTAATCCAAAAGAGTGACGTAGAATTGATCTTTACGGTCATCAACCAAGAAACATTCAAATGTTTGTAATGTTTGTAAAGCTTATGGGACTTAACTACGGGGTCATCAGTCCCTAAACTTACAAACTACTTATGAACTACTTACGAACTAGTACGGCACAAATATCCATTCCCGAGGGGGGATTCGAACCCCCGACCGTAGTGGCCGTGCAGACCGTGACTGAAGCGCCTCAGTCCCCTCGGCCACCGCGGCCGGCCATTCCCAAATAGTTCACAATTCTCCCAGCAACACAACAAGAGGAGATGGTGACCGAAGAAACAGGACGCAAATAGAGAGAGAAACGGAAAAGTGATTAAAAAACGAAAGAACTCAAGATAGGCGGCTATACGACACATTACGGATTTGGCTGGTAGTCGTAGTAACCAGAGATGCGAAAGGGGAAGTGAATATAGCAGTAACATAACCAAATCTTGGCGTTGCTGCATTTTGAAAATTACGCCGCAAGTGGAGAAGAGCTGTTCGAGCGTCGCGGGGTTCCAACCGGCTTGTTCGAACAGCGTTCCTGATCCAGATCTGCAGTTCCCGCGCCGCGTGCTGCTATATGTTGCAACGCCAGCATCTCGCCGCACAGTCCCGAGGTGAGTGTGCCCAGTTGAAACGTGTTTAGTGTATTTGTGAGTAGAGCGTAGGAACAGAAGTATGCCGGAAACAAGAAGTATGGCACAAACAGAACAAAGTTGTAATCTAGAGTTATTCCTGAAAAAACTTGAATCTCGGTTAGATAAGATGGAAAGGAAAACCGAAACCAGTTTAACTGAAACAGATAAAGACCTAAAGAATTTATCGAAACAAATAGACAAAATTAGAAAATTTTAGTTCTCAACTAGAGACTCATGTGAAGGAGTGTAGGGAGAAATTTGATTTATTTGATGATAGATTTAATGCGTGGTCCCAAAATTTAGTAACTAAAGAACAGGCTAAAGAACTTGCAGAACAGGTATTTGAACAAAACAATACAGTAAATAAAGAACCTATACCAGCCATACTCAACCTTTGTCGTCTGCGGGTCAATTTCTCGGAATCCTATTTCAAGTGGGCCGCAACATTATTACATACCAAGATAACAATACGAAATAACCACACCCATTTTTTTTTATCATGGAAATGTATTTTAATACATCATTGTTAATAAAAGAGTATGTTTCTGAAAGCTTAGCTTTTGAAATATGGCCGAACTTATTATTAATTAATTTCTTTTGAAAAAATGTTCACTTTATTTCAGTCGCCATCTGTATCTCTGCTGTAACTTCTTGACAGTCATTTGTAAGCAATTATGTTTCGTTAAATATCTTGTAAGGGAGACCAGACTAAGTGGTTACTGTGAACTGACACTATAGTTCTTGGCGACATTAGAAGGGGAATGATAAATTTTAATTTCTTCCAGCGCTGATAAACGGGGGACTAATTCAATACAATTAGTATAGGAAAGTTATATTTTACACATTTGATGGAGTGCATTAAGTAGAAATTCTATTACTAACGAAAAAATAGTTTTCATACGGAAAATTTCACTGTGCTATTGTAGTGCCACAAGTAATATTGTGAAAACCCAAGGATTAAAAGTTAGTAAAAATCTTGCTTAGGTAACTTAATGCAGCTTTTAACACTCACTTGCTCATGATTTCAAAAGTAAGTAAATGACAGTGTATGAGAGTGTGTTTGCTAATATTTGATTTAACTTTTAACTCTCCTACTATGGATCTAGACAGCTTGCTTTTATTTAGAACTCTACAATCTGGAACTACCTAACATGATGTAACTCTCATGTATTAAGTAGAATATATCACGAGAGAATGCTGGCGGTAAATATTCTTACTTAACTTGGGTACTGAAACTTAAATAGCTGAACAGACTTTTCATGACAGTTAAAAGAAGAAAAGGCTGTGCTTTAAAATTGGATGTTCTTTTTGGATCTACGATGCCACTTACAGGTACATATTTAAAACATACAACAGCTCCCTGTTTGCGGTGGGGTTTAAAAAGGAAAACAGAGTGGTAAAAGTCCTAGATTTCTGGCATCTTGTGCTCACATCCAGTAGGATCAGCCCATGTCGATTTACAGTGATCTATCAAATATCACGACAGAAAAAATAATTGTAGATCTCTGAGTGACGGTCCACTGTTAATTAAGAGCAAAGTTATATAATACGGTTTATGGCAATAAAATATGAATTCGTCACTTACCTCCTCTGACGTTTTCATGACAGTTAAAAGAAGAAAAGGCTGTGCTTTAAAATTGGATGTTCTTTTTGGATCTACGATGCCACTTACAGGTACATATTTAAAACATACAACAGCTCCCTGTTTGCGGTGGGGTTTAAAAAGGAAAACAGAGTGGTAAAAGTCCTAGATTTCTGGCATCTTGTGCTCACATCCAGTAGGATCAGCCCATGTCGATTTACAGTGATCTATCAAATATCACGACAGAAAAAATAATTGTAGATCTCTGAGTGACGGTCCACTGTTAATTAAGAGCAAAGTTATATAATACGGTTTATGGCAATAAAATATGAATTCGTCACTTACCTCCTCTGACGTTCTATTTGGGCCTATGCATGTTGGTTACAGTATATAAACAAGTTGAGTAAATTCTCCATGATTTGTGTGCTACAATACTCACGCTGTCAAAACAATCGCGAGAAGCAGGGTTTCGCTAGGCAAATCCGGCTCAGCAATATCATCTACAGCGCAAGTATTATTGCAGATCTCGATCATAACACAGTTCGTGTAAACACATTCTGAATTCGGTATGGTATATAGGTTTATGAAATAAGGTGTAGACACTTTGTGTTAAAAATATAAGAAGTTGTGTGTTGAAACGTCATTTGACGGAGACTTTGTTTGGATTCCTAAAAACCGAAACATTTATGCAGTACCGGCGGAAGGGCCGGGGCGCCAAATTGTAGGGGAGTTTCGGGGGGGGGGGGGGGGCGCCAAAATCCTTGCTAAATTTATGTTATTGTAAATAGTGAACTAAAAATTAACTTTTTCATAAATTATGTAGCAACATTGGTTACTACCTCATGCCATAGGCCTCACTCTTTATAACAACCCCGGTTTCTTCTTCAATCTCCTATAAAGGAAATTCCTTCATCCCTTCACCTTATTTGTCTATAAAAAAAATCTCCGCTGACAAAGCTAAAGGCTATTGTTGACAGTTGGGAGTTTCGAGCAACTACAACACGCTCTGACAATTACAACCGCCGCGGTGCCGACAATTGCACTCCTTGTGACAAAGCTATGTCGGCCGATCTAACAATACACACAAACAATATTGAGTTATCGGCAACCAAAAATAAATTAGTACTGTTTGTACTACCAAATGCCTCTCGAAAGAAAATTATAAATCAGAAGTCATGTACATGTAGTGCAAGCTTCATGGTGTGCGTGTTCTTCTTTTGTCTCCTGAATTTCTACTCTTAGTAGAATAATCATTGCGTTACTGTGTTCCTTATCAACAGGTCGGAAAAAAAGAAGCCTTCTGGAAATGTATACAGAAAAAGAAGAGCACAATTAGCAGCCGAAAATGAGAAACAGGCAGCAGCATTAAAGAAATTCTTTCGTACTCCTGAAACAGACAATAATGGAAATGAAAACGTAGAACCAGAGAATGAGGAAACCAGCAGGACATCAATATTCCAGTACTAGAGTTGTGGCGATTCGTCAATGAGTCGTTCATTTGAACGAATACAAATAAAGAATCGTAAGAATCGAATCGTGATTCGGACGAATCGTCGTTCAAAAGAATCGTCTGTCTCGTGACGATTCTTAAGTTCCAACGATTCACGATTCGAAGGCGATTGCCGAATCTTGTCGAATCGTGCCGAAGAGGGGGGGATGAATCGTCGTTCAAAAGAATCGCCTGTCTTACGATTCATGACTCTAAAGCAAGTGGCGAATCGTGCCGAATGATTACGAAAGCCAGAAAGCGTGAGAACAAAGGAAGCACAGAAGAAGATCGTGAGCTGTTAATTATTAGCCTATTCACGAATTACACATAACAGAAACAGAACGCAGCGAAATACACAGCTGTCAATAAATACGAATATACGTCTTTTATAAAGTTTACATATTATGTATTTAAACGAGCAATCCTTACACATTTATATTTCGCGTATCCCAGAAATGGCTGTAACATTTAGATTATATTTTGTGTTTAGAGAGGTTTAAGCTTTTCGAGTTCATCTACGTAGTTATATTTTTTGTAAAAAATTAATTTTACAAAAATATTCTTTTCATATAAAAACGCGATTTTAAATGTTTTTAAAGCCATCTCAAAAATCTTATTTGCCATTTTGGTTTTTACGTTATCAGCTTTCCTGAAAGAAACCGATTTTAGAAAAAAAGAAACATTTTAATAAACTTGAATTTCTTGTATCTCGAAAGAAATTTAATATTTAGAAACGGATTTTTATTTTTAATGTTTATTTCGTGTTTCCTTCAACTAATTGATTTTACATAAGTATTTTATAATGATTAGATACCTTATAATTACCATAGATTCAATTATATTTATATTTAAATTGCCGAAGTATTCAAACAGAACGAAAAAAAAGTTACAAGGTTACTGCAGCATTCGAAATAATTGTCCTACGTTCACTAAACCTGCAACGCTAGTGAATGAGCTATGATGACAGCAGAAATAGTTGGTAGTGTAATATTTATTTAGAACCGTTAGCTAAATTTCAGACTATTTTCTCGAGAATTTTTGAGAGCTGAATCGAATGGCTTTGCCTCATTATTATTTTAAGTCTGAACTTTACGCACCAAAAATATTAAAAAATCCTATACCCATATTGTCACCTTTTCGGCATTTTGTAAGAATTGTGCCGTCGCAGACCAGAAACAATCGTGAACGAATCGTAGGAACAGATGCAAAAGGTTAAGATTCCAACATCCATAACACTGACATGTATTGCCATCTATGAGCAAGATGT
Organism: Locusta migratoria; assembly: GCA_026315105.1. Taxonomy (NCBI): domain Eukaryota; kingdom Metazoa; phylum Arthropoda; class Insecta; order Orthoptera; family Acrididae; genus Locusta; species Locusta migratoria. The sequence continues at coordinate 399,363 of CM048748.1, read as the reverse complement.
AAAAGTAAGAATCGCGCCAATGCAGACTAAAGAATCGCGAAAGAATCGTGAACGAATCGTAGGAATCGATTCACAACGTGGGATTGAATCGCAAGAATCGATTCATAAAAAAGAATCGTGTTGCCCAACTCTACACAGTACAGGTAAGTAGGCCTACATTACGTAACGTATTTTCATTTCATTACGTTTAATAGAGAAGAGGTGTTTACACACGTAGCGAAAATCAAATGCCTGTAAATCTATCGGACCAAACTGCGTGGTCATCAGTTCGTAGCTTACAAACTACTTAAACCTAGGTAAACTAACCTACGGACAAACACACACACCCATGCCCCAGGGGGGTCTCGAACCTCCACGGCGAGCAACCGCGCGCTCCGCAGCGAGGCGCCTTAGACCGCTCGGCTACTCCACCGCGGCACACGTAGCGCCTTAGCAGGCTGGGGTGCGTAGGGTGGCGGCCTGTCAGACAGGCGGCGAACTTCAGGCTCAAAGAAAGTGATTTTTCCATTGATATAAGTAGCAATAATTACATTCTATACCAACACTGATGCTTGCTACATGTACCAAAGCGATTAGACTTTTTTTTTTTTACTCGTTAGATGTGTATTAACAAACTTTTAATTAAAGGCTTTGCACAGAAAAAGACACGAAAAGTTAACTTTACTCAGCTTTGTAAAGAACTCAATTTGCAAGAAAACTGTATAAAGATATAAAATCGTATTACTGGTTGTATTATTTGTCTTACGAAATATTTGTACAATGCTTTTACAAAATATATTTGTATATTTTGTTCATATATGTGTTCTCTTTCGCAGTTAAGCACAAGCTTCTAAATGCTGCTCTAGACAGAATTTATTTATATCAATATTCTTGAATTTATAGCAGTTTTTAATGAATGTGGCAACTCCTCCTCCCTCCATATCTACTCTACAGAAGTGTGAAGCTAAATTAAATCCTGGAATGTTTAACATATCTATACCAGTGGCCACATGATGTTCAGAGAGGCAAATTATGTCAATTGGGCTAGAGGAATCTATTTCATCAATACAAATGAGTAGTTCATCAAGTTTATTTCTGAGTCCTGGAATATTTTGATGTAATAAAGATAACTGATATTGCATACTAATGGCTTGAGTAAGATTTACTGGAAGTTTCTGACTACTTTCTGTTAAACATTGTTTGCTAAAATCTATCTCCTGTTTATCTGCTTTTCCAAACTGAGGGTGTCTTACAAGCTCTCTCAAAACTGGTTTTCTTTCCCCCCTCCCTATCCTAAAAAAGGCATCCCTCTGACACCTGTAACCACTGGTATTTTACCATTTGTGACAGTGCCCCCCCGTAAGTTACTTGCAATCAACCCAGACAATTTTCCCTTCCCTTTCCAGTTGAGGTGAAGGCCATGCCTAGTATAGTCCCACCTACAGATATCATCCACAGGAATCAAACCAATATGGGACCCCATATCTGACATGAGTAGCCGTTCCAACTCCAAGTTTACTCTCCTGACAGAAGAGTTCAAATGAGGCCGATCATGGCGACTCAAGACAGATACAAATCCCACACTAGTATGCTTCGTTGCCGATGATATCTTCACCAGGTCACACTCTATAGAATATTCACAGTTTCTGTCAATGCTGTTTCCCGGACCACCCACTATAACCACGGTATCCTCCATTGTGAAATCCTTACATAAAGAACCTATATCCTCTGTTACCTGACCCAGGCCCGCATTTGGTTTGAAAACGTTTGTGACCTGGTACCCTGGTCCTAGCTCTTCCTGCAGTAGTTGGCCAACACCTCTACCATGTGAACTACCTAACAACAAGACTTTCTTTCTTTTCTCAGTTTTCCCTACCTTTTTCAAGTCCTTTTTGAAAGTCTGTTGTGTCCTTTCTACAGTTACAGCTACATGAGGCTCATCCGATCCTGACTGAGGCAACAGGTCAAATCTATTTTTCACATTAAGGACAAAGCTGTCTGAAACTGTCCTAAGTCTGTTCCCCCTCTTACCTGTTGCCACTTCCCACCGCTGTTCACCCTTCTCCCTCCTTAACCTGCTCAGAGTCTCCCTTGCCTTATCTAATTCAGCTTGAAGAGCTGCAATTTTCCCCTCCTGTTCCATTATTTTCCTATCTCTATTGCAGATCCTACAAAACCACTAGTGAGCCTCATTTACATCCCCATTTCCCACGCCACTACATTCGCCCCAATGAAAAAAACCACTACAACCATCACACCACACCCCGGAACTAACGATCCTACGGCATGTCACGCACTTCTCACCCAATTTCATTAGCTGTACAACATACATTCTGGATGCAATGCTATCTGGACTATTACTTGTCGCTACGTAGTTGGATTTTGTGACCAGCTCGGCGCATAAATTGAGATATGAGAGCTGAGAAAACTCACTGGCTGAGAACGAACGTGGGAGGGAGAATGTTTACCTACCATTCATATAATCGTGGACGCGGCTCATCAGCTGCGATCTAACTTTCACTAGTAATGCTGCGTAAAGTGTATTAAATAAAACTGTTTATCTCCTTGACTTACAAAATGCAAGATTTTTCCACGCTATTAGAATTACTGAGGTTGGCAGCAGTCGGGACATAAGACAGTTAACTGGAGGTATATTCTGACAAGTACTAGCTACGCAAGGTGATACTCGGCCCGGTGCTGGTGGGAGCGTCCGTAAAGACATTTTCCATTCACAGTTAGTACAAATGAATCCTAGAAATCCCTAAGCTACACTAAACGCGAATAAGAGGAAAACAAACTCTGCGCGCAAGATAAAACACTCGAGAGCGGAAGAGCCGCCGTGCCGACTGTCCAACTAATTTTGCGCGAGTAGTACCAGTCACAACTTTAAGACATAAGATCAACAATTGAAATAAAAAAGAAACGTAAATGACATAGTTAATGTATTTATTACACAAAGACTAATGCACACTTTTTAACAATATTTTCTAGATCAGACGTATAATTATTGCAGCTACTCGTAAGAACCGGTTTTTGTATGCATTTTTTTTTTTTTTTTTTTTTTTTTGTATCCTTTATTTTAGAGTATGACAATTCACAAAGATAAGTTGAAGCGAAAAAATTGAGCTCTTTTTGTGCAGTGCTGTATTGTCCAGGCACAGTTTTCCAAAAATCGGTGTAATCCATTTCCGCCCTATTTTCTTTAAATAAAGCTTCCAAATGTGTGTTGTTCTTGAACTCTATAAATTCGTCAAACAGCTGTACGTAACTATATACATCCCATATATGCCTGCCAGTTCTGATGTGACCGTTGGATCTAAGTGCCACGCCCTTTCGAGAAGTAACATATTTTTAATTTTCCTTAAATCACTGAATCTACTTTTAAATTCTACAGATAGTGCAATTAAGTAATTTGAATTCTTCATACAGTTTCTTTATCTGGAGGGATGTGCTCAACAGTTATCTGAACAAATGTTAATACCGTCCTTTTTAGCTTTATTCATTGTTGGAAAATTTTATGCTTCTCTTCGGATGCAGATACTGTATTTGCCATCTATGAAATTATTTTGTCACCTTGTAAATCCAAATTGAGCGAGTTAAGTTTATTTGTAATGTGACTCAGAAATTCTAAACTATACAACCATCCATCATCTTGCAATTCACTGCACATTTTATTGTTTTGCTGTAAGTACAGCATAATTTCTTGCTGCAAAGAAAAAAACCTTTTCAACACCTTGCCTCTACCAACGAACTGAAGTATGTAAAAGCACATCGCTGTATTGACTGCCCACTTCCTCCAAAAGGCTTCTGAATTTTCTGTGGATCAGTTCTCCTGTTCGGATGTAATTCGCTGTACTTACGACATTTTTCATCACAGTCTATTTTAGGACATTTAATGAGCGCATTCAAGTTTCCCTGGTGAATAATGCAAGGAAATGTAATTAGATTTGTTAAATCATATTTCTTTTGTAACAGAGAAATAAATCCATTTTCCGATCCTGTCATTGAAGGACAGCCATCGGTGCACACAGAAACTAGTTTTCTTATATCTACATTTTTATGTTCAAGGAAATCGCAAATAATATCAATATAGTCGCTACCTCTGGTTTGGCCCTTCATTGGAAGAAATTTTTAAAAATCTTCTTGAACTGAGTTATCTTCAGTACAATATCTAACAAAAACTGAATACTGTGCAGTCTTTTAAGTCTTGAACTATGCGCTCGCGAATATAGTGTGCTATATCTTCAAATATGTCTAACGCAGGTTGAATCTGAGAGCTGGAGTTTTTCTAATTTCTCCAATTACTTGATTTTTGTCGTTGAATTTATCAAATTCAGCAGTTAAAAAATTGAAGCAGATGAAAAACACTCCTTTACTATTTGTGCATCAGTCAATGGTTTCATATGATGCCTTTGTTACCGCTGCATCTTGCAACATCACCGCCGACATAATGTTTTGTTGTTGTACCAAAGAACTTTTCAAAGCTTCCAGTTTCGGTGGATCTTAGAGGAAAAGTTTCACGAAATGATCTGTGTTTTGTTGTAAAATGGCGATCACTATTATATTTTTTTTTTTTTTAAATATTACACTTTCACGGCAAATTAAACAAGTTGCTGACCCATGTTTATTTTGCACTACAAAATAGTCAATTTCCTACTGATCTTGAAACAGTCTTCTTTCATTGGATATTTTTCGTTTTTTGGAAGCCACTCGTGACACGGTGAGTAACTATTTTCTCAGTCTTCACCCTCACTACAAACACAGAAAATACAGCACCCACACGACACAAGCAAAACAAACGTATTTACTTGTCTGCGACCTGGTGACGAGCGAACAGGGGTCTTCGTGGCCGAAACGGCCTCTTCCCGGATTTCCCGAATCCCGCAGGTAGCCGCGGGCCACTGACACTGACTCCCTCGTTCAGCAGCTTAGTCGGGGGGGGGGGGGGGGGGCGGTGGAAGCTAGTTCGCGTTGCGTGTGTAATAAATAGAAAAGCCGTATTTGGTAGAATACTTGAGTTCTTCCCCTTGGAATTACATAGTCAACAGTGACAAATTTAACGAAACCGGTAGTGTTATTGTTTTTGCTGTAATTGCATAGATGTTTGATTTGCAACAGTTTACTAAATAGGTAATTGTTGACATGTCGCTTTGAACTAGTTCTCATTGTCAAATATCGGAAGAAATCTGTAGTCTTCGTGGCTATTACTTCTAGAATTAAAATGCTTCCAACCACAACAACCCGGCTGAATTCTTTCTAGGCATACCTTCTCATGCCACGCAATTACCCTAACGGACTGCACAATAAATGACGTGCGTTGTGTAGAAAGTGTTGCTTAAGTTTTGGGCATTGGTTTCGTCGTTATCCCTGTACGCATCTCGTCCGTTTCTATCAGCCAATCATTTGAGATTTTTATTGCGAAATTTTGAATACGGGAGAGAAGCTAGCCGGGCCACTCAACAAAGCTCGGCGGGCCGCCGGTTGAGTAGCGCTGATCTATACTAAAAGCTGTTAGAGGGACAAAACTGTGTTAGTAAGATGGACTAGCCACCACAAATTTAAAGTTAGAGGCTTTAGCTACTAATTCATAAAATCAATTAAAGTTAGTAAACGCAAACATTATTAAAATAATATGTAGAGTTGATAATCTTGAACGTAATCAGAGTAATCAAAATTTTACCTTGCTTACTGAAGAACCAAGTAATTGAGAGAATAAGATGAACTTTTAGATAAAAAGCTAAGAGATATGGCAGAAGTTTCCACACATATTGAGGATAGAAATTCCTATGTAGAAATGTCGGATAGTCAATTCGATAAATTGTGGCAGGAGAGAAAAGACGAGATCAGAACTAAGAAAGAAAATTCAAGATCGAAGTAATATGTAAAATTAATAACTAGCGGGACGAAATAATTATGTCACCTGGGATAAATATTACTAAACAGTTCCCTAAATTTAAACCGGATGGAGACGTGCATCCTAATCGCTTTTAAGGTTTCTTCCTAGTCAATGGGATTACCGGAGAAAGATAGATTTCAAGTTAGCAGACGCGCCTCAGTGGGGCAGTGCTCATGCAGAGGAGTTTTCATCCTGGCAAGAGTTTAGAAACAAGTTCAAGGAACAATTTTGGTCTAATGACACACAAGAGAATTTACGAATTGAACTATCAGACACATAGTTATATTCAAAACAAGTAGTTAGCATCAAACAATATTTACAAATATATTTGACAAAGGCAAAGTTTCTAGACAAACCGTTAGATGAGGATTTTCTAGCTAATGTTTTAGTAAGGCGACTCCCTTTCTACTCTCAAAGAGAGATATGGTGCAAGGGATGGAAAACAGTTCAGGAGTTATTAAGAGCCGCCGAAAGAGTAGATGCGTTAAATAAAGCTAGAAATGACAGCGGAAAACTGACCAGTATAGCTAACAAAGAAAATCCCAAGGGAGTGTTTTTTTGTGAATTACATCGTAAACAGGAGATGCAGAAACATAGTAAAAAGTTTTGCAAGAATAACAAAAACTTTACTAAGAATCAACAAATAAATCATGCTACGGGAGTAGTAGTAACAGTATCAATAGTGCCTACATCTACACAAACGAAAAATCATGTGCGTAAACAAAACACGATAGAAAAATCCCCTCGGGCTGATTAACATTATTTGTTAATTAAGAGACTGACGACCTCTAGGTAAGCTAGTTATCTGTTCTTTTACTTCCATTTTCGTTTTCCGAGGAACAGATCTATATTCTCAATACTATCCTATTTAACCTTCTAACATTCCTTTAACTATCTTTCTTAGTCACTAAGAATAAGCAGTCGAAGAAATAGCGCAAAATACGGTTCAGTATATCGAGCGCCATAGAATGGTAGTGTTGCCAGCTGTAACATGCCAAACAGTAAGTAAAATTTGACGCTTGGAAAATACGTAAGAAATAGCATGTCTATAACATGTTAGATGTATTAATTACTTTTATTGGGTTATTTGGTTACCATAGTAATGTGAAAATACAATATTTGCGTGTAGAAAGTTATTTGTGATACAAACTGTTACAAATAGACATGCAAGTAAAACTATCAATAAAATTCTTCCAGGTATGAGAGCGCGTCGTCATTTTATAAACTCTACCGACGTTTCGGCCGCTGTTGCAGGCGGCCTTCATCAGGGTCTGTGTCTGACTGCTGAATGTACGATAGCTTGGGGTTTATATAGCAGCGGATGACGAACAGGAAGGGGGACGTTGATTTTCCTTTATTGGTGGTTACATTATCGCACGCCATTGGTGGAAAGAGGCGTTGATGATTGGTGTTTTAGTGGCTTGTTTTTCATATGATTGGAGATTGTATTCTTCCCTCTTATTGGTCATAACGGACGTTTTCGATTGGTTTTTGCATTAGAAGTTGCTATTGGCGGAATGGACCTGAGAGAACGGACGGCGGTTGTGGCGTGCCGCTGTTGACTTGTCGCCTGGCGCAGACGGTGATGGATCTAGGGGGGTGGGGGGGGGGGGCAACTATTAAACACGTAATGTCTCGGCTGCTCCTGTACCCGTGCTATTTCGATTACAGAAATATTACCCAAGTTATCCCGAATGTGCTGACCATGGACCATTCAATACGCTTATCCAGTAGTATTCCGTCACCCGCTCCGCAGTGGCAGAAAGACGAACTGCGACTTTTTTTGTTGTAATCGTGTCAATGTTCTCTTTGTTGCCCCTTCTATGTTCTACTTTTGACGGATGCATTTGAGTTTTTTTAGACTGAGGGAGTTCTGACTGATGTAACTCTGAAGTATCAAGTATTAGCTTATTACTTAGGTGTGAAGTTTGGGAAGATGCCAGAAAAACTATCTGGAGCGGCATTCAGGAGGAGAACCCGAGAAAAGGAAGGGGAAGCTCAGAAATCTTCTTCGTTAATGTCAACTTGGTTGAGAGGAAATGTGAAAGGTGAGTTATTAGGTATATAATTTTTAGTTAAGCCAGAATCATGTTGCTTCAATTCCAAATGTTTTTTTTTTTTTTTTTTTTTTTTTTTTTTTTTTTTTTTTTTTTTTTTTTATAGTCGTGAAGTGATCACACTTTTCACAAATATATCTGAAATGCAGTAGTTGTACTTACTATTTGGAATATACTACCATTAAAACATTTTTGCAAAAATCCGTTTCTCATAAAGCTAGAGGCACACTACATCTCCGTTTTGTTGATTTTCGTCGTAAATGTAACTTAAAAGAACACTTGTTCACGACTTACATCAATCATGAATGTTCAGTGAAGTCATTACAAACTTCGCGCTGGACCTACTGTGGCACCATCTTTTCAATCAGATATGAGAACCTTGACGATAACCTTTATAAAAATGCTAAAACTCCTTCCACCGCTGCTTGACTTGGCATCCGAAGCCCTGCAACATTTAACAATTAGATTACGCAAAGGCTGTGGTCACAGTGGCTCCGATATCTGTGGCTTGTACCGACGACAGACGTCGGCGGAAAACGGCCGATCGTTTCAAATCAGTAGCCTACTCCACTATGGGCACGGTCACAGTGTAGCCGATCTCATCGCCCTAACTTAGAGACATCGTACGACAGTCGGTGAAATTCAAAATCAGTTTGCTTTCTTCGGTTAAACCGACCGACGTTCTCACATGCTAGATATGGACGGTGAGAAACTGATATGCTTAGTGAAAGAAAGAGGGAGATTGTAGCATCCAGAAGACTAGAAATATCACAATCGGGATATAATTCGGAATATATATGGTATGTCAGTTTATTGGAAACCCCAAGTTGGTTAAATCTTTAAGCAGAAATTTTAGGCGTAAATTATAACCTCAAAATGTGTTCAATCCGGAATTGTTCCTTATCTTAATGTTATTGTAGTGGCTCTCTTAGTGTTTTGCACTGTGATAATCGGGTATTGGCTGTCCACAAATTATTCTTACTGGTTCTGGCGTTCTTTAACGAGGTGGTGTGTCTGTTCTGTGAAGTGACCTGCAAATGTGGTGCAGGCCTACGTGCGCTTCCGCTTTTCAGTGGTTTCTGTGTTCAAAGTTATTCTTAATTTCACACTTGGCTTTCACTAACATATTGAATGACAGTCATTGAAGTTCAATGTACCGTAACTTCATTTCGTTCATCATAATCGGATGTTTCTGGGTGGCCTACAACTGTGTTCCTCATGGATTTAAATACTGAGAAACTGCATCCATTATGTATTTTTATGCTTAGCATAACGCATTTCGAGAATTTTTCTCGAGTTTAGTGCATTTGTTTTCATAAATACATTCGGATTTTCCAAGTGTGATTTTATGCAGCTCTTGCACAGGTCTAGTCTTTTTAATGTTACTGTAATGAGGGAAATCGTAACATACATAATCCCCCCAGGGGGCCCACAGCTCTTCTGTGGGTACGTGTGTGGCGCGCACGGGGCCCCGAGCCGAAGCAGCCTTTCTTCTGCCCCAGGCTGCTTCACTTTCCCTCCCGGTTTATGCCTTCGCCCGGAGACGGGCGTATTTCGCGAGTTGAGATGGTTTCTTGTTGTCGTTTCTCTTATTCCATGGTTCCTTCCTTTCCTACCCTTTGTTTCTGTCTTTTTCTCCTTGCTGTACTCTCCTAGCCTTCTTCTCCTCCTCATTTGTCTCCGCCTCGGCGTTTGAGACACTTCTTTCCTTCTTTCTCTTCACTTCCTCTATTCTTCTTCTTTCCTCCCTGTGCGTGTCTGAAGGCCGACCCACGCAGTATCGTGCGTAGCAGGTGACGGGGTAACGCGTAATTCCCCGCCCCGGGTAGACGAGTAGGGCACTTACGTACCCCCTGGTAAAGACCAGGCCCAGAGAGGGGTGATTACCCGAGCTCGTACCTTGCGAACGTGCCGATTGGTCCCTCCGTCAGTTCTCGGGAGGTGTGAAAATCACCTAAGGCGGGTAAGCCCTCGGAGAGGGCCCCCACTAGGAAGGAGCGCGCCATCAGAGACGCCGGTAATCACGGGGAACTCTTCCGCGATGACTTCCTTCTCTTCTTCAGTGACGTTGACCCAGAAACGAAAGATAGATTCGCCTCAGCAAAAGAAGACTCTGCCTAATCTACCGAAATTTCTTGTTGTCTCTCGCACTGATGGAAAAGATTTCACGTCTGTAAATCATTTTGTCATCCAGAAAGGTGTAGATGCAATTGCTGGCCCTGTTAAAACCTGTTCGCATCAGCGCAATGGCACATTGTTGCTGGAAGTGGACAATGCCTTCCAAGCTCAGAAACTAATCCGGACTACATTGTTACACACGTTTCCTGTCAAGGTAGAAGCGCATCGCACACTCAACTCGTCTCGGGGGGTAGTCTTCACGAGATCCCTTGACGGGTTGTCTGATGGAGACATACAAACCTACATGTCCGATCAGGGTGTAACAGCCGTCCATAGGGTGTTGAAAAAGGTAGATAACCAGCCGACACCGACTCGTACTGTGTTTTTGACGTTCGACAGAGTTGAACTCCCGTCGAGGGTCAAAGAAGGGTATGAAGTCATCTCCGTCCGCCCTTATATACCAAACCCAACGCACTGTTTTCAATGCCACCGATACAACCACACCCGTCAATCTTGCCCTAACACAGCAAAGTGTGTCACTTGTGGTAGGGACGCCCATGAGGGGGATTGCCCATCTCCGTCCCCTCACTGCCTAAACTGCAACGGTGACCATGCGGCTTCCTCTCGAGACTGCCCTGTATAAAAGGGTGAAAAGTCATCCAGCAAATTCGGGTTACGGAAAAGGTATCAACATCTGCCGCTCGAAAGTTGTTGGCGAGTCGAAAGCCCACTATCCTCCCAGCGGGCACATACAGTAAGGTCCTCACCTCCACCCGACCTACTAAGGATTCAAGTACCCAAACCTGTGACTTCACTTTCGCTGACACAGTTGTGCGATCCGCCAGCCCGAAGATTACGTGTTCCACGTCCCCGCTTCCTCCTGCTGCTTCTAAAATGCCCGGACTTTGAAAAAGGAACCCGTCCGTGAGGATTTTATGCGTTCTCAGGCTTCCCAACCGTCAACTGCCTCTTCTCACCGTCACTTTTCCAGAAGAGCCAACAAGAAAGAGTTCCTCTCCTTCCCCGCCGAGGCGTGACCCATCCATCACGCCGTCCAACAGTAGTCGGCCCCGATCATCTTCTGTCTCGCCGGGCAGCCGGCATTTTACCAGCGGCGGAAGCTGCACCTCCTGATAAACTCGGGAAGGTGGCAGATGAATCAGCTGAACCTATGGAACATGACTCTCTGCCTCTAGATGGCGATAGTAGTGCTTCCTAGAAGTCCGGTCCTCAGCAGCTGTCGAGGTGACCCCACCTGCTTGTTCCTTTTTATCTTCTTTTCTTCTCTTATTTTTTAACATGTCGCTCCTTCAATGGAATATTCGCGGCTTGCGTTCCAATCGGGAGGAATTAAAACTTCTCCTTCGATTGCACTGCCCGCTTCTAGTCTGTCTCCAAGAAACTAAGTTGCGTCCAAGTGATCGTGCAGACTTACCCCACTACACCTCTGTGCGTTTCGACCTGCCACCTGTGGAAGGTACCCCAGCCCATGGAGGGGTTCTGATGTTCATTCGAGACGACGTCTATTACCATTCCATTTCATTGCATACTCACCTACAGGCAGTTGCCGTCCGCATCACTCTATCCACCTTTTCCTTTTCCCACTGTAATATCTATTCGCCATCGTCACCCGCCCTTACTAGGGCAGATGTGCTACACCTCGTTGACCAGCTCCCTTCACCCTTCGTGTTGGTAGGCGACTTCAATGCCCACCACCCCCTATGGGGCTCTCCGGCACCTTGTCTGAGAGGCTCCCTTTTGGTGGATCTTCTCCAACACCTCAATCTTGTCTGCCTCACCACCAACCTTCCTTTCTGACACAACCCATACTTACTCCCACATAGACCTTGCGATATGCACTCCTCAGCTTGCCAGTCGGTTTGAGTGGTATGCACTTTCTGACACGTACTCGAGTGATCATTTCCCTTGTATCATGCACTTCCTGCATCATTCCGCATCTTCTCGTCCCATCAGTTGGAACATTTCTAAAGCCGACTGGGGGCTTTATTCTTCCATGGCTGTTTTTCACGATCAGAATTTTCCCAGCTGTGACAGTCAGGTCGAATACCTCACAGAGGTTATTCTCACAGCTGCTGAACATTCCATACCTCGTACATCATCTTCTCCACGTCGCGTCCCGGTCCCCTGGTGGTCTGCAGCCTGCCGTGACGCGCTTAGAGCCCGGCGACGTGCTTTACGCACCTTCCGCCGCCACCCAACTTTGGAGAATTGCATAAATTATAAACGTATGAGAGCGCAATGTCGTCGTATCATAAACGACAGCAAAAAAGCTTGCTGGACTGCTTTTACTAGTTATTTTAACCGTTTTACTCCCTCCACGGTTGTTTGGGGTGGCCTACGCCGTTTATCCGGCATCAAGGTCCACTCCCCGATTCCTGGCCTGACCGTGGAGAACGCAGTCCTCGTGGACCCCGCTGATGTTTCCAACGCATTGGGCCGTTTCTTTGCAGAGGTTTCGAGCTCTGCCCATTACCACCCTGCCTTTCTCCCTCGCAAACTGTTAGAGGAAGCACGGCCGCCTTCTTTCCACTCTTTTAATCGTGAAATTTATAATGTCGCCTTCACCATGCAGGAGCTAGACCGTGCTCTCGCCCTGTCCCGATCTTCTGCTCCCCGGCCCGATTCCATTCATATTGAGATGCTGAAGAACCTCTCTACTGCGGGCAAGAGTTTTCTTCTTAGTACCTACAATCGCACAAGTTGGCGTGAAGCCATTGTTGTCCCCACGCCGAAACCAGGGAAGGACAAACATCTTCCTTCCAGTTATCGCCCTATTTCTCTGACGAGCTGCGTCTGTAAGGTGATGGAACGCATGGTTAACGCTCGGTTGGTCTGGCTCCTCGAATCTCGCCGCCTTCTAACAAATGTCCAATGCGGTATTCGTCGACACCGCTCTGCTGCTGATGACCTCGTTACGTTGTCGACCTTCATTATGAATAACTTTCTAAAGAAGCGTCAAACAGTAGCAGTGTTCTTCGACTTGGAGAAGGCATACAATACCTGTTGGAGAGCGGGCATCCTCCGCACATTGCACACATGGGGCCTTCGTGGCCGCCTCCCTCTTGTCATTCAAGCGTTTTTGGCGGATCGCAAGTTCCGGGTACGGGTGGGCTCTGTTTTGTCAGATACCTTTTGCCAGGAGAATGGGGTACCGCATGGCTCCGTCTTGAGTGTGGCTCTCTTTGCCATCGCAATCAATCCGATCGTAGATTGCCTTTCTGCCGCCGTTTCTGGATCCCTTTTTGTAGACGATTTCGCTATTTATTGCAGAGCCCAGCGGACCTGTCTCTTGGAGCGTTGTCTTCAACGCTGTCTTGACTGTCTATATTCCTGGAGCATCGCGAACGGCTTCCGATTCTCCACTGAGAAAACGGTGTGTATAAACTTCTGGAGATACAAGGAATTTCTTCCACCTTCTCTACATCTCGGCCCTGTTGCTCTCCCTTTTGTGGAGACTACGAAATTCTTGGGGCTAATGTTGGATCGGAAACTTTGCTGGTCCACACACGTGTCCTACCTGGCTGCCCGTTGTGCCTGATCCCTTAACGTTCTTCGTGTCCTCAGTGGCACAACGTGGGGAGCGGATCGTACCGCCCTGCTCCAACTTTATCAGGCCATTGTTCAATCGAAGCTCGACTTAGGAAGCCTTGTATACTCTTCTGCACGGCCGTCGATTCTCCGCCATCTCAACTCTATCCACCATCGGGGATTACGTCGGGCGACCGGTGCATTTTATACCAGTCCTGTTGAAAGTCTGTATGCCGAGGCTGCTGTATTACCCTTGACCACTCGGCGTGACTCTAGTGTCGGTACGCATGCCACTTGCGGTTGATGCCCCACCATCCATCTTACCGATTACTTTTTGACGACTCACTCGATCGCCAATATCAGTTGTCTGTGATTGCCTTGCTTCCACCTGGAGTTCGGTTTTGCCGTCTGCTACAGCGGCTCGATTTTACCCTTCCTTCCACCTTTCGGTTGAGCGAAAGCCCATTGCCACTGTGGCATCAGGCCCAGGTTCACACTCACCTTGAACTTAGTTCGTTCCCCAAGGAGAGCACTCTGGATTTGATATACCGCTCGGAGCTTGTCGAACTCCGTTCGCGGTTCGATAATGCCATATTTATTTACACTGATGGTTCCAAGAGCCCTGCCGGTGTCGGATCTGCCTTCGTCGTCGGGGACAACCGTGTTCAATACAAGCTCCCTGACCGGTGCTCGATTTTCACGGCTGAGCGTTTTGCCCTCCACCAGGCTGTTTCATATACCTGCCGCAGCCGCCATCCTTTTTACGCCATCTGTTCGGACACCCTTAGTGCCCTGCAGATTCTTAAGGACCCTTTCTCGACCCATCCTCTCGTGTATCGAATCCAACGCTCCCTCCAGTTGTTAGCAGATGACAGCTGTCACGTTTCCTTGATGTGGGTCCCTGGCCACGTGGGTGTGCCTGGGAATGAGACCGCCGACATAGCAGCCAAGGCCGCAGCTCTTTTGCCTCGCATGGCTACCTTTTGCGTCCCATCGGACGATGTTCATCGGGCTCTTCGCCGGAGTATCGTGTCGTCATGGCACAGTTCGTGGTTTTCACTGTACAATAATAAATTGAGAACTCTCTGACCCGGTTGCGGATCGGTCACTGTCGTTTCAGCCATCGTCACTTGCTATCCGCCGACCCTGCACTGCTGTGCTCCTGCGGTGAATTGCTGACAGTGCGACATGTTTTACTGTCTTGTGCTAATTTTCATCATCTCCGTGTAGCCCTTCACTTTCAGTCTACTCTGGAGAAAATTTTAGCTGATGACACACCAGCAGCTGCTAGAATTTTGCCTTTTATCAACTTGGCCAACTTATCCAAGGATATTTAACCCTTTTAATTGTCTTTTATCTTTCGTTTGTAGCCGTTTCTTGATGTTCTAACTGGCAGTTACCATTCTTTTTTTTTTTTTTTTCTTTTGAGATCTAGTGAATCTCTGTTCTTGTCTGGGCGCTAATGACCTTAGCAGTTGTGCGCCCTAAAACCACAAAAAAGTAACATACATAATAAAATATTGGAAACATTTTTACATAATAAATAGTATGTATGTCTATACTTGCAAGTATTGTCTGTTTCATTAAACTGGATATCACAACACAAAAATCGTCACTTACACTGGTTTTTGTACACAGGGAGGCCTAAGTCACGATTATTATGTCGGATATTCTGAGTAATGGAGGAGGCACAATACCTTTAAGCACACAGAAAAAGTTATGGTTTCTAACATTAGGATAAAACACACACCTCAATATTTATTCCATCCGATTTTCCGAATTTTGGTAGATAACTTAAGAGAGACAACTGCAGTGCAAGTGTGTCAAGAAATCACACACTGAAAGGTCGAAAAAGTACCGTTCTTATGTAAACAATAGAAGATGCGAATAAATCCTCGAAATTCCTTGTGATAAGCAATAAACTTCCCTAATTGGTGTAATTTTTCATTACTTAAATCATGGAGGTTAACTGGTGTATGTCTGCACAACCTGAAATAAATTCAGCAAAACTGTATTTTTGCTTGTCAATGACAGCACGAAAGTATGTAATAGAAATTGGCCTTTTACCGGTACCTCACACATTCGTAAAGATTGTCTGTGTACTGAGGACAGTACACAATCCTCACCACTTTCTTTTTTCCAGACGGTTGTAGCTCATTCGTATGCATTCCAAGTCTATATTAATAAAAAAAGCTGCATTGTAGCACTAATTTCGACTCCATTGCACACCCACGAATTGAAATCTAATTTACTTCAGACACAGAATATAGTCAAACCTAACCTAACTTTCTGTTCTAACCCGACCAAGTGACAAACTATATCGGATGCAGTGCGACCACGCCGTCGGTCGACGGTTTCAGTCGAACTCGATCGACGGCGTCTGACGTCGGTCTGTCGGTGCCACTGTGAACACAGCCTAACAGGACGAAACGCGTAATTGAACGTCACGAACAATTACAAATTTGAGAGTGCTCACAATTTAAATTATTTACCCAATGTTGTCTGCCCAGCCAGTCATTATAAAGTGTGATAAAAATTATAGCTTACAGTTCTTATTGCCGCGGTGGAGAGGCCGAGCAAACATTTGCACAGTCGATTTCATTCTATCACCTATTGTTGTTGTTATGGTCTTCAGTCCGGAGACTGGTTTGATGCAGCTCTCCACCCTACTCTATTCTGAGCAAGCCTTTTCATCTCATATGAACGGCAACCCACATCTACTTGAATCTGCTTACTATACGCGTCTCTTGGTCTCCCTCTGCGATTTTTACCCCACACACTTCCCTCCAAAGCTAAATTTCGATTCCTCGATGTCTAAGAATGTGTCCTACCAAGCGATCCCTTCTTTTAGTCAGGGTATGCCAAAAACACCTTTTCTCACCAAGTCTGTTCAGTATCTCTTCATTAGTTATGCGATCTACCCACCTAATCTTCAGCATTCTTCTGTAGCACCACATTTCAAAAGCCTCTATCCTCTTCCTGTCCGCACTGCTTATCGTCCATGTTTCACTCCCATACAAGGCAACACTGCACACAAATGCCTTCAGAAAAGACTTCCTTATCCTTAAATTAATATTCGATGTTAGCAAATTTTTCTTTTTCAAAAATGCTTTTCTTCCCATTGCTATTCTGCATTTTATATCCTACGTACTGCGACCATCGCATGTTATTTTACTACCCAAGTAACAAAACTCATCTACCACCTTCATTGTTTCGTCACCTAATCTAATTCCTTCAGCATCGCACGACTTTCTAAGACCGCATTCCATTATTTTTGTTTTGCTCTTGTTAATATTCATTTTATACGCTCTCTTCAACACACTGTCCATTCCATTCAACTGCTCTTCCAGGTCGTTTACTGTCTCTGACAGAATTACAATGTCATCAGCAAAACGCAATGTTTTTATTTCTTCCCCCTGAACTTTAATCCTTCTTCCAAAATTTTCCTTGCTTTCCTTCACCGCCTGCTCGATGTACAAATTGAATAACATCGGAAAAAGGCTACAACCCTGTCTTACTCCTCAACTAATGTTTCCCTTTCATGTCCTTCGAGTCTAATAACTGCGGTATGGCTTTTGCGCAAGTTGTAAATAACTCTCCTTTCCCTGTGTTTTACCCCTGCTGACTTCAGAATTTGAAAAAGTGTATTCCAGTCAACATTGTCGAAAGCTTTCTCCAAATCTACAAAAGCTAAAAATGTAGGTTTGCCTTTCCCTAATCTATCTTCTAAGATAAGACGTAAAGTAAGTATTGCCTCCCGGGTTCCTACGTTCCAAACTGATCTTCCCCGAGGTGAGCTTCTACCAGCTTTTCCACTCTCCTGTAGATAATTCGTGTTAAAATTTTGCAACCATGACTTATCAAACTGATGGTTCTGCAATTTTCACGCCTGTCTGCGTCTGATTTCTTTGGAATGGGGATTATAACATTTTTCTTAAAGTCTGAGGGTATTTCGCCTGTCTCATACATCCTACACGCCAGTTCAAATAGTTTTGTCATGGCTGGCTCTCCCAGAGACTTTAGTAGGTCTGAGGGTATGTCATCTACTCCTGGGGCCTTGTTCCGACCTAGGTCTTTCAAGGCTCTGTCAAATTCATCTCTCAGTATAGTATCTCCTATTTCATCTTGATCTACTTCCTCTTCCCTTCCTACAACATCGTCTCTAAGTTCATTTCCTTTGTAGAGCTGCTCTATGTACTCTTTCCACCTTTCAGATTTCCCTTCTTTGCTGAGAACTGGTTTCCCATCTGAGTTCTTGATACTCGTAGAATTGCTTTTCTTGTCTCCAAATGTCTCTTTGATTTTCCTGTAGGCGGTATCTACTTTTCCCCTTCTTATACAGTCTTCTACAGATTTGCATTTGGCTTCTAGCCACTCCTGCTTAGTCATTTTGCACTTCCTATTAATCTCATTTCTTAGTCGTCTGTACTCCATTTTGCCTGTTTCATTTACTGCATTTTTATATTTTCTCCTTTCATCAATTAAATTTAGTATTTCATGTGTTATCCAAGGCTTTTTGTAGTTCTTGCCTTTCTACCTATTTTGTCCTCTGCTGCCTTCACTATTTCATCTCTCAATGCTACCCATTCCTCTTATACTGTTTTATTTCCCCCTGTTTCTGTCAATTGTAGCCTAAATCTCCCTCTGAAATTCACCAGAACTTCACGTTCCTTCAATTTATGTAGGTCCCATCTCCTTATTTTCCTACCTTTCTGTAGTTTTTTTCAGTTTCAGCCTACAGTTCATGACTAACAATTTATGGTCAGAGTCTATATCTGCCCCTGGGTATGTCTTGCAGTTTATAACCGATTCCGGAATCTATGTTTTACCATTAAAAATCTATGATACCTTCCGGTGTCTCCTGGTCTCTTCCAAGTATACAACCTTCTTTTGTGATTCTTAAACTACGTGTTTGTTACAATTAAATCATGTTCCGTGCAAAATTCTACCAGGCGACTTCCTCTTTCATTTCTTCTGCCCAGTCCATATCCACCTACTATTTTTCCTTCTCTTCCTTTTCCTACTACCGAATTCCAGTCTCCCATCACAATTAAGTTTTCCTCTCCCTTAACTATCTGAATAATTTCATTTAGCTCCTCATATATTTCTTCGATCTCCTCATCATCGGCAGAGCTAGTTGGCATATAAACCTGTACTACTGTTGTCGGTGTTGGCTTCGTATCTATCTTGATAATGATAATGCGATCACTGTGCTGCTCATAGTAGTTTACCCGCATTCCTATTTTCTTATTCATTATCAGTCCTACTCCTGTGATACCCCCAACTGATTTTGTACTTATAATCCTGTACTCACCTGGCCAGAAATCCTGTTCATCCTGCCACCGAACTTCACTAATCTCCGAATATCTAACTTATTAAATGATTAAGCATAAAATAGAATGTTACGGCAACTTCGCCCATCGAGGATTAGGTAGACGCAGCGGAGACGTTACAAATGGCAACACGGTGACAAGGATGTCGATTCCTTCAACAATCTTCGGATCCGGAGGACGACCGACAGCAACAACACATGGTGAGTGTTAAATATTCAGCGGTGCCTCGAATTTCTATCAACGTTGGACAGGATTAACACAGTGAACAGTTATTTCATCATTCTTAAAGTGTGTTTGGTAGAAACTTCATTTAATAATGGCGGATCAAATAGGAAATGGTAACATAAAGGGCAATGTGAACTTAAATAATCAGGACAATTTTGAAAGTGATACTAACAATATGGCAGAAATAGTTAATAATAGTATGGGACAAAATGTAGTAGAAAATGAATATTCAGATTTGGGTGATAGTAAGCAAACGAGTGAAGTAGGCAGTAACAATGTAACTGGAGTACCCGGAACAGACCTTGTAATGATTCAGCTTTTGCAAGAAATGAAATTAGTTCGTTCAGAGATACAAGAAAATAAGAAGGTTCAAGAAGAAAATAGGAGAGAACTTGACGAAAAATTTGAAAATTTTGGTCAAAAAATTAGTAAAACATCAAGATCAGAATTGGCATTAGACTTAGAGCAAAGAATCACAAATTTTCGTAACAGTTTTCAAGGTCAATTTGACGAGTTTGTAAAAGAGTGTAAAAATCGTTACAGCAGGAACAATTAACTTTTAGAACAGAGGTCAAGATGCATTGTCAGGCACTTAGTGATGAAGTAGTTGAAGTTAAAAAACAAATTGGATCTCAAACAAATATGCTTAAGGAAGCTATGTTAAGTAGTGCAGTGATAAATCAGGAGGTAGTTCGCGCAAAAACCTTATGTGAAGAAAACAAAGAATCAGTTATCAAAAGTTGTAGCGGGAGTACAGGAACAATATTCAGTGTTAGAATCTAAGTGCAGGAGCTCGAACAGTCTATTCAAAACGTTAAAGTTCCTAATCAGGCGATAGATACTGAGGTAATCAGAAAGGAAGTAGACTCTATTATAAATAAAAATGGCATTTCTGGAGGTTGCACAAATATCATTGTTGACAATATGTGTAGTACGAAATTGTTTAAAGAATTTGATCCCACAAGTCATTGCATCCAGTGGACTTTAAATTGTTTAATAAAGTAGCATTTGCAAGGATTCACAATGAAGCTGAAAAAATAGACATTTGTGTTCGACATATGATAGGAGGTGCGAGAACATGGGGAAACCGTGTGCTCGACCAATATACTACATTTACTGATTTTGAAAATGCCTTTCTCAATAAGTATTGGTCACGTGAGAAACAGCAGAGTATTAAAGATACGATTCTTTCGATGAGCAGCTATGATCGGAGCAGTGGGTCAATGCGCGACTTTCTTCAAAAGTACTGGGAAAGAAACGGTTACTTAGATAGATCCGTTAGTGAAGACGACTTGATTACCCTCTTGATAAAGCATTTGCCGTGGAGAATTAGGAGACAGTTGTCAATGAAAACCTATGATAATTTTGATGAATTATTGCGAGTGGTCGACCGACTTGAAGAAATTGATAATGAGGAATCACAGGCGAGACCAGGCCAGAATGCAAATCCTATTCAAAATTTTCACCTAAATGAATCGCCACAGTCTAACAGTAAATGGTATTCGCAAAGAAATCAACAAATTGATAGGCCTAATCGAATCTGGCATAATAATCCGAGAAGGAATTGGAGGTCAAACAATGAGGGACACCATGAGGACGCGAACAGGAGAGACGAAGATTCGAATAGGAGAGAACATAATCGTTCGCAGTGACGTAATAATGATGACTGACACCGTCAACGCTCGCGATCTCTGGAAAACTAAGAAGAGTTTCGGATGGGACCCGCTCCGAAACTAATGAACTTAATAATGGGTCAGAGATTCGAGTACAACTCATTAAACATGTAAAGGATGAAATTAAAGCTGAACTGTTAGGTGAAGATGTGCAAGAAGTGGGAGAGTTTTCGATCCAGTAATTGAGTTGTGTTAATGGTAGAAAAATTACAGCTATTGTCGATTCTGGAAGTGATACTACAGCTATTTCAAAGAAATTGTATGAGCGGCTCAAAGAAGTAGAAGAAATTCCTGTTTTTCCAGTTAATAGTGTACACATTATTACTGCAACCGGAGAGAGAAGTCGTGCTGTAATGGGAGAAGCACTTATAAAATGTAAAATTGCTGACAAATATTTTGATGTGGTAGCATTAGTTCTTGTTGCACTGGCCGTAGATTGGATCTTTGGTAATGATTGGCTTGCCGAGAAGAGATGTAAGATTGACTATGCTAAAGGATGTTTAAGTATTTGTCATTATACCGAAGAAATTGAGGTGAATTTTGTCGGACTACTACAGGAAAAGGAAAATGCGTCATCAGGATTGAAGATAAAAGTTATTCACAATGAAGTAGCGGAGGATTTTGACAGAGATGTAACTGTACCGAATTGTATAGCTGTTGATGAAAACGAAGAAGATCGTAGCATTATGTTTAAAATTGAAGAAAAAATTAATGACCTAGATGATTTGCCTCAATGCTACAAGGAAGAATTGCTTGAAGTTTTGCGGAGACATGCCAAAGTATTTTCTAGTGAACCCGGATTGATGGAAAGATGCAAATGTTATATTAAAGTTCGACCGCATGAGCCTGTTAAATGTAAACCTTATTCGGTGCCGTTAGCAAAAAGGGAAGCTGTGAGTAAAGAAATCAAGCGAACGTTGGACAATGACATTATTGAGAGGTCAGACAGCGAGTACTGTAATCCGATACAACCAGTAATTAAGAGGGACGGGTCAGTCCGCTTGGTTTTAGAAGCGAGGGCAATTAATCGAGTTATCTTGCCGCAGAGAGATCAGCCTGAAAGTATTGAAGAAATTCTGCAGAAGTTTGCTGGTTTCGATATCTTAGCAGCTTAGATATGACAAGTAGCTATTGGCAATTGGAACTGGATAAAGATAGTAGAAAGTACACAGCACAGCCTTTTTGCATAATGGGCGATGCTATCATTTTAAACGGATGCCTTTTGGATTAAACATTTCCTCAGCTGCGTTTGTTAGAGCTTTAGATGAAATTCTTGGAGAAAAACTATTGCATGACGTCATTGTCTATGTAGATGACATTTTAATTGCCTCACCATCGTGGGAAGACCATACGAAAACACTAGACCAAGTTTTACATACGTTCGAATCAGGTGGAGTTACACTTAATCTCAAAAAATCTGAATTCGCGAAAGAAAAGGTACAATTTTTAGGACATGTCATCTCATCAGCTGGGATAGAACCGGATCTGCGGAAATTGGAAGCAGTCAGAAACTTTCCTGAACCTATGTGTAAGAAACAACTTGAATCATGGTTTCTGTGGATATCTTCGTCGGTACTTAAAAGGACACTGTTTGTCATCGCCTGCACTTTTGTCATTAATGAAGAAAAATGCCGTTTGGAATTGGGGACCTGAGCAAAGGGAAGCGTTTCTCGAAATAAAGAAACAACTTTTGGAAGCTCCTCTACTACATCCGCCAGACCTTAAGGAACCGTTCTATCTTGGCACGGATGCAAGTGAATATGGAATTGGTGTGCATTTGTACCAAATTATTAATGAAAATTGGCAGAAACAACATCGTACTGTTGCTTTTGCCAGTCGTGTATTGACATCGTGCGAAAGGAAATGCACTGTGACAGAAGGCGAAGCGCTTGCGGTTGTGTGGGGATTTGGGCGCTTTCGTTACTTCCTCTTAGGACGTCATACTAAATAGCGGCGCAGGAACGCCGGCGAAACGCTAGGCGCGCCGCGTGGAGCGGCAGCATCTGCCGGCAGCCCAGCAGGGGGAGCCGCGCAGGAGCGGCCCGCTTGGCGTTTCGGGCGAGGCACAAAGTTGTGCGCGGCGCGGCGGCAGGGCAGCGAGGCGCAGCCGCAGGGAGACCGCGTCCGTGCGGTCGCCGCGGCTGGCAAGTGCGTGCCACTTGCAATCGACCGAAAGAGATCAAAGCGCCGTGTTCGGGCGAAAGAATACAGCCACCGCTATAGTCATTTGCCTTTAATTACTCGACTGCGCGATGATTTCCCCGACGATTTTAAAAACTATTTACGGATGGATTCTGCCTCGTTTAACATTTTGCTGGATTTGATCGAGTACAAAATTACCGAGACCGATACAGTGATGAAAAAAGCATTCCAGCAGAAGAACGCCTAACAGCGACACTCAGGTTATCTCGTGCTCGGAATGTCGTAGAAAATGCTTTCGCCATTATTTCTTCGCGGTTTAGAGTGTTAAAGACAACCATTGATATGAAACCACAAGAAATATGTTACGTTGTTTTGGCTATCTGCGTTTTGCATAATTTTATGCGCAGAAACAGTCGTGGCTGTCTATCACCGTCAGCTGTGGATACAGAGACCTTCTTACTGCGCAAAGCACATTGGCGACAAACGACGGAACTATATATTTTGCAAAATATGTTATATGGAAGTCCAAGGAAAAATGATAAAGTGAATAGAGAGTTATACAAGAAATGTTTTGTTTCATAAAGGAGTGTGTCTTGGCAAGACGAAATGTTGAAATTAGGAAGAGCCTAAGAATTTTTACTTAGATGTTAATTAATTAACTACTGTAATCGCACAACATTTATTTTTGCCTTCCTTTGTTACATCTGTGATTACGTCTTTGAAAAATAAAACAATTTAACTCTAACCTGTTCATTTCCTTCGGCACATTGCTGCTCCTCAATTACAAAAACCTCTTCTGCAATGATACTGTCGTCGAGATGCTCTTCATTTACAGCACACTTATCGGCGTCACCCACATGTCTTTCATATTCTCCATCCATATTTGATATCCTTGACGACGTAACCTCCTGATCCGTTATGAATGTTAGGTCATAATACCATAGATTGGGCACATAAACTTCATTACTCGACCTACCAGATCGATTGCTGCCCAAAACCTTTTTCATTTCTTTTCAGAACGAACCACGTAAGCTTTTTTCTTTTTTTTTTTTTCTTTTTTTTTTTTCTTGGAACGAATTTCCTATCAGCATTATGAAAAATTGGTTTGCATCAAGTTACGAGTCTATCGTATGCCTCGTTTTTTAGGTTTTTATTTGTGTAGTCCTTACTGCGATTTCGGCACAAACAAGGCTGTTGCCAGTATAATTCAATAAATTCCGTAGCAATTCCTTCGTCGAACAGCGCCAGTCTGCCACGGTTCTGGACTGCAAGCGCGGCCGTCTAAAGCTGTACTGCAAGCGCGGCCGTCTAAACTTGAGCACAGACAAATATATACAGACGGGAAACCTCCGTAATGGCCCAGTCCTACTCTCCGGGGTGCGGGGAGGGAGGGTTTCCGGCAGTTCCGTAAGTTGTCCCGTGATGGCGCTGCGGTCAGAAGCGGCCCTTTTAGGCCCGGCGCACACTCGACGCATCAGAGGCAGAGGAGAGGCAGAGGCGAGGCCTCCGTCCGCCTGTAACGCATGCTTTCTAATGGGGCAGCGAACACTTAACGCAGCCGAGGCGGAGGGCACGCGTTTCCTCGGTCACGCCTCTGTCCGGTTGTCCGAGGCGCACAGTTTTCCTGCGCCTCTGTTCCACCTCTGTCGCAAAGTGAAATTTCAAGTCATCCGATATGCTTCGAAAAAAATTGTTTTATGTAGACGAATATAAGCGTCATCCTTCTCTGTATTTAGTTTCTTTGTAACACTTTTACTTTCTGCGTAAAAAAATTAAAAATACTATTTTCCGATTTGTGCGTGTTTTGCGCTAACGCAGCTTCCACAATCGATTTTGCAGAAACTACTCACTAGAAAAAAATTATTTTTTTGTATCATATAGGCAAAAGCCACCGCATGACGTTGGGGAGGTTTTCTTTTCGTTATTGTAGATAGTTATTGTTATAGTAAAAACTAAAGTACAACGCCGCGCATATTTTGAAGAGTTTGCAGTGAAAAAAGTAGTCGCTGGCTAGTTTGCGTTTGGTGCGTATTACATCATACATTACTGCGAACGAAATGTAGCTAACATATGGAAATTGTTTTTAACGGTGGAATGAGAGCTATATCTCTTTCGATTCTCGAGAAAATACGTTAGATACACGTTTGACGCGCCGCGGTCGGCAGCTACGCGACACACGCGCGGCTGTTGCCGCCTGCTGTGCCGAGTGCGGAGCTGCCTCGTGTCTCCCTTCTTCGTACGCTGCCGATACAGACCAAAGCTGGAAACGAACAACTTACTGAAATAGAAAGACACCGAGATTCATAAACCGAAAATGCTGATTGTGTATTTTTACGGTCTATAGTCTCTGGTTTCAGTAAACTTTGTGGCAAGCATGAAAGCACTATATAAGCTAACATTCCCGTCACTACTGCATAACAAGTTCGGCGAAACCAGAATGGACGTGCAACGATTTTTTTTTTTTTTTTTTTTTTTACTATCAGGGACTTTTTTCAATTTCTTGAAACAAAACGTCCACCCCTTCGTGGAGCTTCAGCTCACTGCTAAACCATAGATGATGCTAGGAACGTCTCTCGTCAGTATTTCTCAACCTCAATTCTATACTACTTTCAGAAATTCAACATTTGCAAAAGTACTAGCATTAGCTTCACTAATTAGTAACAAATATAATGTCTGCTGAAGGTAATTATCATTAGAAATGATGACAAAGACAAAATATGAATGCAGTGTAATAAAATACTGCATGTACATGCACAGCTGCCGTCATAGAAGAAGAAAAAAAGCCAACGTCAGTATCTTAGTACTCAGGAGCATGGAAGAGCTACGAATAAAGACCTAAGTAAGGAACCATTTTGCGTGCAAATGCAGTTAAACAAGGAAACTATGATTTGCAAAATTTTTCATATCGATATATCTTTCCATCTAAGACATATGAAAAGCATACCAGATGTCACCGAGAAGAAAAGTGTTTCTGATCGTATATACTGCGCCACAATCATGATTAAATATGACAGTTGTATAAAGGTTCTTTCAATTATTGAATTTGCTGTGACACTTGTTTCAATGAATTATAAAAGAAAAATAAATCTGACTTTTATTAAATTCCTAAAATATATCCCTAATTTTTCTTTACCGGGTATGACGTGTCACACTATTTTTCTTCTCTATTAAGTCCTTCTTACTCAGCATGTGACTCTCTTTGAACTGTCGTCTGATTAGTCGGAATAGCTCAAGAGCTTAAATGAGCTTCCATGGACTAGAGAAATTCAGCATGTATTTGTCACTTTTGCCTTTGCTCAGCAGACCTTTCACTGCTCTTATACTCTATCAGAATACACACACACACACAAATTAAATTAACTGAGTTTTGAAGGAGATCCAGGAATTAAATCTGATTGCATGGAGAGGTTTGCAGTGGACATGCAGCACGTGCTGTTGCCCTGCTCTGCCTGCGCTGACCAGCAGAGGCCCTGCGCCTCGCCTCTGCCTCTGCTGCGTCAAGTGTGCGCCGGGCCTTAGGCCCGGCGCACACTTGACGCAGCAGAGGCAGAGCAGAGGCAGAGGCGAGACGCAGGGCCTCTGCTGGTCAGCGCACACTTGACGCAGCGCAGGCAGAGCAGAGGCAGAGGCGAGACGCAGGGCCTCTGCTGGTCAGCGCACACTTGACGCAGCGCAGGCAGAGCAGAGGCAGAGGCGAGACGCAGGGCCTCTGCTGGTCAGCGCACACTTGACGCAGCGCAGGAAGAGGAGGGCAGCGCAGCTTGCAACAGCAAGTGCTGCATGTCCACTGCAAACCTTTGGGTGCAATCAGATTTAATTCCTGGATATCCTTCAAAACTCACTTAATTTAATTGTGTGTGTGTGTGTGTGTGTGTGTGTGTGTGTGTGTGTGTGTGTGTGTGTGTGTGTGTATTCTGATAGAGTAAAAGAGCACTGCAAGGTCTGTTGAGCAACAGGCAAAAGTGACGAATACATGCTGAACTTCTCTGGTCCATGGAAGCTCATTTTAAGCTCTTGAGCTATTCCGACTAAACAGACGACAGTTCAAAGAAGGTCACATGCTGAGTAAGAAGGAAAAGAAGAAAAATAGTGTGTGACACGTCATTCCCGCAAAAGAAAAATTAGGGATATGTTTTAGGAATGTTATTAAAGTCAGATTTATTTTTCTATCATTTCTTTTATAATGCAGTGAAACAAATGTCACAGCAAATAATTGGAAGAACCTTTATACAACTGACATATTTAATCATGATTGTGGCGCAGTAAATACGATCAGAAACACTTTTCTTCTCGGTGACACGATATGAAAAATTTTTCAAATCATAGTTTCCTTGTTTAAATGAATTTGCACGCAAAGTGTTTCATTACTTAGGTCTTTATTCGTAGCTCTTCCATGCTTCTGAGTACTAAGATACTGACGTTTGCTTTTTTCTTTCTTCTACGACGGCAGCTGTGCATGACATGCAGTATTTTATTACATTGCATTCCTATTTTGTCACTGTCATCATTTCTAATGATAATTACCATCAGCAGCCATTATATTTGTTAGTAATTAGTGAAGCTAATGCTAATACTTTTGCAAATGTTGAATTTCTGAACGTAGTATAGAATTCAGGTTGAGAAATACTAACGAGAGACGTTTCTAGCATCATCTATGGTTTAGCAGTGAGCTGAAGCTCCACGAAGGGGTGGACATTGTGTTTCAAGAAATTGAAGAAAGTCCCTGACAGTAAAAAAAATTCGTTGCACTCCCTTCTGGTTTCGCCGAACTTATTATTCATTAGTAACGGGAATTTTAGCTTATATAGTGCTTTCATGCTTGCCACAAAGTTTACTGAAACCAGAGACTATAGACCGTAAAAATACACAATCATCATCTTCAGATTATAACTATCTTTGTCTTTCTGTTTCAGTAAGTTGTTCACTTCCAGCTTGGGTCTGTGTCGGCAGCATACGAAGAAGGGAGACACGCACTCGGCACAGCAGGCAGCAACAGCCGCGCGTGTGCCGCGTAGCTGCCGACCGCGGCGCGTCAAACGTGTATCTCACGTATTTTCTCGAGAATCGAAAGAGATATAGCTCTCCTTCCACCTCTAAAAACAATTTCGATATGTTAGCTACATTTCGTTCGCAGTAATGTATGATGTAAAACGCACCAAACGCAAACTAGCCAGCGACTAATTTTCTCACTGCAAACTCTTCAAAATATGCGCGGCGTTGTACTTAATTTTTTATTATAACAATAACCTTGAACAATAACAAAAAGAAAACCTCCCCAACGTCATGCGGTGGCTTTTGCCTATATGATACAAAAAAATAATTTTTTTCTAGTGAGTAGTTTCTGCAAAATCGATTGTGGAAGCTGCGTTAGCGCAAAACATGCACAAATCGGAAAATGGTGTTTTTAATTTTTTTATGCAGAAAGTAAAAGTGTTACAAAGAAACTAAATACAGAGAAGGATGAAGCTTATATTCGTCTACATAAAACAATTTTTTTCGAAGCCTATTCGATGACTTGAAATTTCACTTTGCGACAGAGGTGGAACAGAGGCGCAGGAAAACTGTGCGCCTCGGACAACCGGACAGAGGCGTGACCGAGGAAACGCGTGCCCTCCGCCTCGGCTGCGTTAAGTGTTCGCTGCCCCATTAGAAAGCATGCGTTACAGGCGGACGGAGGCCTCGCCTCTGCCTCTCCTCTGCCTCTGCTGCGTCAAGTGTGCGCCGGGCCTTAGACTGGCCAGAGCAGGCGGCAGGTAGCGGCTGTCCCCACCACCACCTCCCCACAAACGCCAACGAGCCGGACACAGCCGTGGCCTCGTGGCAGGCGGCACGAGCTCTCCCCTCAGCCTCCCCTCCACGCTACCCTCTGACGTGAGAGAGGCACCCTAAGCCAGCGATCCGCCTGACACCTGCTAGCATCTTACGGAACTACTAGGGGAGCGTAGGACAGTGCTTTAGGGTGGGCTGCTTCTCTGTATATGTTACTCTGTGACTCGAGGCAGCAGGGAGGAACGCGGTTCGGTGCCACTCACTTACTTATTCTTAGGCTCGGCAGAAATCGACTGAGGGTGTTTCGGGAGGAATAGCGACCCTGTACGGCAGTGTGATAACACGACAGCACCGTTTGTCAAACCGAAGAGGAAGGGAGGTAGGGGGAGGGGGGACGGATGCGCTCCCTTCCGAGAATGTTTTAAAATTTCCAAGTCCGATTTAGACCGTTAGATATAAAAACTCTTTTAAATGTAAAGAATCGGGTTAGGTGAAAAACCTACAAAATTATTTCTGTAAATACCGAGGGTGGTAAGAAACATTCCTGCAATTTTCAAATACTTGTCTTTACGGAAAGTGAACAGTTGCCAAAAAAAAAAAAAAAAAAAAAAAAAAAAAAATAAGCACGTAATTTTTCAAAGAACAATATAAAATTCTTACAAGTTAAGGATATATACAAAATGGTTTTGGATTTTAAATGACAAATAGAACCACCAAACACAGATGTCACAAATTGCCGAAATGTTATCACTCGTAATTAGTTCCACAACATCGTTACAAAAACAAACACACACAAAAATAAATAATAAATTTGCAGTGAAAAGTCTCTCTTTGGAAACAAATTGGCTAGCTTCTGCCACCTAGTAAAACATGTACACTGTTAAGTTTCAACTAAAGACTGTGTACTTGTTGCACACCATTGAATTTACATAGATATTGGTGGGTGAGTGTGCAGTTAGTACCTGTGGAAGGGAATGACATGCAGGATTCATTCTAGTGAAAATGCTATCTTTAACGTTGTACTACGGCTGTGCTATGTACCGATCAATGAAATCATTATTTCTATAAAACTTTAACAGTATTATGATAAGCAAAATGTAAACAGTACCTATTCCAGTTTTCTTTAAAAGAAAAAAATAAGATAGTATGAAATACTATTCCTGTAATCTTTTTAAAACTTCTTTTAACTCCGTAAATGAATTGTATGTAACAATTACATACAATCTGCAATAGTTGGCAGCTATGTCGACACCATCCGCAGCCAGGTGACGGCTGCACTGCACCGAGCCGACACGCTGGACCTGGTCGTGCGAGCCATCACGGACTGTCAGCCACGGTGCTCGTCAAAATCCAGAGCACCATACAACACAACGCGAACGAGGTTCGTGAGCTCGACAAGTCCCTTGCTGCAGCTAACGAGAAGATACTTTCCCTAGAAAATCAATTGATAGACAGATTGGATGAAGTTGAGCAGGTTCAAAGACGTAACAATCTCAGCGTCTTTGGCATCCCAGAAGAACGCGGTCGAGACAGCATTGAAGACAACGCTCCAAGAGATACGTCCGCTGGGCGCTGCAATAAATAGCGAAATCGTCTACAAAAAGGCATCCTGAAACGTCGGCTGAAAGACAATCTGCGATCGGATTGATTGCAATGGCAAAAAGAGCCACACTCAAGACGGAGCCCTGTGGTACCCCATTCTCCTGGCAAAAGGTATCTGACAAAACAGAGCCCACCCGTACCAGGAACTTGCGATCCGCCAAACACGCTTGAATAAAAAGAGGGAGGCGGCCCCGAAGGCCCCATGTGTGCAATGTGCGAAGAATGCCCGCTCTACAACAGGTATCGTAAGCCTTCTCCAAGTCGAAGAACACTGCTACTGTTAGATGTTTCCTTAGAAAGTTATTCATAATGAAGGTCGACAAGGTAACGAGGTGATCAGCAGCAATTTCCAACGTTGTGTGGCGGTGGAAGGTGCGTAAAGCACGTCGCCTGGCTCTAAGATCGTCGTGGCAGGCTGCAGTCCACCAATGGTTCGAGACACGACGTTTAGAAGAGGATGTACGAGATATGGAATGTTCGGCAGCGGTGAGAATAACCTCTGTGAGGTATTTGACCTGACTACCACAGCTGGGAAAAGCCTGGTCGTGAAAAACAGCCATGGAAGAATAAAGCCCCCAGGCGGCATTAGAGATGTTCCAAATGGTCGGATGAGGAGATGGGGAATGATGCAGGAAGTGGATGACAAGGGAAATGATCTCTCAAGTACGTGTCAAAGTGCTTACCACTCTTACCTACACCCAAGCTGAGGAGTGCATATCGCGATATCAAAGTGGGAATAAGTATGTGTTCTGTCGGAAAGGAAAGTCGGTGCACCGGTGTTGAGGCAGAGAAGATTGAGGTGGTGGAGAAGGTCCACTAAAAGGGAGCCTCTCTGACAAGGTGCTGGAGAGCCCCATAGGGGGTGGTGGGCATTGAAGTCGCCTACCAACACGAAGGGTGAAGGGAGCTGGTCAACGAGGTGTAGCACATCTGCCCTAGTAAGGGCAGACGACAATGACGAATAGATATTACAGAGGGAAAAGGTTGAGAGAGTGAGTATGCACTGAAATGGGATGGTAATAGACGTCGTCCCAAATGAGCATCAGAACCCCTCATTGGGCTGCAGGGTAGCCACCGAACCTTGAATCCGGGAAAACCGAGAAAAAGCCTTGAATTTGAAAAAAACGGGAAAAAACCTTGAATTTCAGCCAGAAACCGGGATTTTTAATTCGTGAGATCTCGCGACTTTAAGAGTTAAACGATCGTTCGCGTGTATAGTTCTATTGCTCAGATTACACGACCAGTTCGCAGTGTACTTAATAAGTGTAAATAAGTAATCCCTGTAGCTTAAGTAAGAAAAAAACCTCTATGTTTAATATTTAAAAGTAACAAAATGCCAGTCGTTTTAATATTACGGCGAGCAAAATGCTCAGATTGCTAGTGCCCGCGGGTTAAATAATATTCATCGCTTCATTTTTATGTACAAAAAATTTTCAAATATATTTCTGGGAAGTTTATAAAGTTTTATAATTATAGGTTACGTATTCCGTTATCCATTTCTGTATTTATCTCGAAGTGTTGTTCAACCACGCGTCTCAGTTCCTCGCAATGTACATCGAAGAGACGCGATGTTATCGTAAGGCGCGAGTACGAAATCGCAGCTAGAACGAAAGTTGATATTTATCAGCACTAAATTTTAGCAGTTTTCGTAATTGAGCCCCCCCCCCCCCCCCATCCTAAGTGATACTCATCATCACAGATCTCG
This sequence comes from Locusta migratoria, assembly GCA_026315105.1. NCBI lineage: Eukaryota > Metazoa > Arthropoda > Insecta > Orthoptera > Acrididae > Locusta > Locusta migratoria. Next base: position 367,315 of record CM048748.1, on the reverse strand, counting down.
TTTCTCTGAATCTGTGTTGAAAAATTTCTTCACGGAAGCATTTTGTTGAGTTGAGTGGGTATGCTAGGCATACCTCACTGAAAATTTTGGTATCATTTTTTTCTTTACGTTATATTTCTTGACTGTAGTTAAAATCGACTCTCTCATCCCATTGATGGTCGGCTGGCTTTTGTAAGTCACCACTCTAAAAAGATTATTTTAAACAGGTTTTGGATTCGCAGGCTTTAAAATCCACGTTCACATGCGAGTGAACTGACTGTTTTCTAAATAGTCCGAATGTTAATGGAATTCCGCTTGTTAAGTCAATATTGTAAACTGAAGGCGGCAACCTTTAAAAGTATTAAATAACTAGAAATGAAGTGGATTTGGTACGATACATTGAAAATGTTTACACTACGAATTTAATCCCTGATATCTTTTGAGATAACAGTTTGACAACCACATACGTTACCAGTGAGTCGACGTACTTGCTGCGAAGACTGCCCTATCCCTTCTAGCTAAAATATTCTGTCAACAGTCCTCATAACTTGCGAAGGTCTTCGTGTTTTAATTGGCAGCTCTACAAAATTCTCGAAACGCAACATCTAGTGATAGATTTTTTTCTGAATTTAAATTTTCAGGCTTCAACAATTTGTCAACAATTGAACGTAGTAGTCGGACCTTAGTTTCTGCTTTTTTTCACCTGTTTCACCTGTGCATGAAATTACATCTTAACCCTTTCCCTTCCCTCATCAGTATCTTTCCATCTAGCCACAACCATTTTTTCAAAGATTGTAAATAATACTGCAGGGCTTCCAGTAATTCATTGTGACTAGATTGTCTACCATTACCTCGAGGAAACAAAAAGCATTAGGCTATAATGCATTTTCAAAATATATATCGTTGATTGTTGTCTTAGTTGGAGTAAATGCAACAATACTTTCAAATAGTTGAATCAAGGTAAAGGAAACAAAATAATTAAAAAAATTTATTACTAAATAATTGTTCAATGTCTAATTAGTAGTCAACAGTGTGAAGATATTATTAGTTACGATAAAGGAAACATATCCTGCACACTGATGTCATCTGTAGTCATCCCAAATTTGCTTCCAAAAACTAAAAATAATCAATAATTCTATTAAATATACATTAATCCAATAATTATTTGTAGATATATGCAAAGAAATATTTTTGTTCATAAATCAATAAAATCTGGGATTAAAAGGGTTAATGTATTCCGTGTGAAAATCGTTAAAATGGATAAGTATATAGTAAAATACAAAAGGACTTTGAATTATCGCGATGGTGACGGTGATATGGAATCGATAGCGTGTGTTTTGTATAAGTTTTTGGATATGCTTTGTATTTATTTATTTTTCTTTAGAAATACCTGGGTACACCACTGAGCATACCCCAAGATTTTCAAAAGTCGGCGCCTATATTCGTTAGTAATAATTATAGACGATTCCTGTGACTGACGTAACATTGGTAATATATAAATAGTAAACACAGTCTTCATGTACGTATTGTTGATGGCTGAACTGTTTTTCAGGCGGGCCCAGCTAGCGCCAATGAGGAGTCGCGGTAACAATTACGAGAATAATTAATTTACTTAGCGGTCAAGGGTACATCGAGAACCTGTCAACCACAGAGCAGGAACAGCGTTAATTATTTATTTTGTGGTCAACACAAAAGATTATTCCCCTCGTTATATGTCAATGGGTTTTCAAAAAACATACGTACACGCAACGCCACCTAGTGAGCGCTAGCCGGGCCCGTATGAAATACATTTGTAACATTGTAGATTGCGACTTTTGGACATGCTAATTGTCCTGCAAAAAGATGTAAGTATAACTCTGTAATACGTACGCGACTTTTGCGAAAAGGAAATTTCTTCCAGTTGTAATTTGCTTTGACAGCTGTCTTATAACAATATATTAAAATATCGTTAAATATATTTCGGGACTAACGCCATCTACATCTTTCTGAGATGGAACAGAGTGAAACAATCGTTGCAGAGAACAATAGAGTGAATACAAGTGTGAATCGACCTTACCTGTGCCCTCACAGATGAAATAATTCAACGTGTTTTAGATTGAAGGGTTTGTCTATGTCAAAACAGAGTATAACTCGATATGAAAGCTCATACGAGACAGTGTATCCGTGGGTTACATGTGATCCCAAATCACAAACGAATGCATTATGCTCTTGGTGCAACACAAATAAATATTTCTACAATTGGGAAGAGTGCTTTGAACAGCCATGCAAGACGCAAGGAACATAAACTTTCCATAAGCATACGGAAGTCTGTTGCTTTCCACAATATGCATTTCACTGTCTGTTTAGCACTAAAAGAATTTAAAAAATGAAACAAATTCATTAGAACAAAATAATGTATTCATTCAAATCTGCTGTTGTGTTATTTTACCAATGACACTTGAATACAAATACCACACAGCTGTTGCTCCAGATATGTTTTTGCATTCCCCATTCCATCTCCTCGCAGTTCAAGAACTCGCCCACAAAGTTGTGCATTATTACGCATGCTGGGTCATTAACATTCATTGATCTTTTAGCTAGAATTTTCCAGGGCAAAACTTATTTGAGTGTAAGGGCTCTGGAAACTGAAAATCATCATTGGGAACAATCTAAATGAAAACCTGAAAGAGGTGGAAAGGTTGGGCAATACTGGATATTCCGATACCACCCGTCTGCTTTGATCAATGACGTCAGGCACAACGTCATGGTGATAACCGACATTCATATTTCAATGCAAATGTAATGTGGCGTCATAACATGAAATAAACAACACAAATATTAATGTAAGCGAAAAAAAGAAATAAAACAAAATAAGTAAAAGAATTGAACGGGATTTTGGGCGGGGAGGTTCTAAATAGAAAAACAATAGGAATAGCAATACTAAAGTAAAAATGAAACATCGAAAAAAAGGACACAAAATATCCCGAAAACGGCTCGTTTATTGAAGTTCTTGAATACGATGGGAGCTTTTTTTCGTAATAATGATGTACAATTACGAAACTGGTGAAATATAGCGCGAGAGACTAGCGAAGTGTAAAAGTGAAGCTACGTTTTGCAATGTTCTTTTGTTAAAAATGAAGTCTGGAGTCTGCTTAGAGGGGAAAAATTGCTTCCAGTAATGTTACAAACGCGCGATCGCACGTGCGTTTAAGTCCGACGTTGATCTTCATGTTTCAGTTGATTAAAAAAAAAAAAAAAAAAAAAAAAAAAAAAAAAAAAAAAAAAAAGAAAGTGGTATCGGACAGTCAAAGTAAGCCAAAGGTTGTTCATATCCTGAAGGTAAAGTAAATCATAATATATGTATTGAGTTCTCGATCACTATTTCATGAGATGTGACTGTATTTTAATGCATCAGGAACTGTAGTATAAATGCACGGGCAATGTTGCAGAAACGAATGCAATCCACATTAAAACATACAGTATCCTCCAACTACTTGAACTCAACAAGGTCCATTATACAGGGTATAAGTTTTAAGTTGACAAGCCGGAATAACTCGGAAAAACAGTAGATATTCAAAAATGGTTTCCACTGTTTGTGTGTGTGTGTGTGCGGGGGGAGGGGGGCGGGGCGGAGGAGTGTGAATCTAACGTCCATCACCCCTTTTCGGAATGACTCAAACTGAGCCCTAATAGTTTCCTGAATTACGGAAAGTTTTATTAGTTCACAGTCTATAACGAAGTCATTCCACTGTAGGTGAAGTTGAACTTATCTTATATGCTGGCTGAAGTCCATTGCGTTGTGAGCTTTCTTCGGCATTCTCTAAAACATTTGATTTTACAGGATCTTTTCGTAAATTAAAACCATCTCAGTTGATATGGAAACGATTTTATTTCCACTTAAACATTGCACAATCAAGAAATGCAGCAGCAAGCCAACAGAGCTGCTTACAGGTTTCTGGCCACTCCAAAACTCTATAGAAGACTAAACAAACAATGGTTTCTCTCAAACATCCCTCCACGCAACCGCGCAATAAGATTGATGACAAAGTTTTGTAATTCACAATTAAACAGTATTCTTTTACATTAAATATGCCAAAATACAGAAATTAAAACATTACATTTAAGCTTAAACTATTTGTCTCAATGTATGTACTTGTTTCATGAAATTTGTATTTAAATGTAGTACACAAATTCAAAGTCATCCTTTTGACTAGTGTGTACGGTGCTCAAATTATTTACATGATGTGTGTTTTTGAAATGCACACATATTTGTTTTGCCAATAGTGTGTAGGCGTAATATTATTGTGACATGGAATTTTAATGAGTTTCAGTTTACGGTCAAATTATTTATTAATACGGATTTGTATATGGTTGTCGTAGTTTTGTTAATTTCGAAGATAGTTTCTTAGTACCAGACGGATTATTAATTTTAGTGCATGAATAATTATCAGTATTTAATTTAGGATCTAGTGATATATAAAACATGGTCTGCCCTAATTTATTTAAACAAAAGGTATATATGAAATCATGTTGTGCAATAGTTATAACATGTAGTATTGTTGTTTTCATACAAATTAGTATCTATATAGGTTCAGCAATTTCCGAAACTAAGTGTAATGCATTTTTAGTGTTTGCAGCTATTATTTACAAAAGTATTAAAACCTGAAACTTACATAAAAGGTCAGTCAAAGTTATATTTAAATCAACGTACTATTTCTTAAAAGCGTTTTACTAATAGTGAATTTCAAACAGAAGGCGAAAATGTAAATATCACATGTCCGGTAATGAAGTTTTACTTTAGGTATCAGATATTTCGTGTTTCTATGTTGGCAACTGATTTTTAGGAGTTTGCAACATAGCAGAAACGTTACATGAAGTGTAAAATTTGAAATGGGAACCCCGATTTTTTATTGCAAATTCGGATTCTAAGGCCCACATCATGTATGGCCTGGTTGTTTTTTTTGGTGATAGATGGCGCTGTAATAGTAAGAAATATTTGCCATACTGGTGAAGAGATGTACTAAACAGGATATAAAATAAATGGAAAACCATATTCATGATGCTTCAGAACGCTACCAAATGATACCAAAGTGATACCTTCCTCTCCCGGCAGTGGACAGGGCAGTCTTACAAAGTGATACCTTAGTCCAGATTGTCCTTGTCTGAATACCAGTTATGAATTGCCGACAAAAAACAATTGAACTAGCCGGGACGAAATGTACATCTGGTACCATTTGGTTGGGTTCTGAAGCATCACCAATATGATTAACCTTTATTTTCTTTCCTGGGTGATTAATTTCTTCAGCAGTATGGCAAATAATTCTTGCCATTACAGTACAACTTCTCGAGAATTTCTTGCAATTTGTTTAGCGTCGCGCGTTTCGAGAGCGCTCGTAGCCCATCCCTGCTTTACACTTCTCATTATTTAGAGTCAACTGCCAATTTCTACAACATTGTGACATCTTATTCAGCTCGTTCTGCAGTTGGTTTCGACTAGGGGTGGGGGGGGGCGATAGAGCGAAAACACAGCAGAAAATTTAAGGTATTTGTTCACGTAAGTTAGTAAGCAATATCTCTTTAACGTTATACGATTTCGAAATCGTTTGAACTCAGCGAATATTACAATTCTCGTCAACACTAACACTAAAAACCAACAATGGCAATTTGTCTATGCCGTTTTGTGACAGCTTCCATGCATGGGGCGGAAAAGGACATACTGACATTTCTGGCGGTATTTTTATTCAGTAAAAAGCTTTTATATCGTACTAAAGCCTTTATCTTAGGGTTGAAGGGCGGGGCTGAAGCTGCCCCGTGCTGGATACGCCCTCGTAGAAAATGCTAAGCAGCTTGCACATTTCGTAAACCAACCAACCCGCTTTGCTCATCCCCTTTCCAATTTCTTAATTTTGTTCGTTGCTGGCATATTAAGTTACAGTACGATTTTCGTGTCGGCGGCTGCTGCTTTACGGAGATATGGCAGTCTTGAATGGCGTTCCCTCAGCCTATCAGAGTAAGGCTACATATTTCGCTTTTGTCGACAAATATTTCAGTCTTATACTGCAGGATTGTGACATTCGTCTAACAATGGTTTGACGTATTTCGCTGCGAATGTTATTACTGCTCCTTTCAGTCGCATAAATTAACGCTGTTCCAATAGTAATTTCGGCTTAGTAGAAAACAGCTTCACATTTTTACGAGCTTTCGTGTAACCTAATTTGGTAGAAACATTTCATGTAGAAGGCACGGATCTCTAACGAAGTCTATATCGAACGAGACTTGACTAATTACCAAAACTAAACTGTATACACACAGACTACCCTCACGAACCACAGACATTGCCGAGGTGGGGTGGTTGCGAGCCTCAACGATGCACATAGCCCAAGCATTCTGTCACGGCGTAATGTTAAATTTGCAAAAATTATTACATGAAAACAAGAAATATGAGCGTGTAGGAAATTAAATTTCTAATACAGATTCTACTTTATGAAACTCCAGCCTATATGGCGAAATTTGCCGAAAAACTCACAAAGTTGCAATAAACGATAACTCAGATGGGGAAGTGAAATAAGAAAGTTGTAGCCCTTAAGAGTACCTATCGATTTCTTTTTACATGTACCGATTGATTTATTTACTGATTTTCATTTACTGCATTTTTATATTTTCTCCATCCATCTATTAAATTTAGCATGTCCTGTGATATCCGATGACTAATTTTAGGACTTTTCTTCCTATTTTGTCCTCTGCTGCCTTCACTATTTCATTTCTCAATGCTACCCATTTTTCTTCTGTTTTATTTCCCCCGTTTCTGTCAATTGTTGCCTGAAGCTCCCTCTTAAATTCTCAAGAACTTCAGGTTCCTTCAGTTTATCCAGATCCCATCTCATTTCCCTACCTTCAGTTTTTTTCACTTTCAGCCTACAATTCATCACCAATAAGTTATGGTCAGAGTTTATCTCTGCCCCTGGGTATGTCTTACAGTTTAAAACCTGCTTCCGAAATCCGTCTTACCATTATACAACTTTTCGTGATTCGTAAATCAGGTGTTTGTTATGATTAAATTATGTTCCGTGCAAAATTCTACCAGGCGGCTTCCTCTTTCATTCCTTTTGCCCAGACCATATTCCCCTACTATCTTCCCTTCCCTTCCTTGTCCTACTACCGAATTCCAGTCTTCTTTCATTCCTTTTGCCCAGTCCATATTCCCCTACTATCTTCCCTTCCATTCCTTGTCCTACTACCGAATTCCAGTCTTCCATAATTAAATTTTCCTCTCCCTTAATTGAATAATTTTCTTTAGCACCTCATTTCTTCGATCTCCTTAGCAGAGCTAGTTGCATATAAACCTATACTACTGTGGTCAGTGTTGGCTTCGTATCTAAACTACGATAATGCGATCACTGCTGCTCATAGTAGTTTACCTGCATTCCTATTTTCCTATTCATTATCAGGCCTACTTCTGTAATACCCCCAACTGATTTTGTATTTATAATCCTGTACTCACCTGACCAGAAATCCTGTTCATCTTTCCTCGAAACTTGACTAATCCCCACTATATCGAACTTGATATATATAAATTTTCTTTAAATTTTCTAGCTTCCTTACCACGCTCCAATCCGTAGACTACCAGTGTGGTGTCAACTTAAGACCCTCATGTAGAAGGCTATTTAAGGAACTGGGGATACAGACTACTGCTTCCCAATACATTTATTCTCTAATGAAATTTGTCGTTAAAAATATATCTTTTTTTCAAACCAATAGCTCAGTCCATCGGATCAATACTAGAAACAAGAATAAATTGCATAAAGATTTATAGTCACTTACTTTGGCTCAGAAAGGTTGTGAGACGGGGGCTGTAATTATTCTATTTTTCATACTACCCTTGTGTTACTGTACATTTCTCTTTACGCTAATTATTGAAATATGTAACATTTTTCTCTGTAGATCTTTATTTATTTTGATTTCTGTGCCTTTGGGGACACATCAGGGGTGATGGGCTCCTGGGATTGTAGTACATTCTATGTTTATATGAAAATTTCGGGATTTTAATGTTTACTGGCGCAGCTTGGCTGCTAAAAAGTGGTTTTACGTGTTAGGCACGGTCAGGCCGCGGCAGAGCAGAGACGCTCTTGGGGTTCTCCCCCCCCCCCCCCCACCAACTTCCGCTCGCCTTCGGGGAAGGACGAGAGGGGCTGGTTCGACCTGTGGCGCCGACGCTACGGGCGGCGGAGTGTGTGGAATGCTTTACAAAGCTGGCCCGCGGTTTACGGTGGACGATAGCGGCGACTGCCTTTTTAGTCATTCGGCCGTTTCGCCAGAGAGGAAAGCTTTCTGCCGGTCTGGCACCCCCGGGGGTTTGGCTCCAGCGGCTGTATATATAGCACAACGTTAACATTTTTAGGTCGTGTGACCGTAGCTAGGAGCAAGGTGAAATTCCTTGCAGAGCATTCACCCTGGGAACGGTGAAATGCGCGGGGAGCGTTGGTGGCGTGGGCGGAGCCTCTTGGCAGCCGCAGAGAACGCTAAACAATTTGTCAACGGCGCTACGCCATCCGATCGGTTTGACTATTAGCCGTTAGCAGATATCGGTGCGTCTTTTCGCGCGTGGGTGTGGCCGCCCGGCACTTGCCGTGAACTGCGGCAGAGCGCGAGGACGTAGGAAGACTGGTGGCTGAGCGTCCGAAGTGTACGGACCTCGACAGTCACTCGTGTCCGAAGTGTACGGACCTCGCGAGACTCCTTTGTGAGCGTCCGAAGTGTTCGGACCTCGGGAGACGCGGAATATTCCGTTTAGATTCGGGGGGAGGACATCGTCTTGAACGGTCCTCTGGTTAGACTTTTGTGTGATTCCGAAGATTCGGATCTTGTAGAATTTGTGTTAAGTTACATGTCGACCCTGCTTAACAGGTCGCAGCAATTACGGTCGGATAAAAATTTCAGCTCATCCGTTCCCACCGCCTGCTGCCTGCGAGCCTGAGACGCTGCCGTCAATGATCGTCTGTGTGGGTAAGGTGACGCATTTGCTGGAGGGTTGTACGAATCAGACTTGTTGGATTCTGTCCCTTGTTTTATTCTTTTGAGATCTGCCTATTTACTTTGGGGAGCTTAGGGCTAACGATAATTTCAACCCCCTGTGTAACCAATCTAATAGCATTCTGTTTAGCAAAACCTCCGACCTTTGACTCAGCCAGTCATTTTTGTGTCTCAATGTTTTAACGCTTGTAAAAGATTGTGTGAATACCATTATCTGTTTTACATGATAAGAAATGTTATCTGAATGTTTAATTGTAATAAATTGATTTTGAGCAGATAGTTTTTCATTTAAGAACGTTCCTTTGTCACTATTTTGGAGGGGAAACAGAATAGTTTACAAGGTGTCCAATAGTCAGCAGTACACATTTTCAACAACATGCCAGCAGCCATAAAAAATTTAACTCACAATAAAGCACAGTTTGAAAAGAGTCTAAAGGATTTTTTGTAGCCCACTTCTACTGCTTTGATGAATTTCTTACCAGAAGTGATTGATTGTAACTTATTGTATATAATATGAATACTATGTTCAGTTTGACCTCAGTACAAGTTTTGTGCAGTAATGTAATCATTGTAAATCAGTAAAAAAATAAAACAAAAAATAAAAGAAAGTAGTTACTAATTTACTAGGTGCAAGTCCGTAACTAGCTTTAATGAGTCGATCGTTGTCACTAATAAAAATATACAGATGCACCGACCTCTAACATAGTAATAAGTGTCTCAATTATGTGCGTATTCTGTCTTAAGCGCAGTGACAACAAAAGTTCAAATGTTCAAATGTTTGTAAATCTATCGGACCAAACTGCGTGGTCATCAGTCCGTAGCTTACAAACTACTTAAACCTAGGTAAACTAACCTAAGGACAACACACACACCCATGCCCCAGGGAGGACTCGAACCTCCACGGCGAGCAACCGCGCGCTCCGCAGCGAGACGCTTTAGACCGCTCGGCTACTCCACCGCGGCGACAACAAAAGTCATTCACCGGTGCTCTTTTACATTTCTTTGAGCATTTCCATTGATTATACTGAAAACATTAGATGTAAGCGTCAGTTTCCTTTACAATTATAGACTCAGGAAGTATCTTTCTTGATATCGCTGTCAGAGGCACAAACGAACGAAGAGAGGCCAACAAACGAAGAGAAATCAGTGCAACATTGTTTTCAAGATGTGAACATTTCTGGGAAGGCTTCGTAACATGGTGTGCAAAATAAGAAGAGCTTCTGTTATCCAAACATAGAATTAGGGACAGTAATGTATAGATTAAATTATCTTCAAGCCAAACTGTCATCCAGTCTACAAATATTGCAAAAATGATACTATCACCTGTTGTATAGAGCCCCATCAAATCCCCTAACAAAAACGAACAGCAGATATACTGAAAACCTTTTGATGACTGTGCTGAACATTCAGGCAGAAAGAACCCTAAATCCAAAATAACTATGGGTTAACGAAGCAGAGCATAGTGCTGATACTGTATGCAGCAGTCGCACAGTGTTTTATTTTTCATTATTTTTTTACCCCAGTCGTTTTCATATGAATACAAGCTCCAAGCTCCCACAATATTCATATGAGAACCATTGGGCCGTAATATGATGACACAGTTGATCAGATTGTTATAGAAATTTCAGTGACTTTGTCTATGCTGCCAATGGATAACGCCAAAATGTCACTATTTCGGAATATATCACAGTTCTGTTAAGTTCTGTTGCTCAACAGTTAGTGAACAGTATCGACACCTCTGCACGTAACACGAACCCATCAGATGCCAATTATACGCAGCTAAATTTTATAATTTGATCTTCCTACGAACGATTTAATTTCTTTCACGACAGTGTTATTACTTACTGAAAGTATTCAACAAGCATGAGTCTATCACTTCTCGTTCACGTCCACTTCCTGCTCTCACCCCTACACCCACTGTAGAGGTCTAATAAATGACACAAAGTACAGGTTTATATCTACATTAATGGGGCTATTGATGTCAGTTTTCCCGACACTATTCTGCTATTGTTCTGAAGATGAATACTCAACGTAAATAGTAATATTCAGTAGGATGAATATCTGAGGCGTCGATTTCAGTTCCACAACTCAGATAATGGTGGAATTAAGCGAATAAAAAGCGTCTATATGCAAATAAAAATGAAATAACAGTTAATGGAAATACTTTCTTGACCTACAGACCATGCAATACAAATTCTTGGATTTCACAGAAATGAATTACTTAAGCCCTACTTTTTTTTGTGCATTTCATTTGCACTAGAGAAGTAATAATACATGCGAATATTTCATTAGTATTACAGGTCCTGGAACTCCGTCGATTATTACCGAGTTGACAATCACTTTCAGTATGATATTCGTTGTTTGAGTCTGAATAAAGAGGCTTTACGACGTCATTTTATTAATCGAATTCTTTAAACTTCTCGATAGTTGCAGGAATGTGAATTCAGGTAGACAGCGGTAATATTGAAAATTTGTACCGCAGTGGTAGTGGAACCCTGCTTTCTTTTTCCTAGTAGAGCTATTCTTTGCGGTCGTTGGATAGTTTTTGTTCTATGTTGATTGGTAAGATTGATCTCAGTTTCCCTCCCTTAAAAAAGACAACAACAAAAAATTACAGATGCGGTCACTCCTCTGGGCCGAGCGAGCTGGAAGAATCGCCTCGGTAATTTATGCAAATAATATTCAATATGCTTCAAGATTTTCAAAACATGTTGTCACTGAGTCTCATATAGGTATAACAGCAGTGGAGATAGGTCGAAACGTATGTATGGTGCGATCACTTTTGTGCTAATCACCTCACAAAAGAGATTTCCCGTTTCAAGAAAGATCTTTCCGGTATTCATGATTTTACACATGAAGGAAGACTCAATAACTCACGTAAGTCATGAACTATGATGAGTTGACCATCGTGCGACGTTGTCACTGGTCAGACAGGATTCAAAAGTTGGGAGCAGGAGTATTGCACACACACTTTCAAAGCGACAAAATCCAAATTATTGCGTTTGCAGGACCTTTCTGGAATACACGCTGGCTAATCGTTGTAGACGCTTTCAGCAAGTTTCCTTTTGTGATTGCCATGAACTCAACGACGGCGTCTAGTACAATCAGTGCCTTAACATCAGTGTTTTGCATCGAAGGTTTGCCTGAAACTATCGTCAGTGACAATGGACCTCAGTTTGTTAGTGCGGAATTTCAACAGTTTTGTCGTGTGAATGGCATTCAGCATATCACCACCGCACCTTTTCACCCTCAGTCCAATGGTGAAGCAGAACGTTTCGTTCGAACATTCAAGTCTCACATGGGAAAGATGAAAGGTCAGCAGGCAACAAGCTCTTCAAATTTTCCTGTCTACATATCGGTGTATGCCACGTGACGGCCCGTCTCCTGCCGAGCTGCTACACGGCCGCCGTCACCGCACTCTCCTTCACCTGCTGCAGCCTCCCACGCACCGGGTCGGTTCGTATGGAGCTTCGCATTTTCAGGTTTCGACGCCGGTGCTGTACAAGGTGTTTGCTGGACGTACAAGATGGTTGCCGGGCACCATTCAGCGCGTGCTCGGTCGCAATGTGTATGTTGTACGTTCTTCCACAGGGTCGGAGCTGCGGCGCCACTCAATCAATTGCGCCTGCACAGGCTGCGCGATCCTGTCTCTGGTTTCTTGATTCCAGACCCAGTTCACCGCCAGGGAGCACAGCCACATCGCTCGCCGCCGGGTCCAGCGTCCCCGGACTACGAGATCCCCATGGACGTCGACGCGCCTCCTACGCAGTTGGCCCCTCCGCCTCCGTCGCCTCCTCGGCTGCCAGCGTTAACGAGAGGGACTCCGAGACCGTGCGTGCCCCCGCCGCCTGGGCCACGCACCTTAGAAGATGACCTGCTCCCTCTGGGCGGAGGCGTGCGCCCTTCCCCAGGTTTTCGTGGGTTTCCCGGGGGATCGCAAGGTGTATACCGGGGCGCGGACGGCAAAGTTTAGTGCCACTCTACACAGTGTAGATGGAAATAAGTTCTTTTTTAATGAACTTGAATTTGCGGAGTTGTTTTTGGTTAGAATAGCGTCTGGCGTTTCTCCGCCACGGAGTAAACACTGTCATGACCTCCCATAAAACGCGCAGAACGGACAGGTCAGTGCAAGTTGATAAGGCTGCCCGAGTACTAGTAGCCGCCAAGCAGGCCACTGCGTTCTGCTGACAACGCAGTGCTTGTTGTGAAGGCAATGCCGTACTCAGCTCTCCCACGGCGCTAGTTAATCGCGTTTTCAGAAGAGAATCTGCAATTGCAACACTCACCAACAGCACACCCATTTTCGTTCCGCGTCCGTCACGCGTCTACGAACGTACCGTACTGGAATGTCTAGATCGCATTTAAGTTGACAGGGTAGATTTTTCTAAGATGGTCCTCAGACCACGCTTCAAAATGCCATAATATAAATTCGATCGACTTTATCAAAGTTTACCAATTCTACGAAACGACTTGGAAAATACTTTTCGTGTGTTATTTGATCGGAACCTAACTATCAGCACTATAAAAAGGGGAAATGTTGCTGGAATTGGGAAATCTATATATTTTTCTTTCAATATAGCATTAAACCACCTCGCGCAGAAAGTGGTAAAATAGAGGATGTAAACATAATCTGGACTGCTTGCGTGACTTTTATCCCTGTCAAATCTAAACGGAGGGTTCTGTTGTCGTCCAGGACAACTAACCGAAACAGTAATCCCGTATTGCTGGTAGTTTTTATTCCGTGTTTAAATATTTGTGCTCAGTGACTGCTGCAATATGTAGATGAACAGCAATCCTTTGCAAATATTTTTGTGGCAGAGATCGAATTGATCAGTTAACATTATCAATGCTGAAAATGTAGATAAGAGGTATAAAAGTGAACTTAATCTTAAATATGAAATTGAAAACTAAGCACTGAGAAGTCGCACAGTGAGAAATTTTATCTGCCACTTTAACCCAGAGATCCTGACGTCCTTACAGAAATAATGTTTAAACATTTAAACTTTTGCTTTCGGCACAAGTCACTAAAATTTCAATCATTGACATGCATATACTAGCAGTCATTTTTAGTACGTTATTCTGTTACTGTTGAAGCAAGGGCTTCAAAAGCAACATAACTCGTGATTTGCCTGTATAAGTACTTACACACCAATTTCATTTTTAATATTCAGAGCCATATGGATGGCTTGAGAAGTAAAATACCGTGTTTTCATTTTTACTTCCTTAGACGACGATCTATTATAGACTAAATTGGAAGAGTACAATCGTGTAAAATGTTATACCATTTGAACGACCTATTAGTGATGTAATAAATTCTTTTAAGCCGGGAATAACCGGAAAAAATCTCTAACACTGGGGTTAATATTTGCGGCTAATTGATGTTAATCCTCTTAATATTCCTAGTATTAGTCTTAGGAATAAGGTTGTGGTCAGAGCAGTTTTGCGTGGCGTAGTCTTCAAGTTCGTGTTTCAGTTTTGTGACTGCAACGTTCCCAACTTGAATCGTGCATGTTTTCCAGAATCGAATGTGTCGTGTTTCGTAAGAAACGGAAATGTTGCGCGTCAATCTTCCAGTACTGTAGTTTGTTTTGCAAGTGCGGTTTGTCTGCGCAGTATATTCTTAAACTATAGTTATGATTCGATGGAAGTGATCGTGAACTTCTAAAGGTAGATTTCGTTGGTACGACTAAGCTTAGTAGGTATATTTTACAAGCAGCTTTTAATAAAAAGGACAGTTTGCTGCATGTGACAAGTTTAACTTCATCTCCCATTGCTTTATATTCTACTCCAGAACCCTATGTAGTAATAAATTATGTATTGTGTGCATCCGCAGCCGTAGACGTGTTTGGTACAATATTTGTCATTCAGAGTGAGTAAAGGGGCTTGTACACCTCTGAACGCGTGCTAATGTTTGTAGTTTCATGAGCCCTATACGAAATACAAAACGATGCTAAAATTAACACAGCCCTACAACTACAAAAAGTGCATGGCAGAGGGTTGATCGAATCGCCTTTATATTTCTCTACCTATCCATTCTCTAATAGCGCACTGGGAAGAGGGACACCTAAATAATTTTCGATCTATTTTATTGCGATGATTGTCTACCTACGTAGGTGGGCGCTAAAAATATCTTCGCATTCTGAAGAGAAAGTTGATGAAAGAAATTCCTGAAATTTCGTCGAACGATTAACACCTTTAATGATTTCCATCCCAACTCGTGCAGCATTTCCGTGAATCTCTCCCCTATATCGTGATAACAGAAAGCGAGCGGCCCTTATCTGAATTTCCTCAATCGTCTGCCTCTCCCACATGTTGATCCCACGATGTGCAGCAATACTCCAAAATAGAACGCACAAGTGTTGTAGGCAGTTTCTTTAAAACTGTTGCATCTTCCAAGTTTTCTGCCAATGAAACGTAGTCCTTGGTTGTCCTTCCCTATAATATTTTGTTTATCCTTTCCAAAAAGTTCATAACTGTTATCCCTAGGGCTTTAGTTGAATTAACTGCCTGTAGATTTGACTGTTGTATGGTGTAAATGAAATTTTGCTGATTTCAGTTTTCACATGGATGATTTCACACAACTTCTCATTCAGTGTACAGTGCTGCTGATAGCGAATTTGAGTTGCTTTTGATCTTCGAGTGACTTTACTGAACATCCGCGAACAGTCTGAGCTGGTCATATTCTCATAGTTTAAAAAGGATACTAGTTTCCTAGACTTAACCACTAGGTTCATGTCAGACGTTACTGTAAAGCATTTGCACCAAACGACTCAACATTTTCTGTAGTCTATATGGAACACATAGTTTTCTTCGCGGCATATCTCGTATTTCACAATAATTCTCGGACTTTTATCATGTTGCCTGATCCATGCATTTAGTCCACCTAAACATATTTTACTATAGTCTTGGCCAGAATTTATCCATGTGG
Source organism: Locusta migratoria (assembly GCA_026315105.1). Taxonomy (NCBI): domain Eukaryota; kingdom Metazoa; phylum Arthropoda; class Insecta; order Orthoptera; family Acrididae; genus Locusta; species Locusta migratoria. Next base: position 351,399 of record CM048748.1, on the reverse strand, counting down.
TCAGCCTTCCCAAATGTTAACATTCGTATTGAAAATACACCAGGCTTGAGAACTGTACCGTAGCCAGAGGTCTGAAGTTGGAAAGCGACACTTTAAGATGTCGAAGCAAACGAATGTGAATACGAAATACAGGATGGGATCAATTCGATCCGTAGCGTAGCGCGTTTGTTGGCGAATATAAGCCAAGGCACTGTAAAAACTAAACCGTAAATGTAGAGAACCTAGATTATCTTCAACATGACTGCAGTTCAGCAACGGTGGAACACGATCCAAAAGTAAACAAAATTTCAGCCAACCGGTAGCATAACCATTTATGCAACTGGTTGGTTGAAGTTTTCACTTTTGAAGCGAGATTAGTTGATATCTCGGCGAGTGTTGAACATTGCTAAACTACGAAACAGGCAAGTCCACTATGAAACTTTTACCATAAACTTTAATTCGTGTTGTGTTCAGTCCGCAGACTGGTTTGATGCAGCTCCCCACGCTATTGTCCTGTGCAAGTCTCATCTGAGAATACATTCAGCAACCTACATCCTTTTAAATCTGCTTACTGTATTCGTCCCTCGTTCTCCCTCTACGATTTCTACCCCACACACTGCCTTGATGTCTCAATGTCCCAAAGAACTTAAATTCACGAAGAGAAAAGTGTTTAAAAATGACGAAATTTCTTGAAATTTGGGTTAGGTAATAGGGAAATTGCCAGATTTGAGACGTCAACTTTATATTGGTTCTAGACTAGGATGTGCGTAGTTCTTAAATTATGTTCGCCTATTTACGGCGAATATGTGCAGCAGTGAGGTAACAAGCATTCGGTAGAAATGAATCTTCAACTTTCTAAACGGGAATTAAATGGCTATGGGATAGTGTAGCTTTCTCGGGCCCAGTGCCTCAGTCGATAAAAAAGAGAACACTTACAGAAAGAATTGGCCTATAGTCGGTTTCCCTAACGTAAGTCAAACCTGACGAATGATACAATTTTTAAGAATGTCAGTCAGGTGTGTTTCCCAACAGATAATTTAAGAAACAATTGTTCTTGTAAAACATGCATCGTTTATCAGATAAGCTCGTGCTGTCGTGCTGTTTTCTGCTTTCGATGTTTCTATAACTATCACTCTGGTTCATATATATATATATTTGAATTACAAGAAAACAAATAATTTAAAAAAGCTGCATGCCGCGAGATTCGATCCGGCGAACTTCGCATTACGAACCCGAGTGCTTACAGCTACTACATGCCTCTGTACAATATTACTGATCGTAGAGATCGTAGAGTATTTCACCGCAAAGGCTTTTTTAACTGTAGATTTTCTCGACAACGGCTGAGAAGTGCATCTTGGTGCTTTGCCAAATTACACCTCTGGCCATGAGCTTTTATTTTCGCGCAGTATGAATCGGATCTGAATTTCACAATTGGCGGCCTCCTCTTGTAAGATGACTCGAAACCTCAAGTAATTTTTTCCGCAAGAACTATTGTAAAAAATATTTAACTTCTAAAATAATGATGAATCCTGCATTTATCGCAGTTACGCAAAAGTTCATAGTAACACAGTAGCACCTCAGTTGGAACTTACTGGCGGATTAAGAGATGTTTGTAGAGTCTATGGGACTTAACTACGGGGTCATCAGTCCCTAAACTTACAAACTACTTTTGAACTAGGTAAGACTAAGGAAGGCACAAATATCCATGCCCGAGGGGGATTCGAACCCCCGACCGTAGTGGCCGTGCAGACCGTGTCTGGAGCGCCTCAGTCCCCTCGGCCACCGCGGCTGGCTTACTGACGGACAGACTGCAGGAACCCAGATTTAAACCTGGGTCCTCTGCTATTCGCGGGCGTGCGCTAGACTTTGGTTCTTTGGGTAGGTCTATTCCTTGCGGTGTCGCTGATCATGTTTACTTACTTCCGCCAGTACCTCGCCTCCTACTTTCCAAGGACAGACTCGAGCGTGCCGGGATAGCTCAGTCGGTAGAGCGCTTAACAAAAGGCAAAGATCCCAGGACGCTAACCGGCTCACTCGACTGAAGAGTAAAACAAATTCTACACCCCATTTGTTTCTAAGGAAACACACGCTTCTTTGACACGCGTTTTTGTCGGGGCTTGCGATAACTGATTATCCTCAAGTCAGAGCGAGATTTGAAGTGACTTCAATAAAATCGTGACATGCAGAACTAGTGACTCTGGATACTACAAAAGCTTCCGTGTGGACTGAATTTTAATATTGTTGTAAGAATGCTAGTATTTTACTGAGATGGGTGCCCGGGTTTGGAATGAATTCTACGGGCCAATCACTCTCATCTCCGGGCTTGAATGTAACCTTCAGCTTACCTTCCTTTTTTTTTTTTTTTTTTTTTTTTTTTTTTTTTTTTTTTTTTTTTTTTACGGCGCTTTTTAAGTTCTATGCTCATGTAGCGACGATCTACATCGAACTTAACGTAACTTAAACTAAGTTACATTATATACATTTTGGTAACTCAAGCTGTAAAAAAACATCTAATTTTATCCAATTGAATCAAATACCTAATAAAAATTAAGACACCTTTAAAACACACTTGACTGCACTACGCTAGAAATTAGATGTTTTGTGCAGCTGGAGCTACAAAAATGTATATAATGTAACTTGCCCCATATTTTACGCTTTGAAAATGGTGTAATCACCGAAACTAGTTAGCGGAACAAATTTGGTCAGCAAAGTGTACAAATATGCATTTTTCAAAATTTATTCCTGCCGAGGATCGCCTCACCAAAATGTATGAAGTATTTTTTAATTACACATTGGGCACGGTAGGTGGATGCGTGAACATAAATGGATCAATTTGTATTGTAAAAAGTAATTACAGGTTCTTAAGATATCGTGTCATTGTCCAAATCTCCCGCAGTGCACTGTTATTTGCTTATTTCACGACGGTGAAGTAATTTTCGCATAAGTACAACATAATGGAGAACGAAGTAACAGTCAGTGGCCACTGCACTTCCCTGTCGAACCTGGCAACTGCGCTGCTAGCTGTCAGCGCTCAACTCTCGCCGTACGTAGTATAGCACTGTCGATCAATTCACTATACAATTCGCGATCGTCGTCGATATTCTGTACTTCGGTGTATAATGTTTAATTTATATTACATTAGAACGTCGATTATCCGAACTAATTGGGAAACGTGGGTGTTCGGAAAACTGGTTTATTCGAATAATCGAACTGTACATTTAATTTGCCAATACGTACTTTACAGTACATTTATTTATAACAACAGGCATCTCTTTTAGTAGAGTAATAATCTCGTATTTATCTCTGATAGAAAGGACAGCACTATTGCGTTTAATCATTCTATGCCCTCAAGTTTACTTCTTTACGCGGCAGCAGGTGGTGGTAACAGGGAGCAGGCGGTACCTGTGCCCCTTCTCTCCACATGGAGCCAGTGAGAAGCTCTTCTCGGTGGCGCGCGATCCTTCACAGTGCGCGGAGAAGCAAGCGGCAACTCTTGGAAGGCGCTGCTGTTGATGTGAGCAGCTTTGATGCTGCCGCCACTTCTGCTGCCCCGCCGACTGAAGTGCGCCGATTGTTGATCCACAGCAACTGGCGGCCTGGCCTGAGGTGCGGCATGTGAAGTGAAGGCCACCCCTAGCAATGTTCCACCGGGCGGGGGGGGGGATACTTGCTGGGAGGGGGAGATGATTTTTTTTTAGAATTTACGTGTAATCCAGGTTGGGGGGGGGGGGAGTTGGTCGCAGTTGGGGGGGGGGGCACGTCTGGTCTCCGGGCCTGCCTCGAGTTCAATCTGGCAACCCTAGCGGGAGAGGGTCAAGCAAGCCGACGTAATAGAGCACGGACTACTCATTTTCAAAATCTGACCAGAGAAGGGGTCAAGCAAGATGTCTCAAAGTTAGAAGTGGCGTCGAAAAAAGCCGAAATTACATCACGTAATTGACGCCCCTAAAGCACTAGATGTACCGAGTTGAACAATCCGCCATTGTGAATCCCAATCCGACGACAGTGTTGTATGATTTGTGCGGTGTAGCGAAGTGAATCAGCGAATGTTTCGTGCTTTTATTGTTTCACAGTGTGAAATGGTTGTGCTGCTCCGAACTGCTCAAATAATAGCAGACACGGTCGCTGTAAGTTTTAGATTAGCGTAAAAGGTGGCTTCTAAATACCAGACGCAAAATATGGACACCAAAATGACGCAACTATCTGTATAACGTTAAGAACAGAACCTTTTTTCATTTGTATTAGAAATAGTTATGGTCACAGAGAGGTAAAAATGAAAATAGACTTATAATAGTTTAATTTTACAACAGATTATTAACACGACATACAGTCTGTTTTAAGTAAGCTACTTTCCTTGATTTTATTTAGACCAACTAGGAAGCTATTTTAAGGGCTGTTAATTGTATTTTAAGTGATGCACGAGTGCAGATGACTTTACCCAGCTAGTGGTTTTTAAATTATATTATTTACCATTAATTCAGTGTTTAATTTAAATGTATCTCTCAACACGGAAGATTGTAGGCTTAAGCCAAGCTGTGAACAGGCTGTCTGGAAAAATAAAGATTGAACTTGGCAAAAAACGCGAACGTGAAGTCGAATATGAAAGGCATTGAATTCAAAGCTTGGCATGCAACATTCACTTTATTTCAAAGTGCATGCTACCATAGAATCTTTATTTAGTCGTTATGTAACAAAACCAGACGTTCAAAGTTATTGAACACATTTTGACGTAAAATCTTCTCTGAAATACGGTCTGTAAAATATGCGAGGCAAGTACAATATCGCAATTTAACATTATTCCGTAATTGTTTTCGAATGCAACTCTGTTACCGTAAACGTCTGTGGACGTACTATTTACAAACCAGAAAATACGATAATTGTAACGTATTTCGACTGTATGTGGTAAATGTTTAGAACGGCATCATATACCTTACTTTGAATGTATCACATCTCTAAATATCCATCTAACCGCTAACTGTAAGTTGATTGCCTCTTACAGTCAAATGTAAGCAAACAAATCTACGAAGCTGTCACATTTTCTGCGTTAGGGAAGTATATTTAATGGCCTCGAGAGCATGTCGAAAACGTATGTGTTCCGTCCTCTTTAAATGCGCGCCTTCAACGTGGGATTCAAAATGGTGGATTGTTCTGCTTGTACCATAGTGCTCTAGACGCCCCCTCGGTACTTTTAGACAAGTGTGGTCAAACAAAATGACGGAAAAGGAAATTTTAAATATTTTAGCGCTGAACGGCACGAGTGGAACCAAGAGTGTTGATAGGTTTGAGTGAAAACACGGGACAAACGAGGCTCCTGCGACATTATCGGAAGAGCGGCCGCGATTGTAAACAAGGCAATGGTAAACAGCGCTGGAAGTCTCCCAGTTGGCTCTGAGCCACAGTCTGCCGTGGCGATCGCAGCTGGCGGTGCTACTCGCAGATATCCAGCAAGGTACTGCGGAGGGTGTTGTGTGCGAGCCATCAGTCTAGCACTGCGCTGAGGATTCGTCACTTTCTGTACCGCTGCTTAAACTTGGTCAACTTCAGGTTAGTAACACAAAGTGAGACGTTTGCGATGGCTTTTTGACAGCTCGAAACTAAATCGCGAATAGCGCTTTAACCATTCATCTTTCACGAAAATTGAATAAACTGATGTGTGGAGGGCAATATTCTCAACAATTTTGCAGTTCTTCCATAGAACGCCCCGTTCTAACAAGGGGAGGCCGCCAGTTGTGAAATTTAAGGTTAGGTTCTTACTGCGCGAAAAATAAAAGCTCGTGGCCAGAGGTGTAATTTGTCAAAGCACCGAGATGAACTTCTCAGCCGTTGTGGAGAAAATCGACAATTAAAAAAAGCCGTTGCGGTGAAATACTCTACGATGAGTAATATTGTACAGACGCGTGGTGTAGCGGTAAGCGCTCAGGTTCGTTATCCGAAGGTCGCCGGCTCGAATCTCGCGGCATGCAACTTTTTTTTAATTTTTTTTTATTTTATTTTATTTTATTTTTTTTTTTTTTGTAATATATATATCGCACGAACCAGAGTGATATCATAGAAATATGGAAAGCAGAAAACAGCACGCCATCGAGCATATCTGATAAATGATGCGTTTTTACAAGAAAAATTATTTTTTAATTATCTGTTGGGAAACACACCTGATTGACATTCTGAAAAACTTTTCTATCGTTCGTCAGGTTTGACTTACACTATACGTATGTTTCGGAATATCGTTTATACTTCTTCCGTTATCTATGTGGTAAACATTATGAAGACAATAACATTTGTGAAATAAAACTTTGTTCGCGGAAAATATAATGATGTTCAAAGTCGCCAGTTGCTTTTAATAAGTTGTTTGAAAGTCGTTTGTCGTGGAATAACTGGCGACTTCGAACATCAAATGTTATTAATCAAATGTTTCACCGCAACGGCTTTTTTTTTGTCGATTCTCTCGACAACAGCTGAGAAGTACATCTTGGTGCTTTGCCAAATTACAACTCTGGCCATGAGCTTTCATTATGCGCATTATGAATCGAATCTGAATTTCACAATTGGCGGCCTCCCCTTGTAAGTTTGGAAAAATAACTGGTTTCACACTGTCGTGCTGTTTAACCGATCGGCACAAAATATTTAGAGACGTTTTGGCCGCCAGCAATCGTAACAGGACGCCGCTATGTCCTGAATCGGGTATTCTACGTTGGATGGACAAAAAAATACAAAATTTAGAATTTAATATCCAGTAACTTGTTCGAAAATTTTCGATGTTTTGACTCTGAAATTTGGTACATACGTATATAATGGCGCATACGAAAAGCCCAGGGGGCTTGTCCCCTCCGAAATGTCTATGGAGGAAAAAAGTATGGTATCTGAATTAGTGATGAAAGCATCGCCGTGGTTCTTTCCTGTAATGGTGAAGGGAGTAGGGTGTTAGTGGCGTGAAGTTCGTGCCAAATTTTTTACAGCTACTTGTCAATACGACCTTGTTTTCTGTAAAATAAAACGGCTTCACAACAAATTATCCTGAACGTGAGCAACAAAAATGACACATCACACGGTTTTTAATTAAAGTAATTATCATTAATCGCGGCGTCTCGGCCCCCTCTCGTCGCTGAATTCCTGGCTCTACCGTAAAATTCTTTTGCTGAAAGTAATTTAATCGAGGTTCGACGAGTGGCTTATGGTTATTTCGTCCCGGGATGAATATATTGCAGGAAAACATTTATAAAGGAATAAAACATTACAGAAACTAATTCTGTACGATATGAATAGAAAATTTCTGTAGAAATAGTGACGGTTCTCTGTAAAAATAAAAAAAAAATAGGTACAAAAGATGCAAATGTTTCGCCCAATACACTAGTCACAAATAACTGTTGCTAAACATAAACAAAATTAAACCATAAATATCACGGTGACCTGTTTTATGAGCCATATTTGAAAATATTTACATATTTTTAAACGCTTGTCAAATTTGTCAAAACCCAACTACAGGGAAATTTTTTCTAGATGTTAAATTATTCCATAGGTTCTAAGACGACGAATATTTGTTTTTAGGCAGATGTCAGACATCTATGGCCACGACTGTATGGGAGGTTTAAGGGAGCTTCAGTAGCATTAAATTTCAGCTACACTACAGGGCATTTTCCTGGACCGGTGACACTCGGGGATATAAAACGGGCTTATATTACTGGACGAATCCCACCCGTAGGCGTTGTATGGCTCGAAACATTGAAGATTTGCAATGATTTTTGCTGCCGATGTGACAGTCATTTTTTTATAACGTCTTTGGAGTGAAAAGGCGTGTACCTAAAATTCTGTAAAGGCAGTGCTAAATGTATTCCAGGAACTGGGTGGTAATTTAATCCTTACTAAAATTTGTTGGAAAGTTACTTCCCAACAAATAGTAGAGTGCAAATGCTAGAAATAAAACCTACACGTGTTAGGTCGTGTCTGCGATTTCTGTTGACTGAAGCCCCATTTTCATGATACTGGGTCGTATGAATAAAAGAGTACATGCTCCACAGAAGATTCTCAGAGCAAAAGAACGTTCTCTAAGTTCTCAATTTCGTGTGAATAAAAACTTCGAAGCATATGCTCTGAGCAGGTAGTTCATTCTCGCTACCTCCCCTCCTTGATTAAGTTCTCGGCGTGTCATGTCTGCCACAGAACAGCTGTCCAATCGTGTATTTCTTTAAACTAGCCCAATCAGGAAAATTATTAAGTGTACAAATATGGAGTAGGCATCTACGTGTTCAGAAAGAACTGTACTATGTTTAGATATTAGTTTGTTCTGCAGGAGCACATTAAGACTAAATATGCACTTTTTACGAAAATGTATTCTCCTGGCGATACAAAATTTTCGTCACGCGAGAAACTCGTTTATTAATGAAGTAGGGTTAGCACAATTTGCGAACGATATTTTAAGAATGCATCACATATTCATCTGTTACAACGTGGAATGCTGTCGGCGTGTTCTAATGAGATAGGCCTTGTTAAGTGACACCCAATGGTTTGCTCATAAGCGTTAGGCCATGCGATTTTGAACAAGAAACAGGCTGCTAGGTATGTAATTAATCAGTTAATTTTACTGTCGTGTTTACTTCTAACATGACAGAGGTTACGATTACGAAGTCAGAAAACGCATCATAAATAGGCCAACCGGTTTGGATAGAAACAGTACTTCAGTACACCTACGTGGTATTGCAGCAATACTTATTTTGTGATAGAAACTGAAGTCCTGGGATACACTTTATTTGGAACTAACAGCATAAGGCCTTACTAATAGACCCTATTTTAAAACAATATTATTTTGCTATGTGGCTTTTTTACAACTGTAAATATACACGCCAAAGAAATGAGAGAAACACGCAGCTGAATCCATTTTTTTCATTTTTATGACGGTAATAAAAACACATCTTACGTTATTCGTCACTGTATAAAATGCTGGAAGTGTCAGTATTTTTCCGAAGGAAGATACTAATCAACAAAATGTTTTATTTGTATTAACTTTATAGATTCCCTCGTATTTCTTAAAGACTACATATAAAGAAACTTGTTTTGCCTTCTAAGTAACAAAATTGTCATTTAATATAAACCTCAGTAAAACGCAACCTTAATAGAAGTTACTCAGCACGGAGTATGCCATAGAGCTCACTCCAGAAACCTGAGAATGTTCTCCCGTCGTGAGAAACCTGTGCAGTTTTATTCATATGAAATTGGAGAATGTTCTCTGCTGTGAGCAACTTCTCCCACCCCATTACTCACGCAGAGAACGTACTCGGCTGAAGTATATTCTCCGGTTCCCTTTATTCTTGCGAACCTGAGTATGTCCTGTAACTGATGTCTCGTTTCAAACGGTTTTTCTTCTTTAATCTTTGATTCAGTAGGTACTTGCTGAAAACCCGGCGTTGCTCGGGTATTTACTTATTTATTCCTGCCATTTTTCAGGTATATATTCATTTGTATAAAGGCTGTGCGCCTGTAAAATCTCTTGGGGAATACAATTAGTACTAAAGAAGTAATACGTTAAAACTTGGTGCGTGGTGGGGCGATTTCCCGTGAGCGTTACTGTTTGTGCTCATCTCATGAACTACGTGTCGGAAAGTGATACAATTTAGAAGCTACATTCAACAATACACGTGTATACTGTCTGCAAAATTTCCTGTCGCTACAATTTGTAGTGTTCAAATTATAAATTGTAACGTTATACCGAGAGCCGTAGTTTTACTCCATAAACAGGGGAAAAGTAGTAAGCGAGAATCTTTTTTCCTTTCATCATTTTGCTATGGGTGTCAGCGAGAAAGTTTAATAAAGGTTTGAAATTATGTTTAAAGTTCGTCGCAAGTCGCTAAGTACTCTTATTCTCGTATAGCGTATTATAAAGTCTCGCCGCATTATGTGGCAGTTTTCTGCGATTCCTATTGTTTACGACGTTATATCGTCCGAACAATGTGTCGTATGTGGTTCGTACTCGAACAGCAATTGTTCTCACGCAAGGAATGTGTGTACCAAATTTGGTTGAAATCGGTCCAGTGGTTTAGGAGAAATTGAGCAGCATTGTCGCTAAATGCAGCAGTTTTAGGCACATTTCATTGCTTATAATGTCATATCTCGAACTATATATATTGTATGTGATTCTTACACTTGCGGCGACCGTACTCATGGATTGAAGCTTAACTGTACAAAATTTCATAAAGATTGGAACAAAACTGTAGATTTGTATTCCTTTATATATTAGATTTTGATTTCTTTGTTTGAAATGTCTGTAGGTTCCTGAAGATAGAGAGAACAGTCGATACTGAGTCGTATATTCAAACACGAAGCGTGATATACCTTGTTATAGAAAAATCCAACAAAAGAGCGTGTGGGCTGTGTGATGAACATATCGCTGTACTCGAGAAAGAGAACAAACGTCCTCGTTAAGAAAGTAGCATGTTGTCAAGTTTCATAAACTTAATGACATTGTACGTGACCATGAATTCGAAACATTAAAACCGTTTATTCAAAACGCGAATACTTCACACTGAGTAAAATAAAGGTAACTGTTTTCACTGAATATTGTGCCTTTGTTAAAAAGCATATAGTGTCGCTATTTTCTTGCTATGAGAATGCTTTATCATAAAAACGTTTGCATTCCACAGATCGTGTTTATGTTGAAGTATTTTGAGAAGTTAAATTTTAAATAATTCGTATGGCATTTGTTTCTATGAAGCTGGTCTCATTGTATATGACATAGGGGTGCCAGACATCTTGACGACGTTACAGGTAAAGTTATAGATGACTGCAATTTTCGGTAATTCCAAACTCATCCGGCCCCCACTGAGAATCGAAACTTAAGATGTGGCCCTAACGGTCTAAGAATTTCCAGACCCCTGTACTAGACGAGTCTCCTGAGCGTCAGTGTCGTGTTTCCCCGTACAGTGTCTTGTCTTGTCTTTTCTTGTCTTTGGCGGTAGTTTTCGCTTAGACGTCGGCAGCAAAACTGAAGAGCTGTCTACTGTGTAGTTCAGACTGATGTTACGAGCGCATGTTTCGCGTAGGGTCAATAGTCATTAATGACCAGAGTAATAGTTCTCGTCAAGAATCGTGTAGTTCTGTGCTTTAGACAACCTAAAATATTAAAAAACTTACACATTTGCTGGAAAAAATGTTGCTTGGCACCATGAAAAATTTCGAAATTGCAGTATTAGTGTACTTGCTAACGGTAAACTGTCAATTTTCTTGCCTAATAATAAAACTGGAATACTTTTCATTAAAACGAGTTCGTATGTTTACATTGGTATTTATGAAGTGCAGGATTTTCCCTGTAAAATGTCAACGTTTTAGTTTACGTTCTTTTGTAGAACGCTAGTAGGTGATAGTAACAGACCACTTAGGGAAACACCTGAAGACTGTACATTTGCATGTAGGCAACATCAATACAAATTGTAACTCTACTAAGAAAATCCCCAGAAACTAATAACTACTCAGTTAATGTCCATCCATTGGTAGGAAGCAGAGTTATCGCATAGTAAAGCTGTATTCCGGAATGTAAAGTAAGCATATGTAGAGTTAACAGACAGTGACAGGAAACATATTAAATATTAGATTCTCATCAAACTCGGTACATGGACTTAAAATGCCGTCTGATGAATTAATGCAATACTGGCAATAATTTATTATGTGAATTCCGAACACTTAATCTGAAACCAACATGACCACATGGTCAGCTTTTAAGCATTACTTGGAAACTATATTTATATAACTAAAAGAAACTGTCAAGTGTTAAGCTTACAAAAATCTAAATCTGTACATGTTAGGAATTATATTCATAATTCTCATGTTATTAACGTCTTTATGAATACCATTGTTCGAATACATGTAATTTCATATATTGCTTGATTGTGGCAATTCTTATCAAAGTGATCGTATTTAAAAGAATGAACATTTAATGCTCTTACCAATATTAAGTATATCTTGTAACAAATCCGTTGTTAATGATAAATGTATAACTTCCTGGTTCTAACAATATGTATTGTCGTCACATGTCAAAATAGTATATAAGAATCCGAGCAGAGAGACTCGAGGCGTCATTATTAAGACTGTCTTTGGACAGTCACTATGTATGTCAGTATGCAGATCAACAATGTAATGTATTATTGAATTTCACAATTGGCGGCCTCCCCTTGTCAGACACAAAAGCATGGCCCCCTGGCTTCAACCAACCCTGTTAGTATACGTAACACCAGCTACCTTTATTCTAACCTCCTTGGGTTACACCACACTAACGTTCCCGGCTCCAGCGTGCGCACCCTGTAGGACGATCGTAAACTTAGTACTCGGCAAAACCTCCCCTCATTGGCGTCAGACGTAGTCGCCATGTGACTGGCAGTTAATTGACACGCAGGCACGAAAGTTGCACGCACTTCCAGAAGTTAATATCCACCAGTGGATCGTGTAAAACCTACTGACTCGAAACTTCCTGGCGGATTAAAACTGTGCCGGATTCGGGATTAGAACCTGGGAGCTTTGCTTTCTGCGGTCAAGCGGTCTAGTTTTCATCTGCCAGGAAGTTACATATCGGCGCACACTCCACAGCAGAGTGAACATAATTCAGTGCTTTGACGTATTTACAACACTTTACTTCCTGTAAGGAAAGTTCATCCATAGGTTTCCAGTGCTCAGGGCCGTAGTATTTTTCCCGGTGGGAAGGGGGAATTCCAACGCAACTTCGAGCTTTGACACTCTAACTCGTAAAGCATAACATGATTTACTGGGAGGGGGTTAATCCCCCTTCATGCCCCCTCTTGGCTGCAGTCCTACCAGAACTGACCGCCTCTTAACCTTCCTATTGTTCGAAACACACACATACTGTGAATGGGTCAGTTAGACCCGAAATTTTATATGCACAGGATGTCCCAGCTATCTTGTCCACCCAAAATATCTCTGGAACAATAACAGCTATTGGAAAGACTTTCACCGGTATCAATGTACGGCTGGGTCCATGAATGTACATATTTGGAAACATTCTAAAACGAAAGTAAATGTGTTTAACACACTTATGTTTTTGTTTTTTATTTTTTAATGGACACCCTATATTTTTTCTTCAGCAATCCATAGCATGACAAATAACATAAACAACTGCGTTGATTGCCTCGCAATATTCCAATTACATCCTGAGATATTGCGACGAGAAGTTGACGCTTGAAAAACCCGAAATAAGCTGCTAGCGCACGTCCTGAGGCTCAGGCGTGAACCCCATGCTGCCCGTAACCGCGATGTGATTGACATGCAGATCTGTACACACCAGCTAATATAAGAAATCCCAAATAAGCCTTCATTTCCTGATTTGTAATAGAAATGAGTCGCATTTTTGGCTTGTGATATCCGTGTCATTTCCCTGCTAGTATTTTCCAAAATCAATGCCAGCATTTCTTCTCTTACGAACAGTGACAATGACGTTACTTTCGTTTCGTCACTCCGCTGAAGAGCAAATCGTGTAGGTACGGAGCAGGACGAAGAATGTTTCCAGCCCTAAAGAAAAGAAAAATAGAGGAAAATGACCTAAACTGAAACGTACACGAACAAAAAATAACAATCGTAAGGAAATATAATACAACGTAAAAATGGCACTACGTAAAAGGTAAATAGAATTGATGAATGATACAGCTTTTCTAGAGTCAGTATAACCAGGAGATAAAGGGAGAACGAGTGGAATATCTTTCACAGCACTTCATTCCCCACCACAAAAATCGACTTTGGCTGAAATGAATTTCAAACCCAAAACCAGTGATCACCCAGCATGTTAGACACTAGACTACTACACAGCGCAGTAATGATAACGGTGCAATCGTAAAATACAGATATATTTATTATGTTCACCTTGCTTTCGACACAGCTGGAAGATTTGTAGACCACTCTGTACCATTGCGCGACGTATATACATTTCCAATTACGCTGGTTTCTTTAGACCTTGCTTTCGTCTCCTTCGATCACATCGCTCTCTTCAATTCTAATCGATACATTATCAACATCACTTGAACTAACAGAATCTCGATCATTGACAGTATCATCTTCTGTTTCGTCACGACTCATTTACAAGCCTTTCGAATTGTTCATCACTTAGAAACCGACTAGCCATGTTGGCCAACTCAGACTGCATCTGCAGTCGTTACAGAGTTCCACAACGTGAAATGCCTGAGCCATTTTAGGCTATACAACAATCACAAGTATTTCTAACAATTTATTCGTAGAAACTAAGTTTCCGCCTGGGTCTAAAAGACCCATCCATAATAAGAGCGTCAAAGCTACGTATCTCCGAAAGTATTTTAGATTTTGAAACGAAAATTGAGGATAACATAAATTATTACCTATTTGAGGAATACATAACGCCATGTTGAAAAATAACATTTAGCGGTTTATGTTAATTTTAGTAAACGAACTAGGTCAGTTAGACCCATTCAAAATAGGAAGGTTAAAGCATATATTTTCTTCCGTTGAGCCACATTTGACCGTGGAAGCACGGTCACTCATGAAATTCTGAAGTACCGTTAATACTGAAAAGGAAATTACATGGTCACCGGATATTTGCAATTTTTGTTAAACTAAGTGACGTTTGGAGCTCAAATCTGCCAAAGCCAATGGATGCAACTATAAAATTATAGCGAAAACGTACTTAGTTCTTAAAGGAATTTTTAAATAACTCCACTAAATTCCCTCGTTCGGCCTGGATCAAGTAGCATTATCCATTGACAAAGTAATCATTAAATCGGTGCTTACAATCTCAATACCTGACTTGTTCTACTTCGGCATTTTCCAGTAGCTACCGTATTTTAATCCCCATTCCAAAGAAATCAGGTGCAGACAGGCGTGAAAATTACAGAACCATCAGTTCAAGCCATTGTTGCAAAATTTTTAATTCTCTACAAGAGAATGGAAAAGCTGGTAGAAGCTGACCTCGGGGAGATCAGTTTGGCTTCAGGAGAAATGTAGGAACCTGGAAGGCAATACTAACTGTACGGATTATTTTAAAAGCTAAACTAAGGCAAACCTACATTTTTAGCTTTTGTAGATTCGGAGAAAACTTTGGAGTGTTGACTGGAATACACTCCTTCAAATTAAGTCAGCAGGGTTAAAATGCAGGGAAAAGTTATTTACAACTTGTACAAAAGCCAGACCGCAGTTATTAGACTCGAAGGGCATGAAAGGGAAGCATCAGTTGGGAAGGGAGTAAGACAGGATTGTAGCCTTTCTCCGATGCTATTCAATTTGTACATCGAGCGGGCGGTGAAGGAAAGCAAGGAAAAATTTGGAATAGGGATTAAAGTTCAGGGGGAAGAAATAAAAACTCTGCGTTTTGCTGATGACATTGTAATTGTCATACAGCAAAGGACCTGGAAGAGCAGAATGGAATGGACAGTGTGTTGAAGAGAGTGTATAAAATTAACATTAACAAGAGCAAAATAAAAATAGAATGCAGTCTTAGAAAATTAGGCGATGCTGAAGGAATTAGATTAGGTAACGAAACAATGAAGGTGGTAGACGAGTTTTGTTACTTGGATAGTAAAATAACATACATCGAATATTAGTGTAAGAAGTCTTTTCTGAAAGCATTTGTGTGGAATGTTGCGTTGTACTAGAGAAACATGGACGATAAACAGTGCGGACAGGAAGAGAATAGAGGCTTTTGAAATGTGGTGCTACAGAAGAATGCTGAAGATTAGGTGGGTAGATCGCGTAACTAGAGGTACTGAACAAAATTGGTGAGAAGGAATTTTTGGCATACCTTGACTAAAAGGATCGATTGGTAGGACACATTCTTATACAGCGAGGAATCGTAAATTTAGCGTTGGAGGGAAGTGTGTGGGGTAAAAATCGCAGAGGGAGACAGACGCATATAGTAAACAGATTCAAGTGGATGTGGGTTGACGTTCTTATGAGAAAGAGGCTTGCTCAGGAT
The DNA here is from genome assembly GCA_026315105.1 of Locusta migratoria. NCBI lineage: Eukaryota > Metazoa > Arthropoda > Insecta > Orthoptera > Acrididae > Locusta > Locusta migratoria. The sequence goes on along the minus strand of CM048748.1, from coordinate 335,492 downwards.
AGAGTAGGGCGGAGAGCTGCATCAAACGTCTCCGGACTGAAGACCATAACCGAATTTTTAAATAGAAAATTTGTCAAATATATGCTAATGAATACACTATAAAATTCATGAATTATTTTAGATATTTCGTAAGTTTTTAGAGGCCTCAATATAAAAAGGCAAGACTGTCTTATTTGCACTAGGTTGTTTTATACCACACTTGCCACGGAGTTAGCGTCTAGAGACACGGAAAATCGATTTTTACGGCATCGAGCATACCGTAAGTACTTAATTTTGCAAGTTAAACTGGGAAGCAAACTGATTTTTCCTTTCGGAAGATCTTTTATTGTAGTCTTTGAACCGAAGAATACAATCAATTTTTCCAAAAAAAAAAAAAAATTGATCACTGGTGACAATTTGATATCTTATGCAATCTGCCCTAATTTGCGTCATTGGTTTAAAGAAGTAGTTTGCAGACGCTCAATGGGTTACTTGTCCAAGTCATACAGTGGGGTTTCAGCCACCGACCCCACGACTACTTGTTAACATAAGTTAGCCTACCGAATGGGCCACACAGACAGCAATTAAGTTCGCCCTTGTTACAGGAAAATGAAGGTTGTCTGAGAAGCTTCGGACGATTTCCTCGATAATTTTCAGCAGCATCCGTTAGCTTTGATGGAGTTATGAATTTCTCGTGCCACAAATATGAAAATTAAAGTAGAACATGTGGTCTTGTCTCGCTCAAAAATACCCTGGAGGAAAAAAGCCGGGGTTTAAAAAATGCCATATCGCAGAACACGGGAAAAACGGACGAGCTGGGCGTGTTTCACAGGCGCAGTAATTCCTAGCATAAAATTTAACTCTACTCACTGTTCCGTTCTTCAGCTACAAATAAACTTGTGGGCTGTATTCGACTTGAAGAACAAAATTCCTGACCAAGAGTTTTTAAATCCCTCGCAAACTTCATACGTGAAATGATCAAGGGGAAGTCTAACTTCGAAAACTATACGTCCAGAAAACAAGCGAATATGTGGCACCAGTAACAGATATGAATGAACCTGCTGTAAGCCTTACCCTACAATGCAGCTAGCAAAATCTTAATAAACATAATCTCTCCTTGCACCAGATATGGTCGTAATGAATACAACAGACAACGAAATATTCACTAGCCCTTCCGTATTTTTAATACAATTTGGCTTAGTGTATAATGCAATCTAATTTTATACGCTAATCATGTATATACTGAATTTAGCAAGTAACATGGGAAATTTAGCTAATTAGATGTAAGATTTCATTTATTTCTAAAAGTCAAGAGACAATGACTAGCTCTTAAACTGTTAGCGAGTGATTCTGTCATTTATCGGTTAGTAAAGTCACCAGAAGATCAAAAGCTTAAATTATTTGAAATAGGGTATGTGCAGGGTGCAAAATTGGCAGTTGACCGTTAGTAACGATAACTGTCAAATCGTATTAGTACTACAAGGAATCTGTTGAACTTGGTTTGCACGATAAGTCAAATCTACAGACAGTAAATTCAACTAAATACTTACGAATTAAAATTGTGACATTCTTAAGTTGCAAAGAACAGGATATAGAAGGCGAACCAAAGGCTGTCATTTGGAGGACACTTAGAAGATGAAATAGTTCTACTAAAGAAACAGCCTACACTACACTTCGTCCTATTTGGAGTATCGCTGCGCATTGTGGGATACCGACAAGTGGGACTGACGGACGCTATGGAGAACTTTCAAAGGGCATCTCGTTTTGTATTATCGCGATACAGGGACTGAGACGGAAATGATGCACAGAATCGGGTGGAAATCGTTAAAGTTATACGTTGCAGCGCGATCTATTTGCGGATTTACTTTCATATTTTTCTTCCGAATGCCAACATTTTGTTAGCACTAGCTATACAGGGAACCAGGAAAATCGGATCGATAAGAATTTACGTGTTTCCCGCGCGGTATTACAGAATGGAACTGTAAAGAAATATCATAAAAGCTGTTGGATGAACCCTCTGCCATGCACTTCGGTGAGACTTGCAGAGTACTTAACCCATTACTGGCCATTGTCCCATTTCTGGGACGCAGATATTTAAATTATACACGAGTATCCTAATTTTTAGCTTTTAGGATGAGCTGTACTTTAATAATACCTGGAAAATACATTTTTCTTTAGTTAGACTTAATTTGCTCGTTTTATGTACTTTCTCTTAGCTACACTGTTTGTCTGCTGGTTGCTGCTGTACAATGAATTGAGTGGTTTATCAATATAGACATCAATGTAAAATTCAGTATTTCTCGGGTATTCTGAAGTAAATGTGATATCAATTTGTCCCAATAATGGAACAATAGCATGTTACATACCAGTATTTTGTTCAGGTGCCTTATTAGAGTATAAACGTCTTAAATACAGGAATTGCTGTATGCATTCTTGAGGTCTGATTAGATATTGTATGAGATTTTTCCCTCATCTGCATTTTACGGTTCCAAGAGAATAAAACACACCGCATGGACTTGTCTTTGCAGAAGTTCTAGCGGAAATGCATGAGGAGGGAGTGACTACGAAGTTAATGAGCAATAACAAGTGTTTATTACTTTCAGTGCAAATAAAATCAGATGGAGATACTGACGCAAGTGTCTGAAAAATTTGAGTCTCTAATGTTCTAATATACTGAAATTTGTGCTGGTTCAGGCTTTCCCGACGTAACGTATTGAATGGTTCACGGGAGTACCGTCGGATACTATTGTGTAATAATCGCAGAATATTTCTGCGAGACAGCTGCTCGCCATCTTTCTCTGCTCGCAAAGTATACGGCGGCTCGTTGCCACGGCGCAGGCGACGCTGCTGTGACGTCACGGCACACCAGAGCGTCGACGGCGTGAGCGTTGAGAGCCTGCTGCCCTACCGGAGGGCGGTGGACCCCTGGAGCAGAAAGTGCGGCTTTAACGCGACTTCACCTCAATGACCCATCTGCGTCAGTCTGCTCAAAATATTGGTTAAATGAAAAGTAGGTCGAGGTGAGCACGTGTTTAAAAAGATGTAAAATGCCCTCTTCCAGCGCGGCCCAAGTCCATTACAGGCACCCTTGTGAACAGGGAGACCACGTCGAAGCTAACGGATAGGTCTGTAGGTTCCAGGCGTAAGTTCTTGAGACGCCGTATAAAATCTAAACACGTGCTCACGTCGACCTACTTTTTATTTATCGACGAAGATTTTGGGCAGACTGACGATGTTGCTATGGGCAGCCCTCTGTCTCCCATAGTAGCTAATCTATGGAAGATTTCGAGGACAAGGCCCTTCAGACGGCGCCATTGAAACCTAAATGCTTTTGGAGGCATGTAGATACCTTCGTTGTATGGCCACATGGGTCTGCCACACTGCCTTCGTTCTTAGACGATCTCAGCTCACTCCACCCGAACATGTTTTACCATTGAATTGGAAGAAAATGGTAAGCTCCCGTTTCTGGACGTCACGGTTCGCCGAAATGAAGACGGTTCCTTGGGCCATGGTGCGTTTCGTAAACCTACACACACCGACCTGTATCTGAAAGCAACGAGCTGTCATCATCCATCTCAACGCAGCGGTGTACTACGGACACTCGTACACAGAGCAAGAGCGATCTCAGATGCAGATTGTATACAAGCAGAACTCCACCATCTTCGCTCTGTGTTTGTCCAGAACGGTTACACTGAGAAACAGATTCGTGCTGCATTTCGACCAGCTGGTTCGAAACCTGAAGAGGAACTAGAAGAAACAGAGAGCTCCACTAAGATGGTTTTTCTTCCCTACGTCGGTCGTGTGTCCTTAAAGATTGGCAGACTGTTTAAAAGACATAATACAAAGTGTGTCTTCCGCCCTCCAGCGAGAGTGCAGACAATGCTGGGCTCCGTTAAAGACAACCTCGGCCTCAGGAGACCGGGAATATACAAAATCCCGTGCCAGTGTGGAATGTCTCATATTGGACAGACGTGTCGCACTGTGAAAGACAGATGCCACACAAGATTGTGTCAACCAGGAAAATCGGCTGTGGCCGAACAGTGTCTCAATTCGGGACACTGCAAGAATTATGAAGAGACCGAGACCATTTCTTCCGCTTCCACCTACTAGGACTCAATAATTAAAGAGGCCGCCGAAATACGCATTGCAAAAGAATTAATAGGGACACGGGATTCCAACTTAGTAAAGCATGGGAACCGGCCTCGGCAGTACTGAGGCAGCATCACCCGCAGACAGACGGTCGCCAATCGACGCAGATGGGTCATCGAGGTGAATCCGCGTGAAAGCCGCACTTTCTGCTCCAGGGGTCCACCGCCAGCGAGCAGAGAAGCAACGGCGGCAGTTCAGCTGAAGATGGCGAGCAGCTGTCTCGCAGAAATATTGTGCGATTATTACGCAATAGTATCCGACGGTACTCCCGTGAACCATTCGAGAATACTGAAATTTATTCAAACAAGTTTTCATTTGTTATCCAAGGTATATTTATGTGCAAGAATGCTGCAAAAATAAAGGTTTTGGTAGGTAATGGGCTACGTACATATAAGAGTTTCATCGTAAGTTAGGAGGAATTCATCAACCTAATAGAATTCACTGTTCTAGCGAAGTTTGCACAGCAATTTTTTTAGCGGCTTTGTAAGAGCTGAATTTGGTAGCTCATTAAAGGAAAAACTATGCTTAAATATAAGGTATGTTCACCTAATTCCGTTTGGTTGTATAAAACACACCACATTGTACGAAAATCTAAACATGAACTACTACGTGGCTTCTGAAATTTTGTAGGCACTTGTCATAGCGTGGCACACGTTTTTCTATGCCTTTTCCATAGGTTGCCACCTGTATATTCAACGATGTGGAAACATGTTCTTTCAGCTTACCGTCGTTCAAGTTTTGACTACAAAGGGCAGACTTTAGGTGTAAGAAGAAAGTCGCTAGGAGCGAGGTCCGGCCTGTACGGAGGACGATGAAACACGCCCCAGGGAAATTTCCGTGAGAGTTGCTTGGTCCCGTGCCCAACGTGACAGGGGCGTAGCTACATGTTCCCTCTGGGGGTTCAGAGCCAGAGCTCTATTGAGGCGCCCTCACATTTGACATGTGCCAAAGCCGCCCCCTTCCCATAAAACGATTTTCAGTTAATTTGGTAAATTTTGAGTAGTTCATAAAAGAATGAAGCGTTATTGAAAAACATTGTAGACATGAAGAGCGGTGTTTTGTTATACTTAGAAAATGACGGGCGTTCACCTTCCGAAATACTGCCTGTTGTCGAAGACGTTGCCCAACTATATTCCCGTAAATTATTTGAACATAGAGTAAGCCCAATTTTCAGAACAAAACTAATCACTGCAGGGATTAGTAAACTAGAAATACATCTGGGCCAAGTCACAATTTGTCAGCAATCGTAAAAAATCGAAAGCCTTCAAATAACCTACAGGGGCGCCACCTTAAGGGAAACCAGCTGTGGCCCACTTCAGGGCCTCTGCGATCGTCTTTTGACAGCTCGAAATTTAAATAAAAATAACGGCTTAACTACTCATCTGACACGAAAATTGAATAACCGAATTTGCAGAGGAGAAAAATCTCTACAGCTTTGCTCTTGTTTTTTCAAATCTCTTATCGTTTGAGATGATTGTAAAAATAACCGAGATTTGACACCCTCCATTGTTAACGAAAACCAGCCGTTCGGAGATGTCACGTGACATTCCTTGTCCAGAACTCTCTGGCATACGCCATCTTCCGTTGCGTATTTGATGATTTTCTTATTGTAACTTACATGTTTATTTCAAAGCAATGCCGCACTGAAGAATTAACACACATCTTTCTTCGTACGATAAATGATAATCTAGTGTCTACAAATGCCATATTAGCGTCAGTTAACGGTCATTAGTAGTATGAGATTAGTCAAATATTTGATAGCCGTAGCATGGTATTGGACTGTGACGCTGAAGGTCAGTGGTTCGGAACCCTTCCTAAATGGGTTTCAGACACTTATTAATTTTTTATTTATTTTGGTCCAAAATGTTTGCAAAAACTTATAAAACTACAAATCTAGAGTGGGCCGTAAAACGTCAGTGCGATTTCCTTACCTTATTGTCTTCTTTGTACAGAATACCACAGTTTCCCCAGTTAATACTTCATAATTTTCAATATACATTATGAAAGTATACTTAGTGTAGCCATACATTTGAAAATAAAGGATAATCCTACACGATAAATGAGTTACAGCAAATAAGTGTCACAACTGCTCTACTGCATTAAACACTCAGAAGGCTTAAAGTACTTGTCGATGTAAAATTGGAATGAAAATAGATTTTATAATTTATACTCGATGAATACACCGCAAGTCAAATACAGCTTTTGGCACTTCAAAACTACATTTTGCAAGTGCCCATTTCACAAAATGTACTTATCTGTATCACACTTCATTTTGCCTAAATTCCCCACCTTGGCGTCATTGCCCCAGTTGCAAAATACGGCTGAGAGCGTCAATTTGAAGCCTAAGATTTTGCGAAACAATTAGACACGACATAAAAGCTAAATATCTACAGATTACGTTATAGAGGTAATTATTTAAACAAAATACAAACTAGAGAATTAGGTCCAAAACGTCGAAACATTGCCTTTCACACGATTGTCAAAAGTGGGGGCATTTAATGTCTGCTATACAATGCTGCCACTTTAGGCGTGCGTGCGTGCAGATCAGCATCTGCGGTATAAATTATACACGGAAGTAATAAGGTTGTGATGTCGTACATTTGTTCCCGTTCAATCACACTCGTTAAAAGTATTAGTGTCACGTAACAGTTTGCTGCCCTACGGCAGTAGTAGCTGATCACCGTGTTGGCTGCAGCAGTAGCCTTCAGACACGGCGGCCCTCGTTACACGCCAGGCAAGCCTCGCGCGCTCTCTCCAGGTGGAGTTTTCGAATTTTCCCCATACCAGACAATAAAATTCCCCAAAATTACACTATTTATAGATTAAAACCAAGTTTTTTTTCTTCACATTAACATTTGTCAGTAATTGCAAGTTGAAGGGGTGTAACTACGTGTTGAGGGCCATAAAATTATCGTATGTATCAGAAATTAAAGTACATAAAACAAAAGCAGGAAATTTGTCACCATTAAATCGTGCAGCAGATTCTCGAACCTATAACAGCAACTGCGAATACATAGCTTGTTTTTTTTTCTCTCTGAAGTAGAAAGGGCATTCAGTGTGACAAGCTGCAAATTGTTAACAGGTATCCAGTACCATTCGAGGAGCTACGATGAGTTGTGGTCCAGGAGGAAGCATGAGGTTAGCAGCTGTTTTCCTGCTTCTGATTGGCGTGGCGGAAGGTAAGATACTACAATTACATGTTTTTTGCATAGCTTTGAGTCGTAAAATTATGTAACTAAGTGAATACTCCCGAAGACATATCGTAATTTCCTTTACTGTTTATACACAATGATTTCGCCATTAAGACTTGCAGAAACTCGAGTTTAGATAGAGAATCTAGGAAACAGGAGTGATCCGTAAAAGTAGTCATATCATTGACGTCTGTTTGGAGCATGTTTTCAGAACATTTCTTAAACCATTATCGGCAAGAGGAAGACCTACTGACTCTAAACCACGAATTGAGAAAGTATATTTCTTGCGAAACACAGCTAGCTCTTCACTTCATGGGAGTAAAGTGTTTTCGACAAGGGATCTGATTTTATTTCCAGAATTCCTGAAGGCTTTTGACGCTGTACCTCATAAGCGTCTTCTAATCAAATTGTGGTTATATAATATCGCCGCAGTTGATTGGATTTGTGATTCCTGTCAAAGGACACAGTACTTACTGGCGGAAAGCAATCGAGTAATACATCTCGCATCACCCTAGGCTGCTGCTATGGGGTCCCTATTGTTCATGCAATTGTTAAGAAACAATGTGAGCAGCTCTTACACTTGGTTGTGGATGTTATCGGTTAGTAGTGTCATCAAAAGATCAAAATCAAAATCAACTGCAAAACTAATCGGATACCTGCATGGTATAAAAATTAGAAATCAACCCTAGATAAGTGTCCCGTGATCCATAGGAGCAGCAAAACATGTACTTGTCCATTGGCAGAACAGAGGTTAAGCTTTCTACAAATCTACAAAAGCTAGAAATGTAGTTTTGCCTTTCCTTAATCTAAACCATAAAGTATTGCGTCCCGTGTTCCTAAATTTCTCCACGTCGGCTTCCACCAGATTTTGTTCTGGAAATGCGTGTTTTTTTAACGACTTAATTTGACCATTCTGTCCCTGCTTTCTTTGGACTGGGGTTTGACATTTTTGTTGGACTGCTGGTATTTCTGTTGTCTGATACGTTATGCACCAGGTGGAATAGTTCTCAGGGCTGGCTCTGAGGGAGTGTCCACTTCCAGTGCTATGTCAGGCTTCCCTGCGCTTCATATTTCGTTCCTAACAGTTTCTGTACTCCAAAATTTTCCTGAACATGTTTGTATTTACTAAATCGGCTTCAGTGTTCCCTCGTAGGTTTCTTTGCCCTTACCTTCCTTGTCTGTCTTGACAAAAATATTACTGTGGTTTTTAGAGAAGTACTATTGAACTGTCTACTCAAGTATTTTTCGGACGATTCTCTAAATTTCTCTATTCCAGATCATTGTAATCTCTAGGGTTGTAACTTCCGAAAACGTGAGTTAGAATCGCAATGTGTAGAATAAGAGCAGCTGGACTCAAAGGTTTACGCTAATGGTTTGACATTATGCAGACAAAACACGAGGTTAGTTTGAATCAGTGGTTTAATGCAAGACTGTAAATTGGCTTATGCTCAATTAAATTTAAAATAAACTGAATTCCAATTTTTGCTGTGACTGGGATTCGAACCCGAGACCTCGTGCCTAGTAGGTGGACGCCATATCTATTAGGCCACCGAGGCTTGGTAATTACATCACATATTTTTGGAAACATTTTTGTTTCACTTTTTGGACAACAGCACTTTTATTTAAATTTATAGAGAAGGAATTAGATTAGGTAATGAGACAATAAAAGTAGATGAATTTTGTTACTTGGGTAGCAAGAAAACTTGATGGCCGAAGTAAAAAAGATATAAAATGCAGAATGGCTATGGGGAAAAAAGCGTTTCTAAAGAAGCGAACTTGTTAACATCCAATATTAATTTAAATGTTAGGAAGTCCTTTCTGAAAGCATGTGTCTAGAGCGTAGCATTGTATGGGAGTGAAACGTGGACGATAAAGAGTTCAGACAAAATGATAGCTTTCGAAATGTGGTTCTATAGACGAATGATGAAAATTATATGGGTAGATCATGTAACTGAGGTGCTTAACCGAATCTGGGAGAAAGAGTTTCTGGCATATACCAACTAACAGAAGGGATAGATTGGTTGGACACACTTTGACATCAAGGAATTGTCAACTTAGCATTAGAAGGAAGCGTGTAGGGTAAAAATCGTACGTAGAGGGGGACAGAGGGACGAATATAGTAAGCAGATTCAAAATGATGTAGGTTGCCGTTTCTATTCTCAGATTGAGAGACTTGGACAGGACAGGATAGCATGGAGAGCCATATCAAACCAGTCTGCGGACTGAAGACCACAAGAACACAACAGAAATCTAGAGTGAAATAATTTATTTTTCTACTTGTTTCGCTATTTTAGACCATCTTCAGGAATTTTGGCTCCATTGATGTTGCGCCAAAATTCCGGAAGATAATCTAAAATAGCGAAACTAGTCGAAAAATAAATTAGTGCACTCTAGACTGTTCTCTATATATTAGTTACAGCTACTGCCTAGCAAGGAAGAGGTCCCAGTTTCAAAACCTGGCCGCAGCAAAAATTTTAATTCAACGCCTTTCAGTTTATCTTAGATAACAAGATAATGTTGGAATACCTAATTACATGAACAAAGTGAATGCTTTGACAGTGGTGGCCTCTAAGTCTGTTCAGAAAGTCCTTCAGTGACCTCTGCGGGCAGCCTGTTATACAGGTCAACAGCGCGTTTCATTTTTGTTAAAATATGAAATGATTAAATGTAGACTCAGTTTAATCTGTTTCATACTCCACATATTTAGAGATAGTTACATTAAAGCTTGTTTTTAAACTTTCATAAAGGCTTGTCATTACCGAAAATACAAATGAAGTAAAAAAAAAAAATTAAATTTATAACTTGAAAAATATTAATGGTTAACTGTTCGTAACATTAAAATTCCAGAGTTTTAAATTCTGGCACGAGACTGGTGAGACTAAATGATGTATACTGAGTTTATCTAAACAAGTAGATTTGGCATTGAAATTTAATCCGAAATTTACTACAAGCTTACATGCTCACATTACTTTTTCTACTGGTTTTTGAACTGAAATGTCTAGTCATCCATGTTTCACATTGCTGAGACTTAGAATTATTTCGTAATTTGTGATCATACAAATTGATGGGCTTTTATATTCCTTGTTTACTTGGAAAAGCCGGTAGAAGCCGACCTTAGGGAAGATCAGTTTGGGTTCAGGAGAAATGTAGGAACACAGGAGTCAATACCCATTTTACGGCTTATCCTAGAAGATAGATTAAGAAAAGGCAAACCTACAGGTGGAGAAGGCTTTTGACAATGTTGACTGGAATAAGCTCTTTAAAGTTCCGAAGCAAGCAATACTAAAATGTTGGGAGCGGAAGGTTATTTACAACTTGTACAAAAACCAGACAGTGGTTGTCAGAATTGATGGGCATGAAAGGGATGCAGTGGTTGGCGAGTGAGACAGGATTGTAGCCTTTCTCCAATGTTGTTCAATTTGTACATTGAGCAAGCTATAAAGGAAACCAAGGAGAAATTTGGAGAAGGAATTAGTTCAGGGGAAGAATTAAAAACATTGCGTTTTGCCGACGACATAGTAATTCTGTCAGATACAGCAAAGGATCTGGAAGAGCAATTGAACGGAATGGACAGTGTGCTGAAACGTGCATATAAGATGAACATTAACAAGAGCAAAACTAGGGTAATGGAAAGCAGTGTAAGAAAATCAGGTGATGCTGAAGGAATTAGATTGGGAAATGAAGCAATAAAGGAGGTAGATGAGGTTTGTTACTTGGGCAGTAAAATAACAAATGATGGTCGCAGTACAGAGGATATAAAATGCAGAATGGCAATGGGTAGAAAAGCGTTCTTGAAAAAGAGAAATTTGTTAACATCGAATATTTATTTAAGCCTAAGGAAGTCTTTTCTGAAGGCATTTGTATGGAGTGTTGCCTTGTATGGGAGTGAGACATGGACGATAATCAGTGCGGACAGGAAGAGGATTGAGGCTTTTGAAATATGGTGTTACAGAAGAATGCTGAAGATTAGGTGGGTGGATCGCGTAACTAATGAGGAGGTACTGAACAGAATTGGTGAGAAAAGAAATTTCTGGCATACCTTGACTAAAAGAAGGGATATATTGGTAGGACACATTCTTAGACAGCGAGGAATCGTAAATTTAGCATTGGAGGAAGACCAAGAGATGGATACAGTAAGCAGATTCAGACAGATGGAGGTTGCCGTTCTTATGTGGAGATGAAGAGGCTTGCTCAGGATAGGGTATTGTGGAGAGCTGCATCAAACCGGTCTCGTGACTGAAGACCACATCATCATTTACTTTAGATGCTAATTAGGTAATCCACTGTGTACTCGGGTCTCGTGGACCACTTAAACTGATGTATCGCACTAGTTTCGATTTAGTCTGTTGGGCTCAGCAAATGGTGTGGTTGTTAAAATATTGCTGTAGGTCTCCTCTGTAAAATATCAATTGTAAACTGAAAGAGCTGTTCCCCCTTGCAGTGCTGGGCAGATGCCCGGCCGGCTTCTGGGAGTGCAGTAGCGGTGCCTGCATCAGGGAGGCCAGGCGCTGCGACCGCAGGCAGGACTGCCCCGATGGAGCCGACGAGCTGCACTGCGGTGAGTGCGCCTCTGCCTGAGGCTATACCGAGTGGGTTGCTCGATGAAAAAAACCATTTTTGGCGAAATGCATCTTCGAAAAATTTACTCTCCAGTTTAAAACCATGTATAAAATACTGAGATGACGTGCATATAAGTATTTTAAATAATTTTTTGACACACCTTGTTTATCAGTCACGAAATGAACCTGACATTGACAGCCTTGCCAGAGATAAAATTAAGCACAAGTTAGCTTTTCTCTAAACAGTTGACACTAGATTCTGTGCCATTTGTATTGTTTCCTTTGTGAGTACATCCATGTCCTTGTTGTGAAAGTTGTACTAGGAGCAGTCGTTGAGGTTTCTTCCCTTCAACATAAGACCTGGTCTGAAGGTAATTTAGAAAGCGTGTAAGGTGGCGCAGTATACTCAGAATTCGTCTGAATCCTCTTCGTCATTATTTCGTGTCCCAGTAGCGACTGGCCTCCACACTGGTAGTGATACATTGAGTGATGCCGCCGCCACTACACCGGAAAGTGCTTCCAGAAGAAAACTTGCTAGAATTGAAGAATACAAGAAACTAAATGTTGGGACTACAAAATGAGATAATTAACGTCCTTTTATCCTCGCAGATATTAGACAACTAAAGAAATGTCTTCATGGCCGTACTCGAAATCCAGTGCTGCTGTAGCAGTTTTAGAATCATTCAAGGAAAGTCTACACCAGGTAGTGCATAGGTATCCGGGCCATGCAATATTAGTCGGAGGTGACTTCAACCTTAAGAGTATAGATTGGGACCTCGCTAGTTACATTTCAGGCGGTACAGACAAGCAGTCTTGCGAGCTACTTTTGGACACATTCTCCGAAAACTGTCTTGAGCAGTTAAACCGGCAACCCACGCGCAATGGAAATATTCTAGACCTTATAGCCACAAACAGGCCTGACCTCATTAACGATGTCTGTGTAGAGACAGGAATTAGTGATCATGATATCGTCATAGCGTCGATGGTGACCAAAGTTCATAAACCAGTCAAGAAGGCTAGGAGCGTGTTTTTGTTGGGAAAAGCCGACAAGCTAATGCTACGATCGCACTTAGAAAATGAATGGGCATCGTTTAATTCTGGGACTATGGATGTAGAGGAATTGTGGACTAAATTTAAATGCATTGTTAATGAAGGGTTAGAGAAATATGTGCCAGTAAAGACGATTAAGGATGGAAAAGATCCACCGTGGTATAATAATAATGTTAGAAAGCTGCTGAGAAAGCAAAGGCTGTTGCACTCTCAATTCAAAAAAGAACACGCAAATGATGACAGGCAAAAGTTAGTAGAGATTCGTGCGTCTATAAAAATATCGATGCGTGAAGCATACAATAATTATCACAGCCATACCTTAGCAAAAGATCTTTCCAAGAACCCGAAAAAATTCTGGTCCTATGTAAAATCGATAAGCGGGTTGAAGCCCACTGTCCAGTCACTAGTTGATCATTCCGGGGCAGTAATAGAAGAAAGCAAACGGAAAGCTGAAGTTCTAAATTTAACCTTTAAGAAATCTTTCACGCAGGAGGACCGCACAAATATACCATCATTTGATCAACATACTAATTCCGAAATGGGCGACATAGCAATAGGTATTTCCGGTGTAGAGAAGCAGCTGAGAGCTAAATACGAAAAAGTCTGCTGGTCCGGATGGAATACCAGTTCGGTTTTACAAAGACTATTCTGCGGCATTGGCCCCCTACTTAGCTTGCATTTATAGCGAATCTTTAATTCAGCGCAAAGTTCCTAGTGATTGGAAAAAAGCGCAGGTGACTCCAGTGTATAAGAAAGGAAAGAGAACTGACCCATACAATTACAGGCCAATATCGTTGACATCGGTTTCATGTAGAATTTTGGAGCATATTCTCAGTTCGAATATAGTAAATTTCCTTGAAACGGAATAGCTTCTTTCCATGAATCAGCACGGGTTTAGGAAACATCGTTCATGCGAAACTCAGCTTGCCCTTTTCTCACATGACATCTTGCGAGCCATGGACGAAGGGCAACAGGCGGATTGTGTTTTTCTCGACTTCAAAAAGGCGTTCGACACGGTGCCACACTGCAGACTGCTAACGAAGATACGAGCTTATGGAATAGGTTCAGATTTGTGACTGGCTGGAAGACTTCCTAAGTAATAGAACGCAGTACGTTGTTCTCGACGGCGAGTGCTCATCAGAGACGAGTGTATCGTCAGGCGTGCCCCAGGGGAGTGTGATAGGACCGCTATTATTTTCTATCTATATAAATGATCTGATGGACAGAGTAAGTTGTAATTTGTGGCTGTTTGCTGATGATGCTGTGGTGTATGGGAGGGTGTCGTCTGTAACTGACTGTAATAGCATACAGGTTGACTTAGACAAAATTTCTAGTTGGTGCGAAGAATGGCAGCTAGCTCTCAATGTAGAAAAATGTAAGGTGATGCGCATGAGTAGAAAAAACAATCCTATAATGTTCGAATACAGCATCAGTAGTGAGCTTCTTGATGCGGTCGCGTCGTTCAAATATCTAGGCGTAACATTGCAGAGCGATATGAAATGGAACGAGCATGTAAGGACAGTTGTGAGTAAGGCAGACAGCCGACTTCGGTTTATTGGGAGAATTTTGGGAAGATGTACTTCACCTGTAAAGGAGACCGCGTATAAAACGCTTGTACGACCACGTCTTGAGTATTGCTCAAGTATTTGGGACCCGCAGCAGATCGGGTTGAAGGAAGACATAGAGGCGGTTCAGAGGCGAGCAGCTAGATTTGTTACCGGTAGGTTCGACCAATGCGCGAGTGTCTCGGAAATGCTCCGGCAACTCAATTGGGGATCGCTGGAAGAAAGACGACGTTCTTTTCGTGAATTTCTGTTAAGTAAATTTAGAGGGCCGGAATTTGAAGCTGAGTGTAGTACGATCTTGCTGCCGCCTACTTACATTTCGCGTAAAGATCACAAAGACAAGATAAGAGAAATTAGGGCTCGTACGGAGGCATATAGGCATTCTTTTTTTCCTCGTTCAATTTGGGAGTGGAATAGGAAAGGAAATGCCTAGTAGTGGTACGGTGTACCCTCCGCCACGCACCTTACGGTGAATTGCGGAGTATGTATGTAGATGTAGATGTAGATCCAATTGAGTGTGTGAACCGTGTGATATTGAATAGACTGCCTAAAACTTTGTGAGTACAAGCACTCTTCACTTTGGCGTTTATGATGCTGTTTCAGTGCAACATAACAAAGTGAAAGTTCTGCTCTGCGTAGGATTACGAACTGCCGCAGCTATGCTTTGTTTAGACAAGGAACGGCTCAGATAATGCCATAAAAGTATATTAAAAGATGGCTAGACAGCATAGGAGAGCCATTAAGAGGAAGCTGTTGGACAATTCTGATACAAGCTATGTGGCAGGCATACACTGAAGTAAAAACTTTGAAGCTAATTTCCTGTAACTTTAGTTTCTTTGTGTATAAGATACATTTTCTCAGAGCCTATTTATAGTAAAAAGATGAAATTTTCTGTAGTTGTTCCTTAAGACCTAATATATCTGAATTAAAAGATATTATTTTCTATTAATGGATGTGTATTTTAAAATACTTGGTAAAAGGCATAACTACTTTTAACATTTATCAAAAATAAAATATCTGTAAAAATATACATTATTTGTCCAAAATTATTCAGCATAAAATCAGACCATGTCTGCGTTCTGTGAAAAAATCATCGTCCAAATAACACATAAGAATGTTCCTGACTATTAGCTCAATTTAACATTGTAAGCATAGGGCGTTCTGCATACCCTCAAGTGCTCTCTGCAAGCAGCGCGTCATCGCTATCTGCAATAGGAGGACTGTATTTAAATATAAAGACATTGAAGATGAAGCACTGAATTAAAATTTGTGATGCGGCCGGGAATCGAACCCGGACCTCCATGCTAACTAGGCACACGTCTTACCGTTAGACCACCACACCACTAAGGATTAAAGCACCTCGGAATATTCTAACGAGGGGGGGGGGGGCGCCAATTGTGAAATTCAGATTCGATTCATACTGCGCGAAAATAAAAGCTCATGGCCAGAGCTGTAATTTGGCAAAGCACTAAGATGCACTTCTCAGCCGTTGTCGAGAAAATCTACAGTTAAAAAAGCCGTTGCGGTGAAATACTCTCTATGATCAGTAATATTGTACAGAGGCGTGGCGCAGCGGTAAGCGCTCGGGTTGGTAATCCGAGGATCGCCGGATTGAACCTCGTGGGATGCAACTTTCTTTTGTAATTCATATATATCGCACAAACCAGTGATAGTTTTCATAGAAATATGAAAAGCAGAAAACAGCACGACATCGAGCACATCTGATAAACGATGTGCTTTTCCAAGAATTGTTTTAAATTATCGGTTGAGGAACACACCTGATTGACATTCTGAAAAATTGTTCTATCGTTCGTCAGGTTTGACTTAAACAATACGTATTCGTTTGGGAATATCGTTTATACTTCCCTTAAGTATACGTGGTAAACATTATGAAGACAATTAACATTTGTAAAAAAAAAACTTTGTTTGCGGAAAACATAATGATGTTCCAAGTCGCCAGTTGGATGTAAGTTGTATGAAAGTCGTTTGTCGTGGGAAAAAAAAAAAAAAAAAACTGGCGACTTCGAACATCAAATGTTAGTGTGTGTGTGTGTGTGTGTGTGTGTGTGTGTGTCATCCCGCGAGGTTCGATCCGGCGACCTTCGGATTTCGAAGCCGAGCGCTTACCGCTACGCCACGCCACGCCTCTGTACAATATTACACATCGTAGAGTATTTCACCGAAACTGCTTTCTTTATTGTCGATATTCTCGACAACGGCTGAGAAGTGCATCTTGGTGCTTTGCCAAATTACACCTCTGGCCATGAGCTTTTATTATGCGCAGTATGAATCGAATCTGAATTTCACAATTGGCGGCCTCCCCTTGTAAGTACGACTTCCCTCCATGTCTTACACTTTAATTCAGCTTCCTCGTTCCATAGATAATTGGCACTACTGCCAAGGCTCTCCACGCAGCGGAATAGCACCCCGGCAATGGACACAGAACATTCCTGCTAAGATATCAGCTGTTGTGGCTCATTTGGTACGTTACTTTAATTGTATTTTCCTATGTCCTACCGCCAAGATTTTAATGGAATTGTAGTGAAGAAACCTTAACGTTCATGAGTAGAAAAGCTGTCTTCCTGCCAAAAGGCAGATCTTCCGGTGTTCCCTAGAAATTCATTTTCGATAAGAAATTAATTGTACAGAAAAGCTTGTCCAATACAAGATAGTTTATTTACAACTATCTTGTAATGTACCGTCCGATACCTTGTCAGGTATATTTACTTGTTATTAAGTAATTGCAGTTCATTTCTTTCTACCAATACTTAGCGTTTCAACATTACGATGTATGGGGGTTCTGCTCGCTGCAAAATTATTCTCCTGGGGCGTCGTGGTAGAAATAATACTCATAGGTACAATTTTTCACTTCTTTAATTTGCTATCAAACTGCTTCTCCACCAAAACATTAAAAGTTCATAACGTACACAATGCAACAGAACTTAGCTGATGGTACTTCCATTTTAAAACGCAGACTGAAGTAGATTCCAGAGCACTTTGCAAACACCAAAACTCTAACTCCCTCATGCAAGGTGGTGAGGCAAATATATAATTTATGACATTACATTATGCATAGATCATAAAATTGAATGTACTAATTTAAAATTAACGAATCCACAAGTAAAACATTTCATGTACACAAAAATGATCAAAATATAAAATGGAAACTATACATACAATAATTTTAGATGGCGCATATCTTTTAAAGTCTTAATCGCGGTACTTGCTGTTTGACAAAGTGCGATGTTAAATGTCAATTTGTTAATGAGTACATCATACATGTTCCTAACATATATTGAACTGTCTATATCTTGGCAATTCTCAAAATAAGTTCAAAATCTCACGTCAGTCAATATACAGGGTGATCCAAAAAGAATACCACAACTTAAGGAATTTAAAACTCTGCAACGACAAAAGGCAGAGCTAAGCACTATGTCGGCGAATTAAGGGAGCTATAAAGTTTCATTTAGTTGTACATTTGTTCGCTTGAGGCGCTGTTGGCTAGGCGTCAGCGTCAGTTGATGCTAAGATGGCGACCGCTCAACAGAAAGCTTTTTGTGTTATTGAGTACGGCAGAAGTGAATCGACGACAGTTGTTCAGCGTGCATTTCGAATGAAGTATGGTGTTAAACCTCCTGATAGGTAGTGTATTAAACGTTGGTATCAACAGTTTACAGAGAATGGGTGTTTGTGCAAAGGGAAAAGTTCTGGACAGCCGAGAACGAGTGATGAAAATGTAGCACGCATCCAGCAAGCATTTGTTCGCAGCCCAGGAAAATCGACTCGCAGAGCTAGCAGAGAGCTGCAAATTCCGCAATCAACTGTATGGAGAGTCCTACGAAAAAAGTTAGTTATGAAACCTTATCGTCTGAAATTGGTTCAAGCACTGTCTGCAGCTGATAAGATTAAAAGAATCGATTTCTGTGACTTTATCCTTGCTCAAATGGAAACAGATGAATCTTTAGTTTCAAAGATTGTGTTTAGTGATGAAGCAACTTTCCACACTAATGGGAAAGTCAACAGTCACAATGTCTGTATATGGGGCACTGAGAATCCACGGGAAACAACTCAGTATGAACGTGACTCGCCTAAGGTGAACGTTTTCTGTGCCATTTCAGCCATTAAAGTTTTTGGTCCCTTTTTCTTAGAAGGTGCTACTGTAACTGGACTACAGTATCTGGAGATGTTAGAGAATTGGCTGTTCCCTCAGCTCGAACAAGAAGCACAGCAATTCATATTTCAGCAGGATGGAGCGCCACCACATTGGCACTTATCTGTCCATAACTACCTGAACGTCAACTACCCGAGGCGATGGATCGGCCGCCAGGCAGCCCGTGACAGAGCACTTCATCACTGGCTTCCAAGAAGCCCTGCGATTTTTTTCTTATGGGGTATGTTAAGGATATGGTGTTTCGGCCACCTCCCAGCCATCATTGATGATTTGAAACGAGAAATAACAGCAGCTATCCAAACTGTTACGCCTGATATGCTACAGAGAGTGTGGAACGAGTTGGAGTATCGGGTTGATATTGCTCGAGTGTCTGGAGGGGGGCCATATTGAACATATCTGAACTTGTTTTTGAGTGAAAATAAAAAACCTTTTTAAATACTCTTTGTAATGATGTGTAACAGAAGGTTATGTTTCTTTCATTAAATACACATTTTTAAAGTTGTGGTATTCTTTTTAAATCACCCTGTATACAAAGAATTACAATAGTAAAATTTTGACTATTACGTTAACACAATTAGCTG
Organism: Locusta migratoria; assembly: GCA_026315105.1. Classification (NCBI taxonomy): domain Eukaryota; kingdom Metazoa; phylum Arthropoda; class Insecta; order Orthoptera; family Acrididae; genus Locusta; species Locusta migratoria. Next base: position 316,247 of record CM048748.1, on the reverse strand, counting down.
GTCAACACAACTTGTTTATGAGCCTAACATATATACAATGCTATTTATTTTGATCTGTTTTACAAGTTTTTACAATTCGTCTGTTTAGTTATCGAAATAATGTACAATGACGAAACTATTGTTTATAGTACTGTCTGGAAAGAAAATATACGAATCTCTTAATTAAATGAAACCTATGACATGTTAACTAGTCATAGTATCACCCAGACACTGTCCTACACTGATTCCTAGGCTTGCTATTTAGTTTGTAACTTAACACGCAACATATCACTATCAAGCCAAGATTCCGGGTCCGACGCAGACGGTATCGTATGATAACATTGAGATGAGGGGACCAGCAGTATCATCACACAGGAATTTTAGGAAAACTAAGAAAGGCAAAGGTGGAACTATTTTTAAGGTATTACCTACTATGACACTACATACGTCCCCTAATGTAAAGTATATTAGCATCATTATAAAAAATACTACTCACACTCAACCAAAATCTTATTCGGAAACGTAACTTGCTGGTCGCTTGGAGCGCTCCTGTCGCGGTGTTTAACAAAAATCTGCGGGAGTGTCGTGACTGTGTTAGACTGGTATCTTCAAAGTTGTCCGAAAAAGTATTTCATTTAGGCTGATCGTAATATTTATTTTCTATGTTGCGGAAAATTAGAGAATCCGGTTTGATTTGGGCGCACAATCGTATGTAGGTGATTCACTACTAAATTCATTTTCCTCTTTCATATTTGTTACCGTTTCATAGTAAGCTTACAGGTTTCCTTCAATACCTATCAGCGTAATTAGTTTACTGCATTTTATTTGAATAGTAAAATTGAGATGGCCTTGAAGGCTTGGACTTGGTCACATCTGCCTTAAAAGTAATATTCATTGTTCATTTAGATTAGGCCAAGTCAGAACGTAAGAAATGGGCACGAGTTTCAATGAAAACTGTAGAGAAATACTGCAGCAGGTAACGGCTCTGTAACTTGTTAATCACTCTAATGTTAAAGCTCGTTCAACATAAAACTTGTCAGTACAAAACGTCAGCTAGACAGAATAAACGTTGAACAGTCGTTTCTGCCTGAACAAGTCATCGGATTTAATAATTAAGCGAATAGGGAATCGCTATTTATAAAACAATTAGATTTCAGTTCCTATTTGTAGGTTTCAGAAGTAGAGCGATTACACGAATCTGACAGTCATTTCAAACGATTATACACAAAATACTCCTGATCTTTATAAAAACAGGCACATCTTTACTTTCTTATTCCTGTCCGACTGGACGTGCATTAGATATTTAGATATGGGAAATTATCGATCATCGGTCAGGTTTGGGAACAGTTCCTTTATACTCGTTAATCGTTCCTTTATCAAATTATCCAATAATAATAATAATAATAAAATATATGAACGAATCACATTTTATAAAGCTGAACTAAGAGATAAAATAAATCTAATCTTACTGCAGTCTCTATGTTGAGAAAGTTTTCTACTCACGCGCTGTCACGCAAATTTTTTCAAGCTTTTTACGCTAAAACCTAACGGAACGGGAAGTCTCCGCAACCGTTCCTGAACTGGGCCACCAGATGGGACTGACTGGGAGGCACAAAAGTGAATGGCGAGCTACTGTTCCTCGGTCCTTAGATTCACTTTTGTGAATCGTTCACGAACAATCCATTTCTAATGCGCATCACGAAAAAACTACCCACGTAACAGACGACCTACCGAAATCTGGTACCTATTTCATCTTGATAAGCTGCAGAGATATCAAGTATTCTCAACTGCTTCAGTAAGGGATGTTTACAAGAGATGACAGAAAAAACCTAGGTGCTTTTTGTAAAAATAACTTTGCCATATCCAAATCTTTTAAGATACTCAGTTTGTAAGGATCCTTTAGTTATCGTAGAACAAAACATTTGGACAATAGTTGCGTAAAACTAAACAGAAATAAGAATCCGTAAAGTATTTGTTCCACTCCCATGAACCACAGACATTGCCGAGGTGGGGTGGCTTGCGTGCCTCAACGATACAGATAGCCGTACCGTAGGCGCAACCACAGCGGAGGGGTATCTGTGGAGAGGCCAGACAAACGTGTGGTTCCTGAAGAGGGGCAGCAGCCTTTTCAGTAGTTACAGGGGTAACAGTTTGGATAATTGACTGAGCTGGCCTTGTAACATCAGCTAATGTGGCTTTGCCACACAGCTACTGCAAACGGCTGAATGCGAGGGGAAACTACAGCCGTTACTTTTCCCGAGGACATGCAGCTCTACTGTATGGAAATAGGATGATAGCATCCTCTCGGGTAAAAAATTCCGGAGGTAAAATAGTCCCCCATTCGGATCTCCAGGCGGGGACTACTCAGGAGGATGTGATCATCAGGAAAGACAATACTGGCATTCTACGGGTCGGAGCGTGGAATGTTAGATCCCTTAATCGAGTAGGAAAATTAGAAAATTTAAAAAGGGAAATGGATAGGTTGAAGCTAGATATAGTGGGGATTAGTGAAGTTCGGTGGCAGGATGAACAGGATTTCTGGTCAGATGAGTACAGGATTATGAATACAAAATCAATTGGGGGTATCACAGGAGCAGGATTGATAATGAATAAGAAAATAGGAATGCAGGTAAACTACTATGACCAGCACAGTGTTCGTATTATCATTGTCAAGATAGATACGAAGCCAACACCGACAACAGTAGTACAGGTTTATATGCCAACTAGCTCTGCCGATGAGGAAATCGAAGAAATATATGAGGAGCTAAAGGAAATTATTCAGACAATTAAGGGAGATGAAAACTTAATTGTGATGGGAGACTGGAATTCGGTAGTCGGACAAGGAAGGGAAGGGAAGATAGTAGGCAAATATGGACTGGGCAAAAGGAATGAAAGAGGAAGCCGCCTGGTAGAATTTTGCACATAACATAATTTAGTTATAACAAACACCTCGTTCAAGAATCACAAAAGAAGGTTGTGTACTTGGAAGAGACCAGGAGACACCGGGAGATACCAGATTGATTTTATAATGGTAAGACATAGATTTCGGAACCAGGTTTTATAGTGTAAGACATACCCCGGGCAGATATAGACTCTGACCATAACTTGTTGGTTATGAACTGTATACTGAAACTGAAGAAACTACAAAAAGGTAGGAAAATAAGATGGGACCTGGATAAATTGAAGGAACCTGAAGTTCTTAAGAATTTCAGAGGGAGCTTTAGGCAACAATTGACAGAAACAAGAGAAAATAACAGTAGAGGAGGAATGGGTAAAATTGAGAGATGAAATAGTGAAGGTAGCAGAGGACAAAATAGGTAGGAAAGCAAGACCTACAAAAAAATCCTTGGATATCACAGGAGATACTAAATTTAATCGATGAAAGGAGAAGATATAAAAATGCAGTAAATGAAACAGGCAAAATGGAATACAGACGACTAAGAAATGAGATTGACAGGACGTGCAAAGTGGCTTAGCAGGAGTGGCTAAAAGACAAATGCAAGGTTGTAGAAGAATGTATAAATAGGGGAAAAATAGATGCAGCCTACAGGAAAATAAAAGAAACATTTGGAGATAAGAAAAAGAGCTCTGTGAATATCAAGGACACTGATGGAAAACCAGTTCCCAGCAAAGAAGGGAAAGCTGAAAGGTGGAAAGAGTATGTAGAGGGGCTCTACAAAGGAAATAAACTTAGAGACAATATTGTAGGAAGGGAAGAGGATGTAGATGAAGATGAAATAGGAGATACTGTACTGAGAGAAGAATTTGACAAAGCACTGAAAGACCTAAGTCGAAACAAGGCTCCTGGAGTAGATGATATTCCCTCAGAGCTACTGAAGTCTCTGGGAGAACCAGCCATGACAAACCTCATTCACCTGGTGTGTAAGATGTATGAGACAGGTGAAGTACCCTCAGACTTTAAGAAAAATGTTATAATCCCCATTCCAAAGAAAGTAGGTGCAGACAGGTGTGAAAACTACAGAACCATCAGTTTAATAAGTCATGGTTGCAAAATATTAACACGAATTATATACAGAAGGATGGAAAAGCTGGTAGAAGCCGACCTCGGGGAAGATCAGTTTGGGTTCAGGAGAAATGTAGGAACATGGAAGACAGTACTCACTTTTCGGCTTATCCTAGAAGATAAAGAAAAGGCAAACCTACATTTCTAGCTTTTGTAGATTTGGAGAAGGCTTTTGACAATGTTGATTGGAATACTTTCTAGTTCTGAAGCAAGCAGGAGTAAAATATAGGGAGCGTAAGGTTATCTACAACTTGTACAAAAACCTGACAGCGGTTATCAGAGTTGAAGGGCATGAAAGGGATGCAGTGGTTGGAAAGGGAGTAAGACAGGGTTGTAGTCTTTCTCCATTGTTGTTCAATTTATACATTGAGCAAGATATAAAGGAAAGCAAGGAGAAATTTGGAGAAGGAATTAAAGTTCAGGGTGAAGAATTAAAAACACTGCGTTTTGCCGTTGACATAGTAATTGTCAGATTCAGCAAAGGACCTGGAAGACCAATTGAACGGAATGAAGTGTGCTGAAAGGTGCATATAAGATGAACATTAACAAGAGAAAAACTAGGGTAATGGAGTTCAGTCTAAGAAAATCAGGTGATGCTGAAGGAATTAGATTGGGAAACGAAGAAATAAAGGAGGTAGATGAGTTTTTTACTTGGGCAGTAAAATGACAAATGATGGTCGCAGTACAGAGGATATAAAATGCAGAATGGCAATGGGTAGAAAAGCGTTCTTGAAAAAGAGAAATTTGTTAACATCGAATATTGATTTAAGCCTAAGGAAGTCCTTTCTGAAGGCATTTGTATGGAGTGTTGTCTTGTATGGGAGTGAGACGTGGACGATAAACAGTGCGGACAGGAAGAGAATTGCGGCTTTTGAAACATGGTGCTACAGAAGAAAGCTGAAGATTTGGTGGGTGGATCGCGTAACTGATGAGGTACTGAACAGAATTGGGGAGAGACATTTCTGGCATATCTTGACTAAAAGAAGGGATAGATTGGTAGGACACATTCTAAGACATCAAGGAATTGTGAATTAACGTTGGAGGGAAGTGTATGAGGTAAAAATCGCAGGGGAAGACCAAGAGATGGATACAGTAAGCAGATTCAGACAGATGTAGGTTGCCGTTCTTATGTGGAGATGAAGAGGCTTGCTCAGGGTAGGGTATTGTGGAGAGCTGCATCAAACCAGTCTCCGGACTGAAGACCCCCCCAGGGGGCCCACAGTTCTTTTGTGGGTACGTGTGTGGCGCGCACGGGGCCCCGAGCCGGAGCAGCCTTTCTTCTGCCCCAGGCTGCTTCACTTTCCCTCCCGGTTTATGCCTTCGCCCGGAGACGGGCATATTTCGTGAGATACGGTGGTTCTTGTTGTGGTTTTTCTTCCTTCGTTCCTTCCTTTCTTACCCTTCGTTTTCTGTCCTTCTCTCCTTGAACTCTCCTAGCCTTCTTCTCCTCTCCTCTCCTCTCCTCATTAGTCTCCGCCGCGGCGTTTGAGACACTTCTTTCCTTCTTTCTCTTCCTTTCCTATCCTCTTCTTCTTTCCTCCCTGTGCGTGTCTGAAGGCCGACCCACGCATTATCGTGCGTAGCAGGTGACGGGGTAACGCGTAACTCCCCGCCCCGGGTAGACAAGTAAGGCACGTACGTACCCCCTGGTAAAGGCCAGGCCCAGGGAGGGGTGATTACCCGAGCTGGTACCTTCCGAACGTGCCGATTGGTCCCTCCGTCAGTTCTCGGGAGGTGTGACCTGAGGTGTGAACAATCACCTAAGGCGGGTAAGCCCTCGGAGAGGGCCCCCACTAGGAAGGAGCGCGCCATCGGAGACGCCGGTAATCACGGGGGACATTTCCGCGATGACTTACTTATCTTCTTTCGTGACGTTGACCCATAAACGTAAGTTAGACTCGCCTCAGCCTAAAAAGACTCTGCCTAATGTACCTAAATTTCTGGTTGTCTCTCGCACCGACGGAAAGGACTTCAATTCTGTCAATCCTTTCGTTATACAGAAAGGTGTAGATGCAATTGCTGGCCCTGTTAAAACCTGTTCACGTCAGCGCAATGGCACATTGTTGCTGGAAGTGGAAAGTGCCTTCCAAGCCCAAAAACTGATACGTACTACGTTGTTGCACACTTTTCCAGTTAAGGTCGAAGCGCACCGCACACTCAACTCGTCACGGGGGGTAGTCTTCACGAGATCCCTTGACGGGTTGTCTGATGAAGATATCCAATCGTATATGTCCGATCAGGGTGTGACAGCCGTCCACAGGGTCATGAAAAAGGTCGATAACCATCTGACACCGACTCGTACTGTGTTTTTGACGTTTGACAAAGTTGACCTCCCGTCGAAGGTCAAAGCCGGGTATGAAGTCATCTCCGTCCGCCCTTATGTACCTAACCCAACGCGCTGTTTTCAGTGCCACAGGTACAACCATACCCGTGAACATTGCCCAAATGCAGCAAAGTGTGTCACTTGTGGTAGGGACGCCCATGAGGGGGATTGCCCACCTCCGTCCCCTCACTGCCTAAACTGCAACGGTGACCATGCGGCTTCCTCTCGCGACTGCCCTGTATACAAGGATGAGAAGGTAATCCAGCAAATTCGGGTTACGGAGAAGGTATCGACATCTGCCGCTCGTAAGTTGTTGGCGAGTCGAAAGCCCACTGTCCTCCCAGCGGGTACATACAGTAAGGTACTCACCTCAACTCGACCTACCAAGGATTCCAGTACCCAGACATGTGACTTCACTTTCGCTGACACAGTTGTGCGATCCGCCAGCCCGAAGATTGCCCGTTCCACGTCCCCGCTCCCTCTTGCTGCTTCTAGGGTACAGTCTTCGTCAAACTCTAGGAAACCGCGGGCACCTAAACAAGATGCCCGGACCTTGAAAAAGGAACCCGTCCGTGAGGATTTTCTGCGTTCTCAGGCTTCCCAACCGTCAACTGCCTCTTCCCGCCGTCACTCTTCCAGAAGAGCTGACAAGAAAAAGAGTTCCTCTCCTTCCCCGCCGAGGCGTGACCCATCTGTCACGCCGTCCAACAGTTGCCGGCCTCGGCCGTCTTCTGTTTCACCGGGACGCTCCGTTTGCCGGGCGCCCGGCCCTTTACCGGCGGTGGAAACTGCCCCTCCTGATCAACTCAGGGAGGTGGCAGGCGCGTTGGTCGAACCAATGGAACATGACCCTTTGCCCCCAGACAGCGATAGCAGTGCTCCCTCGAAATCCGGTCCTCAGCGGCCGTCGAGGTGACCCCGCTCGCTACTTGGTTTTTATCCTTCTTTCTTCTCTCATTTTTATCATGGCGCTCCTTCAATGGAACATTCGCGGCATTCGTTCTAATCGGGAGGAGTTAAAACTACTCCTTCGATTGCACTGCCCGCTTCTAGTCTGCCTCCAGGAAACTAACTTGCGTCCACGTGATCGTGCATACTTTCCACACTACACCTCTGTGCGGTTCGACCTGCCACCCGTGGAAGGTGTCCCAGCCCATGGAGGGGTTCTGATGCTCCTTCGAGACGACGTCTATTTCCATCACATTTCCTTGCACACTCACCTACAGGCAGTTGCCGTCCGCATCACCTTATCCACATTTACCTTCTCCCTCTGTAATATCTATTCGCCATCGTCATCTGCCCTTACTAGGGCAGATGTGCTAAACCTTGTTGACCAGCTCCCTTCACCTTTCGTGTTGGTAGGCGACTTTAATGCCCACCACCCCCTATGGGGCTCTCCGGCACCTTGTCCGAGAGGCTCCCTTTTGGTGGACATTCTCCACCACCTCGATCTTGTCTGCCTCAACACCGGTGCACCGACCTTCCTTTCTGACACAACACACACTTATTCCCATATAGACCTCGCAATATGCACTCCTCAGCTTGCCGGTCGGTTTGAGTGGTATGCACTTTCTGACACGTACTCGAGTGACCATTTCCCTTTATTCTTCCATGGGGGCTTTATTCTTCCATGGCTGTTTTTCACAATCAGAATTTTCCCAACTGTGACAGTCAGGTCGAATACCTCACAGAGGTTATTCTCACTGCTGCTGAACGTTCCATACCTCGTACATCCTCTTCTCCACGTCGTGTCCAGGTCCCTTGGTGGACTGCAGCCTGCCGCGACGCGCTTAGAGCCCGGCGCCGTGCTTTACGCACCTTCCGCCGCCACCCAACTTTGGAGAATTGCATCAATTACAAACGTATGAGAGCGCAGTGCCGTCGTATCATAAACGACAGCAAGAAAGCTTGCTGGACTGCTTTTACTAGTTCTTTTAACCGTTTTACTCCCTCCACGGTTGTCTGGGGTGGCCTACGCCGTTTGTCCGGCATCAAGGTCCACTCCCCGATTCCTGGCCTGACCGTGGAGAACGCAGTCCTCGTGGACCCAGCTGATGTTTCAAACGCATTGGGTCGTTTCTTTGCGGAGGTTTCGAGCTCTGCCCATTACCACCCTGCCTTTCTCCCTCGCAAACAGGTAGAGGAGGCACGGCCGCCTTCTTTCCGCTCTTTTAATCGTGAAAATTATAACGTCGCCTTCACCATGCAGGAGCTAGATCGTGCTCTCGCCCTGTCCCGGTCTTCTGCTCCCGGGCCCGATTCCATTCATATTGAGATGCTGAAGAACCTCTCTCCTGCGGGCAAGTGCTTTCTTCTTAGTACCTACAATCGCATATGGACTGAAGGTCATGTTCCCACAAGTTGGCGTGAAGCCATTGTTGTCCCCATCCCCAAACCAGGGAAGGACAAACACCTTCCTTCCAGTTATCGCCCCATTTCTCTGACGAGCTGCGTCTGTAAGGTGATGGAACGCATGGTTAACGCTCGGTTGGTCTGGCTCCTCGAATCTCGCCGCCTCCTGACTAATATCCAATGCGGTTTTCGTCGACACCGCTCTGCTGCTGACCACCTCGTTACGTTGTCGACCTTCATTATGAACAACTTTCTAAAGAAGCGTCAAACAGTAGCAGTGTTCTTCGACTTGGAGAAGGCATACGATACCTGTTGGAGAGCGGGCATTCTCCGCACATTGCACACATGGGGCCTTCGGGGCCGCCTTCCTCTTTTCATTCAAGCGTTTTTGGCGGATCGCAAGTTCCGGGTACGGGTGGGCTCTGTTTTGTCAGATACCTTTTGCCAGGAGAATGGGGTACCACAGGGCTCCGTCTTGAGTGTGGCGCTCTTTGCCATTGCAATCAATCCGATCGTAGATTGCCTTTCAGCCGACGTCTCCGGATCTCTTTTTGTTGACGATTTCGCAATTTATTGTAGCGCCCAGCGGACGTGTCTCTTGGAGCGTTCTCTCCAACGCTGTCTTGACCGTCTATATTCCTGGAGCATCGCAAACGGCTTCCGATTCTCCACTGAGAAAACTGTGTGTATCAATTTCTGGAGATACAAGGAATTTCTTCCACCTTCTCTACGTCTCGGCCCTGTTGCTCTCCCTTTCGTGGAGACTACAAAATTCTTGGGACTCATGTTGGATCGGAAACTTTGCTGGTCCACACATGTGTCCTACCTGGCTGCCCGTTGTGCCCGATCCCTTAACGTTCTTCGTGTCCTCAGTGGCACGTCATGGGGAGCGGATCGTACCGTCCTGCTTCACCTTTACCAGGCCATTGTTCAGTCGAAGCTCGACTATGGAAGCCTTGTATACTCTTCAGCACGGCCGTCGATTCTCCGCCGTCTCAACTCTATCCACCATCGTGGATTACGTCTGGCGACCGGTGCATTTTATACCAGCCCTGTTGAAAGTCTGTATGCCGAGGCTGCTGTATTACCCTTGACCAATCGACGTGACATACTCTTGTGTCGGTACGCATGCCGCCTACGGTCGATGCCCAACCATCCATCTTACAGATTATTTTTTGACGACTCACTCGATCGCCAATATCAGTTGTCTGCGATTGCCTTGCTTCCACCGGGAGTTCGGTTTCGCCGCCTACTACAACGGCTCGATTTTACCCTTCCTTCCACCCTTCGGTTGAGCGAAAGCCCATTGCCACCATGGCATCAGGCCCAGGTTCACACACACCTCGAACTTAGTTCGCTCCCCAAGGAGAGCACTCCGGATTTGGTATTCCGCTCGAGGCTTGTTGAACTCCGTGCGCGGTTCGATAATGCCGTATTTATTTACACTGATGGTTCCAAGAGCACTGCCGGTGTCGGATCTGCCTTCGTCGTTGGGGACAACCGTTTCCAATACAAGCTCCCTGACCGGTGCTCAAACTTCACGGCTGAGCTTTTCGCCCTCCACCAGGCCGTTTTGTATACCTGCCGCCACCGCCACCCTTTCTATGCCATATGTTCTGACTCCCTTAGTGCCCTGCAGAGTCTTAAGGACCCTTTCTCGAACCATCCTCTCGTGTATCGGATCCAACGCTCCCTCCAGCTGCTGGCGGATGACAGCTGTCACGTTTCTTTCCTGTGGGTCCCTGGCCATGTGGGTGTGCCCGGGAATGAGGCCGCCGACACAGCAGCCAAGGCAGCAGCTCTTTTGCCTCGCATGGCTACCTTTTGCGTCCCATCGGACGATGTTCAACGGGCTCTTCGCCGGAGTATCGTGTCGCAATGGCACAGTGTGTGGCTTTCACTGTACAACAATAAATTGCGAACTGTCAAACCGATCCCGACCGCTTGGAGGACATCATCACGCCCCTCTCGGCGGGAGGAGGTCATCCTGGCTCGGTTGCGGATCGGTCATTGCCGTTTCAGCCACCGTCACTTGCTATCCGCCGACCCTGCACCGCTGTGCTCCTGCGGTGAACTGCTGACAGTGCGACATGTTTTACTGACTTGTGTTAATTTTAATCATCTCCGTGTAGCCCTTCACTTTCCGTCTACTCTGGAGGAAATTTTAGCTGATGACACACGAGCAGCTGCTCGAGTTTTGCGTTTTATCAACTTGGCCAACTTATCCAAGGATATTTAACTCTTTTAATTGTCTTTTATCTTTCGTTTTTAGCCTCTTGTTGATGTTCTGACAGTCTACATTTTTTAGATCATAGCGAATCTATGTTCTTGGCTGGGCGCTAATGACCATAGAAGTTGTGCGCCCTAAAACCACAAAAAAAAAAAAAAAAAAAAAAAAAAAGACTGAAGACAACAACAACAACAACAACAACAACAACTCCACGAAGTATTTGTTAGAATGTTCAGTCGAATTCCGGTACATACAGAAATCCTTAGAATTGGTGCAAATTCTTATCTAGAACGGCGTAACATTTTTATCGATAAATTCGTAGTTGATAAAAGCTTCTGTGCTTTTAGTCTCCTGTTGCGCTCGTGACAGGTTCACCGTAAGTCTTCATTCGGTTTGCTGACGGAATGGACTTCAGGATTTTCTGAAATTGGTGCTTGTTCAAAATTTAGCGATGTTGTCGCACGGAAGATGTAGTTAAATCGTGGAACTGAAAAAATTTCGGTATATACCACCTATATTCTACGATCAATGCATTTTTGAATACTTGAATTTTTACTAAAACATTAGAATTTAGACACAGGTAAAAAATCGCGCGGGTGGAGTATCAAAACCCTGCCTACAACAGTGTGTGATGTAGACAAAATTTTTCAGGGAAAGCAAGGTATAAATTACTGCGTAATGTTTTTGCGAATCTTTCAAAGTATAGACTATTATTAAAAAAACTGACAGAATAAGATTACTAAACAGTTTGACCTTCGATAAAGCTGATGAAACTAGTTCTCTTGTGGCAGAGATGGTTTCATAAGAATTGTTACTTCTCGTTTCAAGGAAATAGTTGTCTTGGCGAAAAGTGTGCCCTGAATATGAAAGGAAAAAGTACTTCGCTGGTAAGACGGTTCGAAGCATTGACCAGATCCCCGCCCGTTGGAACGATCTTAAATGTCAACTGAGTTAACATTTTTGTGAAAGGAAACTGTACAATTTTTAAGGGTATCGATATGACAAAGTTTTCCAAACCTTTTACAGAAATAATTGCGTCTGCCAAGATAATCATAGCACTGTTACTGTTTGAAAAATACTCTTAGTTATAATGAAATTGATTTCACTACAGTGGAATTTTCGTAGCGTCAAATATGTTTAGACAACTGGTAGACTATATTTCGCTGCTGTCTTTCGGAAAATTTGTCTGAGACTTTGCTACATGAAAGTAAAAATGGTCTATTCAACATGTATAGTTTCAGCCTGACGCTAAATGTTTCGGGTAATAAATTTACTGGTTAATTCTTCACAATTACTTCCGATCCTCAGTACTGTGTAAAAAAATGCTATGTCTCCTTAGGCTATTGATAATGTAATGTCAAGATTACATATTTTGGACGATAAAATGTTTAGCGAGCTCCTTACTACAAACAGAATACTCAAAATGAAATTGAGATACGGAGAATCATAAATTCCTTCATCATAATAGAATGAAGTTTACTTTCGCGCTACAATTTGACCACTTCTCGGATGAATTAGCAGTCTTTCTTGATTGTAAGTTCGTTTATAACCTTCTCTTCCAGTATATGGCAGGAACTGCCTGTTAAGGTACCCATCTGTCGAAGGTTTCCCCTCTCCTTCCATGGCACTTATTTCTTAACTCAAAGGAAACACTCTCCATTGTTTCTAGATGTTCCATTCTCTTCTGTAATCTCTAATCTTATCATTTAAAGATTTGCTGTTTGTCCTTCTGCTCTTTTGTAACTTTGTGTAATGTAAGGTAGCCGTATTTTGGATACCATTTACATTTTCACAAAATTTGCCGATGTTTCACAGAAAATGAAAATTCGTTCTTGAACTCACTATTCTATAACCTTCAAGGATCCATGTTCAAAATTCGTGTATTCTTAAAATATTGTGACGTAATTTAAAGTGCTCCTTTGACAACTCCTGAAAAAGGGTTCCTAATTTCGGATGGTTGATATTAATGAAAATACATGGCTTTTTTTAAATAGTTTTTAATCTTTCAAAAGCATTAACTGGCACTTGACATTATTCGAAAAACATAAATCAAATGTTTTCCACACATGTTTTTCTGTACCCGCACACAATTCTCAGGCCCATTGGAGACATTTAATGCTTCTCCTTAACTTCTAAGCACGTTTATCATTTCTGTAGGGCTCAGAACAGTCGAGGGATGCCTCATATGCATATCTTCGTCTGTACTAACCAAGGCTGGTTCGGAGGAAGAGTAATTAGTCAGTATTTCGTTCTAAAACTTCCTTCTGAAAGATTGAGATGGGCACTTTTATATAGGATGTCTTTTTAAGTTCTTCCTTTTCAATTTGTAGAGATGTTCAGCTTCAGTCTTTTTGCCTCAGACCTCGCTAATGAGTCTTGTAGTTCCAGTTTGTAAGGAGAACTTGTAATCACAGCAGTTTTTTTTCAGTCAGATTCTTTATTCGTCATTCAGCAATATTACATGCAATAGACTTTTACCTCCCTTGCTCGAATTTGAATTTCTAGGCAAAGCATTGTAAACTAGTTCCTGTTCAAAACATGTCCTGTATAGTAATTTCTGCTTAATTCAACTGATACACAATAATTTAAATACATCACAAAATAGTTCCTAATTTCGGATATCCGAAAATAGGCTCAAAGTATCCGAAATTTGGAGCTTTACAACACTGCATTTAACATGGCCTATTCGGATGTGTAGGGTATGTGATCGTAACTTCACTTAACAAATTAAGAGTAAATATGTTGCTTAAACATAATGTAATAAACCCTTACCTTCCGTGTAAAAAAAAAAGTGGCTCAGAAAACACAGCAAAACACCTCGGACCTCAATAACATGTTCTAAGCTTCCAACTACAGTGGATCTCAAACAATTGAATAACAGAAGCTAACTCAAACGATTTCCAGTAGATAACAGCACCTAATATATGTGAAATCCCCATATCCGAAATTATATATGGCTCCCTTACCTGAAACATTGTATTGTCATTGCGACACGAACGACCCTTTGCCACTTACATCCTCCTATGGCAATAAGCAAGTTCAAAAGTCGTGTGGTCAGATGTGATTTGGATATAGTAACGCGACAGGTTCAAGGCAACGAAATCTCAATTTTGTCTTCGTACAAATGCGTGCTGAAATTAGGGATCAAACTCAAACAAATGAGTGAACTCGAGAGAGGAAAGCAGGAGAGAATTTCTGATCTTAGTTTTAAGAACGCTTTAAAGTATAAAGCTTACAAAAGCTCTTACGAATGAATTACTTAAAACTTCAAAAGCACGATTTCTGTACAAAAGTACCTGTTGCAAACAGCGACATAGATAATTGGCTTTACCAAGTTAAATTGAAGAGGTAGTAATGTAAAAAATTATTGCTTAGGTTAGTTCTTAATTTAGTGTAGTCAGAAATTTAGACAGGAATATAAAGTTTGTATATTAAGCGTTATTTATGCCCTTAGTGGAAACGTCATTCTCGACTGACAACGCTGGTACCGTACCAGTAAGAAAGAGTAACTTGACCACCCACTCCCATTCTGCAGGCCCAAACACTGCTCTCTGCCAGCGTTCACTTATTCGAAGATAGCAAATTGTTACTAAAATTGTTGGGACGACAGATGAAAGCTCGAGCATTCCAAAGTTACTGTCTTTGCATTAACAGTAGGTTTGATTCTGCTTAGTATTTTTAAAATGCTAATACTGTTGTTACCTCGTGCAATGTACAACATAGTGTTCAAAACGCGTAGCTTTGAAAACGTGACCTGCTGATAAATTGAATTAGCGGAAAATCTGTGCAGTTTAGGAATTTTGCTCCCACTACTAAAAGTCCTCAACTGTGGTTGGCAGACGGAGCCACTGTTGCCAACTCGTACGATAATTATGGAGGCATACGGTACGATAAGGTCAGTGCTTGTACAATAGTACCTTGTACGATACTGGCCAAACATACGGTAATTTCTTTCCAGTTGGAGATAATATTTAAACCGTGAATATAAATTGTCGGTAAACTAAAAGTGGAATTACATTAAACTCAAGGTACTATGAATACCTGCTGCTGCGACGACGACTACTACTACTACTACTACTACTACTACTACGTATGTGGCGAGGTTATTAAATAACGTAGTGTTTTCCTAATACTATTCTGGTAATTTGGAAAGGTGTATATCGTAGTAGCCGCATCAGTGTAG
Organism: Locusta migratoria; assembly: GCA_026315105.1. Lineage (NCBI taxonomy): Eukaryota > Metazoa > Arthropoda > Insecta > Orthoptera > Acrididae > Locusta > Locusta migratoria. The sequence goes on along the minus strand of CM048748.1, from coordinate 301,156 downwards.
AATAGTATTTTTTTTGTTTTTGTTTAAAAAAATCTCAAGATGGTACGTGGATGCGTCAATGTAAATTTATGTTTTTATTCTAAAGACTTTCGTCAAACGTGACACATTTATAGCTGGTACTAATGACGCTACTTAAATATACACCGTAACGATAATTCTGAGACTAAATCTATAATTTAGTGTGTACTAAGATTTCGCATTTGAGTTGGCAGCATTGGACGGAGCAGACGTTATTGTTGGTGGAGGTTCGGTGAGAATTCGCTGTTTACTTTATGCAGAAAGTGAAGAACAAGACACAGCCCTAATTATAAAAGTTCAGAATCTGGCTTCAGAAGATAATTCAGTTGTGCAAGATGGTGCTTCAGGTTTTAATCTCACATATACGATATTTTACTGACGTTTCACTTCAACTTGATACGTGTTAGCGACATCGCTGACATTTTTGTTAGCGCTAATGCTGAGGTTGTTGTTCGCAGTCTCTCAAAGATTAACGTACTACCAGTAATTATTGTGTAATAGGTCAAGCTTCAAACAGGAAAAATTGTTCCAAGAGAAACTGTTTAGGTAAGAAGCAAATGTCATACTGTACACCTAAGTACTTCTCATCCCCTTTCTGTTGACCTTTTCGGCGCTGTTTTGGTGAGTGAACGGCCTGAATTTCTCCACTCTGAAGTTCTAGCCAAGGAAATTAGATTCTAACCTCCTTGGTTCCAGCAAACACATTTTGTGGTGTTTCATACCAGTAACACGATTTTAGTTACCTTCATATCTTAAAAGATTCACATGACAACTTAGGCTGTGTCCTCAAAGCATTGTGAATGTCTAGGAGTATCAAAACTCGTAAGCAGCGATTCTTAATTTTTTGAATCATTACTGCAGTAACTGCCCAATTTAAATTGCTCTGCAGTCTAAAAGATTTATTTTGTATTCAATCATCCATGATACCACCAAGAAACATTCGTAAACACTTAAAGCCATACAACCCTGTGCCACCATACTGCAGGACTTTTCTTAACGTCCATGCTTTAACACCTCTAGCACGCTTCCATATGAATTTTCAGCATAACTTAAGACTGGGATACCAGACGTCAACTTTCACCCATGACGACATAAACATGTCGGAAAACAAATATACGCGACACCTTGTGTATTGTAGATGATCTGTAGTTCCCCCCAGGGGGCCCACAGTTCTTTTGTGGGTACGTGTGTGACGAGCACGGGGCCCCGAGCCGGAGCAGCATTTCTTCTGCCCCAGGCTGCTTCACTTTCCCTCCCGGTTTATGCCTTCGCCCGGAGACGGGCGTATTTCGCGAGTTAAGGTGGTTTCTTGTTGTCGTTTCCCTTATTCCTTGGTTCCTTCCTTTCCTACCCTTTGTTTCTGTCTTCCTCTCCTTGCTGTACTCTCCTAGCCTTCTTCTCCTCATTAGTCTCCGCCTCGGCATTTGAGACACTTCTTTCTCTTCACTTCCTCTATTCTTCTTTCCTCCCTGTGCGTGTCTGAAGGCCGACCCACGCAGTATCATGCATAGCAGGTGACGGGGTAACGCGTAATTCCCCGCCCCGGGTAGACAAGTAGGGCACGTACGTACCCCCTGGTAAAGGCCAGACCCAGGGAGGGGTGATTACCCGAGCTGGTACCTTTCGAACATGCTGATTGGTCCCTCCGTCAGTTCTCGGGAGGTGTGACCTGAGGTGTGAACCTTCACCTAAGGCGGGTAAGCCCTCGGAGAGGGTCCCCACTAGGAAGGAGCGTGCCATCGGAGACGCCGGTAATCACGGGGGACACTTCTGCAATGACTTCCTTCTCTTCTTCAGTGACGTTGACCCAGAAACGAAAGATAGATTCGCCTCAGAAAAAAGACTCTGCCTAATGTACCTAAATTTGTTGTCTCGCACTGACGGTAAAGATTTCACGTCTGTAAATCCTTTCGTAATCCAGCAAGGCGTTGATGCAATTGCTGGCCCTGTTAAAACCTGTTCGCGTCAGCGCAATGGCACATTGTTGCTGGAAGCGGACAGTGCCTTCCAGGCCCAAAAACTGATACGAACAACATTGTTACACACGTTTCCAGTCACGGTAGAAGCGCACCGCACACTCAACTCGTCTCATGGGGTAGTTTTTACGAGATCCCTTAACGGCTTGTCTGACGAAGACATCCAATCCTATATGTCCGATCAGGGTGTAACAGCCGTCCACAGAGTGTTGAAAAAGGTAGATAACGAGCTGACACCGACTCGTACTGTGTTTTTGACATTCGACAGAGTTGAACTCCCGTCGAAGGTCAAAGCAGGGTATGAAGTCATTTCCGTCCGCCCTTATGTACCTAACCCAACGTGCTGTTTTCAATGCCACAGGTACAACCACACCCATCAATCTTGCCCTAACGCAGCAAAATGTCACTTGTGGTAGGGACGCCCATGAGGGGGATTGCCCACCTCCGTCCCCTCACTGCCTTAAATGCAACGGTGACCATGCGGCTTCCTCTCGCGACTGCCCTGTATACAAGGATGAAAAGGTCATCCAGCAAATTCCGGTTACAGAAAAGGTATCAACATCTGCCGCTCGAAAGTTGTTGGCGAGTCGAAAGCCCACTGTCCTCCCAGCGGGCACATATAATAAGGCTCTCACCTCCACTCGACCTACTAAGGATTAAATTACCCAGACTTGTGATTTCTCTTTCGCTGACACAGTTTTGCAATCCGCCAGTCCGAAGATTGCCCATTCCACATCCCCGCTTTCTCCTGCTACTTCTAAAATGCCCGGACTTTGAAAAAGGAACCCGTCCGTGAGGATTTTCTGCATTGTCAGGCTTCCCAACTGTCAACTGCCTCTTCTCACCGTCACTCTTCCAGAAGAGCCAACAAAAGAGTTCCTCACCTTCCCCGCTGAGGTGTGACCCATCCGTCACGCCGCCCAACAGTTGCCGGCCTCGGCCGTCTTCTGTTTCACCGGGATGCTCCGTCTGCCGGGCACCCGGCCCTTTACCGGCGGTGGAAACTGGCCCACCTGATCAACTCAAGGAGGTGGCAGGTGCTTCGCTCGAACCTATGGACCATGACCCTTTGCCCCTAGACAGCGATAGCAGTGCTTCCTCGAAATCCGGTCCTCTGCGGCCGTCGAGGTGACCCCGCTTGCTTGTTCGTTTTTATCCTCATTTCTTATCTCATTTTTTATCATGGCGCTCCTTCAATGGAATATTCGCAGCATTCGTTCCAATCGGGAGGAATTAAAACTACTCCTTCGATTGCCGCTTCTAGTCTGTCTCCAGGAAACTAAGTTGCGTCCAAGTGATCGTGCAGACTTTCCCCACTACACCTCTGTGCGTTTCGACCTGCCACCCGTGGAAGGTACCCCAGCCCATGGAGGGGTTCTGATGTTCATTCGAGACGACGTCTATTACCATCACATTACATTGCATACTCACCTACAGGCAATTGCCGTCAAATGTTCAAATGTTTGTTAAGCTTAAGGGACTTAACCGCGGGGTCACCAGTCCCTAAACTTACAAACTACTTATGAACTACCTACAACTAAGGACGACACAAATATCCATGCCTGAGGGGGGGATTCGAACCCCCGACCGTAGTGGCCGTGCAGACTGTGACTGAAGCGCCTCAGTCCCCTCGGCCACCGCGGCCGGCGCCTTTGCCGTCCGCATCACTCTATCCACATTTACCTTTTCCCTCTGTAATATCTATTCGCCATTGTCATGTGCCCTTACTAGGGCAGATGTGCTACACCTCGTCGACCAGCTCCCTTCACCTTCCGTGTTGGTAGGCGACTTCAATGCCCACCACCCCCTATGGGGCTCTCCGGCGCCTTGTCCGAGAGGCTCCCTTTTGGTGGACCTTCTCCAACACCTCAATCTTGTCTGCCTCAACACAGGTGCACCGACCTTCCTTTCTGACACAACCCATACTTACTCCCACATAGACCTTGCGATATGCACTCCTCAGCTTGCCGGTCGGTTTGAGTGGTATGCACTTTCTGACACGTACTCGAGTGACCATTTTCCTTGTGTCATCCACTTCCTGCATCATTCCCCATCTCCTCGTCCCACCAGTTGGGACATTTCTAAAGCCGACTGGGGGCTTTATTCTTCCATGGCTGTTTTTCATGATCAGAATTTTCCCAGCTGTGACAGTCAGGTCGACTGCCTCACAGAGGTTATTCTCACCGCTGCTGACCGTTCCATACCTCGAATATCCTCTTCTCCACGACGTGTGCCGGTCCCTTGGTTGACTGCAGCCTGCCGCGACGCGCTTAGAGCCCGACGACGTGCTTTACGCACCTTCCGCCGCCACCCAACTTGGGAGAATTGCATAAATTATAAACGAATGAGAGCGCCATGTCGTCGTATCGTAAACGACAGCAAGAAAGCTTGCTGGACTGCTTTTACTAGTTCTTTTAACCGTTTTACTCCCTCCACGGTTGTTTGGGGTGGCCTCCGCCGTTTATCCGGCATTAAGGTCCACTCCCCGATTCCTGGCCTGACCGTGGAGAACACAGTCCTCGTGGACCCCGCTGATGGTTCCAACGCATTGGGCCGTTTCTTTGCGGAGGTTTCGAGCTCTGCCCATTACCACCCTGCCGTTCTCCCTCGCAAACAGGTAGAGGAGGCACGGCCGCCGCCTTTCCACTCTTTTAATCGTGAAAATTCTAACGTCGCCTTCACCATGCAGGAGCTAGACCGTGCTCTCGCCCTGTCTCGCTCTTCTGCTCCCGGGCCCGATTCCATTCATATTGAGATGCTGAAGAACCTCTCTCCTGCGGGCAAGTGCTTTCTTCTTAGTACCTACAATCGCATCTGGACTGAAGGTCAAGTTCCCACACGTTGGCGTGAAGCCATTGTTGTCCCCATCCCCAAACCAGGTAAGGACAAACACCGTCCTTCCAGTTATCGCCCCATTTCTCTGACGAGCTGCGTCTGTAAGGTGATGGAACACATGGTTAATGCTCGGTTGGTCTGGCTCCTCGAATCTCGCCGCCTCCTGACTAATATCCAATGCGGTTTTCGTCGACACCGCTCTGCTGCTGATCACCTCGTTACGTTGTCGACCTTCATTATGAATAACTTTCTAAAAAAGTGTCAAACAGTAGCAGTGTTCTTTGACTTGGAGAAGGCATACGATACCTGTTGGAGAGCGGGCATTCTCCGCACATTGCACACATGGGGCCTTTGGGGCCGCCTTACTCTTTTCATTCAAGCGTTTATGGCAGGTCGCAAGTTCCGGGTAAGGGTGGGCTCTGTTTCGTCAGATACCTTTCGCCAGGAAAATGGGGTACCGCAGGGCTCCGTTTTGAGTGTGGCTCTCTTTGCCATTGCAATCAATCCGATCGTAGATTGCCTTTCAGCCGACGTTTCCGGATCTCTTTTTGTAGACGATTTTGCAATTTATTGCAGCGCCCAGCGGACGTGTCTCTTGGAGCGTTGTCTTCAACGCTGTCTTGACCGTCTATATTCCTGGAGCATCGCAAACGGCTTCCGATTCTCTACTGAGAAAACTGTGTATATAAACTTCTGGAGATAGAAGGAATTTATTCCACCTTCTCTACGTCTCGGCCCTGTTGGTCTCCCTTTCGTGGAGACTACGAAATTCTTGGGACTCATATTGGATCGTAAACTTTGCTGGTCAACACACGTGTCCTACCTGGCTGCCTGTTGTGCCCGATCCCTTAATGTTCTTCGTGTCCTTAGTGGCACGTCATGGGGAGCGGATCGTACCGTCCTGCTTCACCTTTACCAGGCCATTGTTCAGTCGAAGCTCTACTACGGAAGCCTTGTATACTCGGGGATTACGTCTTGCGACCGATGCATTTTATACCAGCCCTGTTGAATGTCTGTATGCCGAGGCTGCTGTATTACCCTTGACCACTCGGCGTGACGTACTCTTGTGTCGGTACGCATGCCGCTTGCGGTCGATGCTCAACCATCCATCTTATCGATTATTTTTTGACGACTCACTCGATCGCCAATATCAGATGTCTGCGATTGCCTTGCTTCCACCTGGAGTTCGGTTTCACCGCCTACTACAGCGGCTCGATTTTACCCTTCCTTCCACCTTTCGGTTGAGCGAAAGCCCATTGCCACTGTGGCATCAGGCCCAGGTTCACACTCACCTTGAACTTAGTTCGCTCCCCTAGGAGAGCACTCCGGATTTGGTATACCGCTCGAGGCTTGTCGAACTCCGTTCGCGGTTCGATAATGCCATATTTATTTACACTGACGGTTCCAAGAGCACTGCCGGTGTCGGATCTGCCTTCGTCGTCGGGGACAACCGTTTCCAATACAAGCTCCCTGACCAGTGCTCGAATTTCACGGCTGAGCTTTTTGCCCTCCACCAAGCCGTTTTGTACACCTGCCGCCACCGCCAACCTTTCTATGCCATCTGTTCGGACTCCCTTAGTGCCCTGCAGAGTCTTAAGGACACTTACTTGAACCATCCTCTCGTGTATCAGCTCCCTCCAGTTGCTAACAGATGACAGCTGTCACGTTTCTTTCCTGTGGGTCCCTGGCCACGTGGGCGTGCCTGGGAATGAGACCGCCGACATAGCAGCCAAGTCCGCAGCTCTTTTGCCTTGCATGGCTACCTTTTGCGTCCCATCGGACGATGTTCAACGGGCTCTTCGCCGGAGTATCGTGTCGTCCTGGCACAGTGCGTGGTTTTCACTGTACAACAATAAATTGAGAACTGTAAAACCGATCCCGACCGCTTGGAGGACCTCCTCACGCCCCTTTCGGCGAGAGGAGGTCATCCTGGCCCGGTTGCGGATCGGTCACTGCCGTTTCAGCCACCGTCATTTGCTATCCGCCGACCCTGCACTGCTGTGCTCCTGCGGTGAACTGCTGACAGTGCAACATGTTTTACTGTCTTGTGTTCATTTTAATCATCTCCGTGTAGCCCTTCACTTTCCGTCTACTCTGGAGGAAATTTTAGCTGATGACACACGAGCAGCTGCTAGGGTTTTGCGTTTTATCAACTTGGCCAACTTATCAAAGGATATGTAACCCCTTTAATTGTCTTTTATCTTTCGTTTTTACCCTCTTCTTGATGTTCTAACTGGCAGTTACTTTTTTTTTGAGATCTAACGAATCTCTGTTCTTGTCTGGGCAGTAATGACCGTAGAAGTTGTGCGCCCTAAAACCACAAAATAATAATAATATTAATAATATTATAATAATAATAATAATAATAATTATTATTATTATTATTATTATTATTATTATTATTATTATTATTATTATTAATCTGTAGTTATTCTCGTAAATTAAATAACAATGTATCGTCGATTGCAGGTCTCGGCCAAAATTAGCACCTTCGGTGCTCACGTGCAAAGGAAATATGGGCAGAGGGAAAAATCTAACCTATACCTTACCATCAAAGGGAAGCTACAGATCACTTCTAAACACACAATATTGATCTATAATCTTTTGTTTGCAAACAATCGTCTTTAACCAACGCCACCTGGATACAAAGCCTGTGCGCTGCCTGCCAAGAGTCATAACACAAGTAAACTGTTCGTTTTATCAAGCATTGTGCTGAGTTTGGGAATACATACATGTTGCACTCTGTGATTCAGAATGTTGTTAATGTTGTTTATGTGATTCAGTTCATAACTACCTTATACCAAAACAAATTTGTCTATTAGTAAGATATCTTACCGATATTGGAATCGGATGATGCCTATTAGGCATTTTGGCTCATACAAGCAAGAATATGCAGGGAGCATCACTTAGCTAACAAGATTAACATTCTCAAACAGTGTGCAATGTGTACATATTACAAAACTCAGCACAATGCTAAGATGAATAGTTTGCTTGTGTTATGACTACTCTTAGCAGGCAGTGGCCAGGCCTCGTATCTAGTTGGCGTTGCTTCAACTCGGCCACCACATACTCAAACCTTCGACAAACATGCACACACTTCAAAACTATCATGCTATGATACAGGACAAAGCTGATGGGGGTACACCCCATCTTCAGTCGAGCCTTCTCATGTCTAACGTCCATCACCTCTTTTCGGAATGACTCAAACTGAGCCCTAATATATTCCTGAATCACGGAAATGTTTATTAGTTCTCAGTCTATAACGAAATCATTCCACTGTAGGTGAAGTTGAACTTATCTTATATGCTGGCTGAAGTCCATTGCGTTGTGAGTTGTCTTCGGCATTCACTAAAGAAATTGATTTTACAGGATCTTTTTGTAAAGTAAAAGCATCTTAGTTGATATGGAAACGATTTTATTTCCACTTAAACATTGCACAATCAAGAAATGCAGCAGCAAGCTAACAAAGCTGCTTACAGGTTTCTGGCCACTCGGATACTCTATCCACGACTAAACAAACAATGGTTTCTCTCCAACATCTTTCTGCTTAACCACGTATTAAAAATGATGACAAAGTTTTGTAATTCACAATTAAATAATATTCTTTTACATCAAATATGCCAAAATACAGAAATTAAAATATTACATTTAAGCTCTGACTATTTATGTCAATGTATGTATTTGTTTCACGAAATTTGTATTTAAATGTAGTGGACAAATTTAACGTCATCCTTTTGACTAGTATTTACAGTCGTCAAATTATTTACATTATGTGTGTTTTCGAAATGCACATATATTTGTTTTGCCAATAGTGTGTAGGCGTACTATTATTGACACATGGAATTTTAATGTGTTTCGGTTTGCGGTCAAATTATTTATTAATATGGATTTGTATATGGTTGTCGTAGTTTTGTTAATTTCGAAGATAGTTTCTTAGTACCAATCGGATTATTAGTTTTAGTGCATGAAAAATTATCAGTATTTAATTTAGGATCTAGTGATATATAAAACATGGTCTGCCCTAATTTATTTAAACAAAATTATGATACGAATATTATAGAGGAAAAATTCCTAACAGGAAAAAAATATACGTAAAAAATAGATGAACACTTACCAGGCGAAGGGGCACAGGCAGTAATAGCAACAAATAAACACACAGACACACACACACTCAAAAATGCTAGCTTTCGCAGCCTAGCTGCTTCATCAGGCAGAAGGGAAGGAGAGGGAAAAGGAAATGATGAGGGATTTAAGGAAGGGGGTAAGGAGCCATTCCAATCCCGGGACAGGAAAGACTTACCTTGGGGGAAAAAATGGAAGGTAAATAAATGCACATACACCCACACATTTACACAGACACAAGTACACTTAGGCAGACATACTGTTCTACAGTATGTCTGCCTAAGTGTACTTGTGTCTGTGTAAATGTGTGGGTGTATGTGCATTTATTTACCTTCCATTTTTTCCCCCAAGGTAAGTCTTTCCTGTCCCGGGATTGGAATGGCTCCTTACCCCCTTCCTTAAATCCCTCATCATTTCCTTTTCCCTCTCCTTCCCTTCTGCCTGATGAAGCAGCTAGGCTGCGAAAGCTAGCATTTTTGAGTGTGTGTGTGTCTGTGTGTTTATTTGTTGCTATTACTGCCTGTGCCCCTTCGCCTGGTAAGTGTTCATCTATTTTTTACGTATATTATTTAAACAAAAGGTATATATGAAATCATGTTGTGCAATAGTTTATAATATGTAGTATTATTGTTTTCATACAAATTAGTATCATATAGGTTCAGCAATTTCCAAAACTAAGTGTAATGCATTTTTAGTGTTTGCAGCTATTATTTACGAAAGTATTAAGAACTGAAAATTACGTAAAAGGTTAGCCAAAGTTATAGTTAAATCAATGTACTATTTCTTAAAAGTGTTTTACTAATAGTGTTAATAGAATTTCAAACATAAGGCGAAAATGTGAAATATCACATGTCCGGTAATGAAGTTTTACTTTAGGTGTCAGATCTTTCGTGTTTCTATGTTGGCAACTGATTTTTAGGAGTGTTCAACATAGCAGAAACGTTACACATGCGGTAAGTGTGGTGCCAAAATTATGCTATTTAACTGCATACTGGTTAGTAAATTCTAATTTACCTGGTCTTCTGAATCCCAAGATCTTTATGGCTTCCTTCCAGAAATACTGGCGCTGTAACTGCTAGGATTATTTAATAGTTGTGAAATTGTTCATGTAACCTTTAACAATATCTTCGCACTGCAGATTACGTCTTATTTTCAGTGGTCTCCATCAAATGGTTCTTTACTGTTCTCTTGTCCCTAGCAGTAAATGGGAGCACCATATCTCAGCCAATTTGCAATATTATAAGCCTGTTTGAAGTGCCAAATGTGAACCTAGTTTCTCAAGTTACTTTGTTACTTTCAGGGATTTTTGTTACTGTAATCTAAATTTCTTCCACTATTGTCTCCTTGTACCACATTTCACTGAGTGCTGAATACACAGGGACAAGCTATTTAGGTGCAATTGAAAGTATATTCATTTGAATACTCCACTTGACCTTTGTAGGCTTTACATGCAGTAAAGCTCGTTCTTACCATTATTTACATTCATCAAAACATCCAGTCCTTAAGAGCTGTATAGGAATAAAACATTTAACTGGAATTTCACTTAGCATTGGGATTTTGGAGACCACTACCATTTGCAAACTAACCTGTTTTGTAAACGTTATACATAGTTAATTTTTGTGGCATTGTTTGAAATAATCAAACCATTTTGGCAAATTGTCTGGGAACATAAATATGAAATAAAGTTTAACTAATGAAACACCACTTATTTGTTTAAATTTCCTTAAACCTCTAGAGGCTCTGACTTTGAGATGTTAACAGTTGATTTAAACCCCAAATATCTCAAACAGCTTAATCAATAAAAGTTGTGGTTAAATTGTACGACACTTCTAGCGGGGCTTTCCTTAAAATCATTAAAATTCTAGTGTAGTGAAGTGTTATTTCAGTCCTAAAATACAGAAACTATGTGGTATGAATTTTTCCAGACAATGTAAAATGTGAGGCTCCACTGCACTGGAAGTGTGAAGATGATAGGTGTATACAGACCAAATTCAAGTGTGATGGGAACAACGATTGTGGAGACTGGTCAGATGAAAAGGACTGTAATGTAACAAAGGTAATACTTTGCTATGATACGGTAAACTTCTCAATTAGTGACTTAGTCTCTCAAACTACCTTGCTACGTTGGCTTTGTAAAATGTCTTGAAGTCTACTCTTGTAAGCTAGTATTTACTACTGGTAATTCCACTTAGTTTATTTAAATTACCTGCTTTACTTACTAATGGGAAACAATTACGTATGAGAATCTCGCCTTCCTTTAATAATACTTAAACAATCTTTCTCATTAGTTGTCAGTACTGAATGTTACACATAATTTAGGAATTAACAATAGTGTCAATATTTTAGTACTTGTTTGCCCTTTGGTCCATATGCTCACAGTAATTTCCTAATTACATAAATAGCAAATAAGAACTGGAAAGTGGTGCTCAACTGTTGACAGTAGTGTCACAGGGATGATTGCTGTGCAGAATGGCCATGAAAAGAAAATGGCTAATGAAAGCATTACTTTCCAATCTTTGTGGGGTGTTCATTCGTCCACCCCCCCCCCCCCCCCCCCACACACACAAAAACTTGCAAGGAGTATTAATTCTGCAGCAGGTCTTCTACTGATAAACAGCTTAGTACATTAAAACTGTAGAGCATCAAGACTTAAAACTCAACATTGGCTGCTTACAGCAAAGGACTTGTACTTAGTTGGCTTAGCTAGTAAACAAAAATCCTATCACCAGAGATTTTCAGGAAAATAAAATTTTGCATTTATAAGCATGTTTAAGTATTAATGTTTGTTTTATACTATACACAATTTCTAATAAAATTGTGTATTCTCAGTATAACACACAGCTCATTGAAAACCTTTTCATTAACAACAGAGTAAAAATTTCAGGCATGTAGCAGTAAGTTTGGTGATGCATTAAATGTTTAACAGGAAAACTGCTACTGTGAGACAGTTGACTTTTTGCATTGACAGTTTGGTTTAATATTCACAAAAACAATACTTCTTAAAAAAAAAGGGGGGGGGGGGCGACAAGAGGGATGTGGTGTGCAGGAAGGGAGTAAGACGGGCTACATCCCTTTCTCCAATGTTGTCAGTTCTGCAATGGGGACAAAATTATCCATCCCAAATAATAATTTGAAGTTTAAGAACAGAGCATTATGCCTGCCTCATTTCTGAAGTGAAATATTGACAATACAGTGCAGATAGGGAGAGAATAGGCTTGTAATGTTGTGCTACAGAAGGATGCCAAAGATTAGGTGAGTAGATTGTTTAACTGATGAAGAGCTACTGAACAGAATTGGTGGAAAAAGGAATTTTTGGCATACCTTCACTAAGAAGGGATTGATTGGTAGGACACATTACACTTAAATTGAAAAATTAAAGGTAGGTTTTTGGGTAGGGATGAGAAATAGTGCGAGACAAATATAGTAAGCAGATTCAGATGAATATGGGCTGCTATTACGATGCAGACACATGGCACCACTACATATCATCCTCTGCTTTATACAATATTAAGACTCGGCTAAGTGGTTCGTAGGTAGGTTTGACTGAGCAGTGTAAATTTCACTATCGTTGTAGCCCTGCACTTCACGTTTACTTTGTGTAATAATGCTTTAAAAGTGCACTGTTAAATGAAATGATGAAACTTAGTTTTTTATGCAAGAGTAGAAATACTAACAAGAAACCTCCCCATCACCCCTCCCTCAGATTTAAAGTTGGTGCCTGTGTGTAGGTCTTGAAAAACTGAACATAAATTGAGGAAACAGGTAGTTGTGTGGAACTATGAAAAAATAAGCATAATATAAAAACTGAACAGTCCCTGTGAAAGATAAGAAACGTTGAGCACATTGAGCACAAGACCGCTGTGGTCCTGTGGCTGGTGTGAGGAGCTGCAAAGTGAGAGGCTCTTGGTTCCTGTCTTCCGACAGGCGAAAATGTAAATTTTTTCATTTACAGAAAATTCAGTCTGAGGTGAGGTAATTGCACTGTTTTATGGGGACATGATCAGATTTGGATATATGCAGGATTTGACCGTCTGCACACAGAAAAATTCGAAATGTTAAAATACATGTTTTATTGTTCAAACGAGATAGATTGGCTGAGAATTTTCATCATTAATAAAATACATGTTCTAACAGAGCACAGGGAAATATGACTGTGAAACTGTTGCAGTCATTTGTTGCAGTTTGACACTGTTTTAATCACTTTTTGGGCACTATTATCTCAGCCACAAGTAAACATAAATTAGGCGATGTAGAATCTCTTTACCCATTCAGTGTAAAAGTTAGGTGGGTCAAGATGCCTTTGATGCACTATCACTAGTGTTGTTATAGCTTACACTGGATGTTTTCCTGTGGGTGAATCAGTTGACTTATCACCTTGCGATTGTTTTAGTTTCCCATTGGACAGGCACTTCCATTCATTTAACTGCACGGTTTTGCGGTGGTTACAAAATGCCCTAAATTGATTACGGCAAACAGATGTTGTTGGACAGATAATAATTTTGTGAAAATAAAAAATTTTCATTAAAGGGAAGGCTTGAACCAAGGAACTCACTCCACAGCTCCTCACACTAGCCTTGGGGCCACAGCACAGTTATGGGCAATGTCGAGCCTATCGTGAACATATTTTCGTGGAGCATTGTTTCATATAGCTTATTTTTTCATATTTGCACATAACTTCATTTTCTTTATTGCTGTGTGTTCAGTTTTTAATGGCCTATCCACTGTGCTAACTTATAACTAAATCTGAGGGGGTGTGATGGGGAGGTTCCCTTTATCAGATTTGGGAATAAACCATTTCCACAGATATATAAAAGGCTCTTTAGCCTTAAATTATGTACCATAAAAACAGTTCAGTAATTTAGATACAAGAAAACTGCCTTGTGACACATTTGTATAGATAAATGAAAGGATGTTATACATACAGCAAATTTGAGTTGCATTAAGTGCACTATACACACAGAAATGAGGAAATAAAGCATAAATTTGCATACTAATGCATACAACCCACAGGGTTGGACACTAGAGGGGTTAGATTTCTCGTGCAAACATTTTCAGTTACTTCAGTTTGAAGATAACATGTTCTAGCTGCTTCTGGGAGTTGAAAATTTGTCAAGCATTGAATCTGGATTTACCTTTTACTACCTGGGCAGTGAATATTGCAGCTACACTCACTAAACTGGCATGATCTGTCACACATTGTTTGTAGCCTCCACTGCTAAGTTTCCTGTTAACATTGGTCTGGTTTATTTGCAGCCATGGTTAGCTGATTACTGTTGATTCCTTTTATGAATCTCTCTACACATGGAGCTCTCTACACATCGTATTATAAATACATGGTCTGTCATTTTGGATTTGTTAAAAGGAAGAGACAATGTGTCCAGAGTTTGAGAAACATTCTATTTCACTTAAAAATTTCAGACCCTAATTTTATGTAAGTTACTGTATGGACTAAGGCAGAATTCATGTTCTTGAAATTGCATGGCATTTTGGGTAAGGACAGGAAATTAACACTAAAGCTGTAAATTTTATCAGGGTTAGTGATTCATAATGCTGCTCATCAGTAAGTTTAAGTTTACACGATTTAACTTTTCCTCCAGGTGTCTGATGTGCAAAAGATCTGCAGTGATGAGGATTTTCCATGTGGCGATGGCACCTGCATTCCAGACAGTTGGGTGTGTGATGGCCTCAAGGACTGTCAGAATGGCAATGATGAGGTTCTCGGGTGCTCCAAAAAGGTAAATGCCTAATGTGTTAACTATGTAAACTTGAAGGCACTACTAAAAAATTTGTTTCCTTCTGACTACAAATTTTGTACATAGTAGAGTAATGCCTATTAAATCTTCATGGGTATCTTGCTGGTAGCAGTCAAAGCAGAAAAGTAATATAAAACAGTAACTATTCTGTTCTTTGCAGATTTTAAGATTGTTCTAAAATTGTTAAAATAGAACCAGCTTAGTCCAGATTCATTGCTGGATTCATATATGCTAATAATTCATATACTTAGTGTATTAAAATTTCTCTTCCTTAGTGTGTTTACCAAGTTTAACAAATTTGTTCTGATGTTGGTAGAGAGTTAAAGGTTGAGTATTCATCAAGCAGCCTGACACAATTTCATATTGGAGAAGCACTTACTGTCATTGTCTGGACTTGTATTATTCAATCTCCCCTCTGCCCCAAATGTAAGCTAGAGACTTTTACTCTTTAGTGAAGTAAAGTGTCATGAAAGGTAGTTTCTTGACAAAATGTCACAATGTCCCTTATTTTTTCTCCATATTCATTTCCTTGGAGATTCTTCTAAAATACAGGTGTTCCCCACAGCCCACAAGCAACTTCATATGCTCTTGTGAAACAAAGGCATTTTTTTAAACACTGATGCACTTTTGGCCACAAATTACACTGATTTTCATCCTTGACAAAGCCTTCATAGGTTCCTTCTCCTTCAGAGGAACACATGCACTTTCTACTTAATGTGCAATAACATTGTCCATATGACTGCTGAATTGTTTCTGTAGTTAGACTAGTTAAAAAAATATTGGACAATAAGTCCTACCTGTGCTGAGATGATCCACCTACTGTTAAGATCTTATAAGATCAAATTTTAGTCAATCCTCTTACAATTATATTGTGTACAGTCCATAGGTGTAATATAAAACACCTAAATATCAGAATAGGTACATACTACTTCTCTTAATGTGTAAAAGCAACAGAGTAATCTAGTGAGTACTCCAGAATCTAGTGTAATATCTAAAAAATTGAGTGCTTAATACTGTAATTTTTCACCATAATTTTTGTTTGAAAAGTTGTCATGTATATTACCATGCAGGTTTTTATCAAGTATAACAACTTGATACTTGAGTTCCTTTTACAAAGATTGTCAATTGGGTATGCTTCTATAAATTGTGGATATTAACATTGGTAAATTATCAAATTTAAAGTGGGATATAAATACATAACAAGAGTAAAGAACTGTTCAATGCAAATGTTGCTTAAACACCTAACCCTCTGATATTGTTAGGTGTAAAAAATATAAATTACTGTGCTTAGTCAAGTCAGTGAAAGTTATTTGCAGAGGTAAAACACACAGAAAAAAAATTTCATTTTACTGATACTGGTTGTAAATTGCCATACATTCATGAGTTGTGCCCAGCTGTGTGTGCATATAATGTGCATAAATATTGCATAACAGTTAATATCTTAAATTTTCTTTTCATTTTTGCTAATATACAAATAGTATGTGTTAAATTATAACTATGAACTTTAATTGCAAATATCAACAGAATGGGCTGTGTAGATTTAATAGAACTTGGCGAGAACATTGACAGTATGCCGGAGACCGCCTGCATACCTCTTGGTTCATTTGTAAGACAACTCAAGAAATGGCACATTTGATTTGTGGAGTGCCTACAACTTGATGACTATGTCTGTTCATGGACATAGTGGGCATAAATATCGTGCATTAGTATTGTGCTGGAGCATTGGAATCCTCCGCACTCTGCATACATGGGGTTTTCGGGGTTGCCTGCCAATTTTTATCCGCGAATTTTTAACAGACCGTGTTTTTAAAGTGCGTGTTGGTTAGGTTTTATCGAGCACTTTTATTCAGGAGAACGGAGTCCCCCAGGGCTCGGTCCTGAGCGTTGTTTTATTTGCAGTAGCAATCAATTCTATAGCCAATCACCTTCCACTGGGAGTGTCGGCGTCCCTCTTTGTTGACGATTTCGCGATCTACAGCAGCTCTGAGCAAAAGGGTCTCCTGGAGCGGCGCCTTCAGCGGTGCCTAGACACTCTCCACATGTGGAGTATGGACACTGGCTTTCGATTCTCAGCTGACAAGACAGTCTGCATGAACTTCTGGCGGCGAAAGGAGTTCCTTCCCCCGTCCCTTCGTCTGGGCCACATAGTACTTCCATTTGTGGATACCACGCCGTTCTTGGGACTTGTTTTCGCCAGGAAGTTAAGTTGGTCTCCCCACATATCCCATTTGGCAACTCGCTGTACACGCTCTCTCAATGTGCTGCGGGTGTTAAGTGGCACCTCGTGGGGAGCTGACAGGTCTACTCTCCTCCATCTGTATCGCACCATAGTTCGGTCCAAACTGGACTATGGTAGCATCGTTTATTCTTCGGCTCGACCGTCCATACTGCGCCGCCTTAATACAATCCACCACCAAGGTCTCCGTCTGGCGACAGGAGCGTTTTACACTAGCCCCGTTGAGAGCCTCAATGCCGAGGCCGCCGAACTACCCCTTTCTTACCGTCGGGAACTCCTGCTTAGCCTTTAAGCTAGTCGTTTGTCGTCCATGCGAGGACACCCGACGTACGCAGTTTTCTTTAACGACTCACTTGACAGTCTCTTCGCTATGCGCCCGTCTGCTCTGCTACCGCCGGGAGTACGCTTGCGTTCGCTACTCGGCCAGCTTGGGGTTACAATGCCTGCTATCTTCTTGACTGGAGAGAGCACCTCTCCACCATGGCTAAGCCCCGAAGTCCGTGTTAACTTTGATCTTCATTCTCTTCCAAAGGACTCCACATCTAGTTTCATCTACCAGAGAGAATTTCACGCACTCCGGTTTAAATTTGATGACAATTTGTTCATTTACACTGATGGCTCAAAGACAGACCAGGGTGTTGGGTGTGCTTTTGTACTTGGCAACGTCTCTTTTAAATATCGTCTTCCTGAGTGGAGTTCCATTTTTACAGCTGGGCTGTATGCATTATATCAAGCCACACAATACGTCCGGCGAAACTCGCTCAGTAAGACTGTCATTTGCTCGGACTCTAAGAGTGCTTTGTTGAGCCTTCGCATGCTATATCTGGCCCATCCCCCCAGTACAAAGCATCTGCAATTGCCTTAATTCTCTTTCAACGAGCGAAACTACTGTGACGTTTCTGTGGGTCCCTGGCCACGTGGGAGTGTTGGGGAATGAGGCTGCGGATACGGCTGCCAAGGAGGCAGTTCTCCTTCCTCGGCTATCTACCTTTTCAACTACTCTGACCTTCGCGCTGGTATCTCCCAGCGTATTATCTCCCTTTGGTATCTACATTGGTCATCCCTGTCAGGGAACAAATTGCGAGCCATTAAACCTGTGCCTGATCTCTGGTCAACGTCATCTCGACCCTCCCGCCGAGAGGAGATTGTTCTGGCCCGACTTCGTATTGGCCACTGCCGTTTTAGCCACCAGCATTTATTACATGGTGGTCCTGCTCCCTTATGCGAGCACTGTGATGCACCTTTTACTGTGAACCATCTTTTACTGCAATGTCTGTTTTTTAATCGTCTCCGTCATGATCTGTGTTTACCATTTGAAATGTCTGACATTTTAGCTGATGACCCGCATTCTGTTAACAGAGTTTTACTTTTTATACATCGTGCAAATATGGTGAAAGCCATTTAATTTCTAACCCCGGTTCTTTTTTACTATGGGCAGTGTTGGGCACTAATGACCACAGCAGTTGTGCGCCCTAAAACCACAAAAAAAAAAAAAAAAAAAAAAAACCCCATCACACCACCACACACAGATGCAAACACACCTAGGTGGACATACTATAGAAACTATTTGCGGTTGGCATTAGAACAGCATGCCACCCAGCACCTCAAAAAACTATCCAATCTCCTGGTCACCCACCTCCGGAAAAGCAATACTCTCTCCCTCAACAACCTCTCCAGTAAACGTCAACCTCCTCTTATTGCACACAAACCCAGTATCTCCCATCTACTCAATCTCCCACTCCCAACTCCTACCCCCCCCCCCCCCCAAAACCTCAAAATTCAACTCCACACAATCCGGAACCACAACATTCCAATTCAGTGATCAACCTCTCCTCTAAACCTCTCTCCCAATCTGAAACCTCTGTCCTATCCAAAGGGCTGACCTTTAGCCCTACTCCGAAATTCAACCAAACAGCCCTTGTGAAAGATTGACTATCCTATACTCGCAGTCTTTGCTGGAGATATCACTTTGCCACGAAGAAAAATAATCCTCCTCCTAATGATCCAGCTCCCCAAGACATCATTCAAATCGAACCCTGCCTGGAACAGTTCCGTCCTCCGTCACAGCGAGACCCACCTGCTATTCCTCAAAATCACCCTGTTAAAACCTTCCAGGAATTCCTTACTTCCAATCTTGCCTCTCAGTCCTTCCTGAAAAACCTTAATCCTACTCGCAACATTACCGCAGCTGAATCCCGAGCTATCCATGATCTGAAGGCTGACCATTCCATCATCATTCTCCCTGCCGACAAGGGATCCACGACAGTGGTACTTGATCGGTGTGAGTATATAGCTGAGGGACTGCGTCAGCTTTCAGACAACACTACCTACTAAGTCTGTCAAGGTGACCCCATTCCTGATGTCCAGGCAGAGCTTCAGGGAATTCAGATCCTTAGGCCCCCTACAAAACCTTTCACCTGAGTCCATCAAACTCATGACCCTACTGACACCCCGCACCCTACCTTCTACCTACTTCCTAAAATTCACAAACCTAATCATCCAGGCCGGCCGATTGTGGCCGGTTACCAAGCCCTCACAGAACGAATCTCTGCCTACATAGACCAACACCTTCAACCCATCATGTGCAGTCTCCCATCCTTAATCAAAGACACCAACCACTTCTTCGATCGCCTGAAATCCTTACCCAGCCTGTTACCTCCTGAAACCATCCTTGTAACCATTGATGCCACTTCCTTATACACAAATATCCCACATGCCCAGGGCCTCACTGCGATGGAATATTTCCTTTCACATCGACCACCCACTTCCCTACCTAAAACCTCTTTCCTTAATACCCTAGCCAGCTTTATCCTAACCCACAACTTCTTCACCTTTGAGGGCCGGACATACCAACATCTAAAGGGAACAGCCATGGGAACCAGGATGGCCCCCTCGTACGCAAACTTATTTATGGGACGCTTAGAGGAAGCCTTCCTGTAAACCCAAGCCTGTCAACCCAAAGTTTGGTACAGATTCATTGATATCTTTATGATCTGGACCAACAGTGAAGAACAACTCCAGAATTTCCTCTCCAACCTAAACTCCTTTGGTCCCATCAAATTCACCTAGTCCTTTTCCAAATACCATGCCACTTTCCTTGATGTCGACCTCCATCTGTCCAGCGGCCAATGTCACACATCCATCCACATCAAACCAACCAACAAACAATAATACCTCCAATATGACAGCTGCCATCCATTCCACATCAAACGTTCCCTTCCTTACAGCTTAGGTCTGCGTGGCAAACGAGTCTGCTCCAGTCCTGAATCCCTGAACCAATACACCAATAACCTAATAACAGCCTTCACATCCCGCAGCTATCCTCCTGATCTGGTGCAGAAGCAAATTGACAGAGCCACTTCCTCATCCCCTCAAATTCAGAACCTTCAACAGAACCCCAGAAGTGCCCCTCTTGTCACCGGATACTTCCTGGGACTGGAGCAGACTCTGAATGTGGCTCTCCAGCAAGGATACAACTTCCTTAAATCCTGCCCCGAAATGAGATCCATCCTTCATGACATCCTCCCCACTCCTCCGAGAGTGTCTTTCCGCCGCCCACCTAACCTCGGTAACCTCCTAGTCCATCCCTATGAAATCCCCAAACCACCTTCCCTACCCTCTGGCTCCTACCCATGCCACCGCCCCCATTGTAAAACCTGCGCTATGCACCCTTCCACCACCACTTACTCCAGTCCAGTAACCCAGAAGGTTAAAGGGCAGAGCCACTTGCGATAGCACCCACGTGATTTACCAACTGACATGCCTGCACTGTGAGGCGTTCTATGTGGGAATGACCAACAACAAACAGTCCATTTGCATGAATGGTCACAGGCAGACAGTGCTTGTTGGTAATGAGGATCACCCTGTGGCTAAACACGCCTTGGGGCACGGCCAGCACATATTGGTGCAGTGTTACACCGTCCGCGTTATCTGGATACTTCCCACTGACACCAACCTTTCAGAACTCCGGAGATGGGAACTTGCCCTTCAGCTTATTCTCTCCTCCCATTGCCCACCTGGTCTCAACCTCCGCTAAATTCAAATTCCCGTCCACCATCTTTGCCTCGGTTCTATGGACAGAGCCTCTGCCTCAAGTGGTATCTCTCTCCACCTTCTTTGCTTTTTACAAATGTCTGTCTAGGTGTGTTTTTGTGTGTGTTTTTGTGTGTGTTTTTGTGTGTGTTTTTGTGTGTGTTTTTGTGTGTGTTTTTGTGTG